>JAGXJF010002373.1:600000-753513 GCA_019208055.1 Stipa capillata | reverse complement strand
CACCAAAAAGGTACGAGGGTGGTTTCCAGGACTAAGGAATGGCTGTGCTAGGCAGCTGTGCCATAGCTGTGAAGAAGCCGGTGCTGTGCAAGGGGTTGCAACCAAAGGTGATGGTGGCTTGATGCGTCAAGGGCCGTGACTGCAGTTGGTGGGCAGGTAAAGCCTAGATTTGCTAGTTTCTTTGAGTCCATAGGAAAAACCCGTACTACCAAGAGGGATGATGCAGTAATGATTTGTGGAGGTTCTAATTGCTCAATGCTCAGGATGTTGGACAGTGGCACTAATGCTTTGAGGTTAGTGGCCCTGTGTCAACAGTTTTGCACAAGTGTGAAACTGGTTTTGTGCTTGCACTCTGCAGTGCTAGCAGTAGAAAACCCTAGGGGCTAGAGTCACCGGTGTGACACAGCTGTGTTGCAGGTGGTCTAGCGCTCTGTGACTCAGGTACATCTCTGTACCAGGGGAGAGCTTGTAAACGCTAAGGAACCTGCGCTGCGATGGCTTGTCTGCTGAGTCGGAGGGCTGTCGGAGGTTCTCTCCTTATTAGGTTTCAGAGAGTGTTGTGCGCTGAGGGCATGTCATGTGCCAAGACCAGGCTGAGTAGTGCTGCTATGTCAGTTTAGGGTTTACCTGTGTGTGCCTCCGGTGACACAGGTATCGGTCTGCTTGAGCCAGTTACAGTTGGGCGGAGTGATTGGCTGTGTCACCGGTGGCTGACACCGGTGATCCACTTAATCCTACGTGGCAACAGTGTAACGGTCAAGTTCCTGTGAATCCTATAAATAGGGGACCAGGGGAGGTCTTCGACCTCAACCTTTGCCAATCCAGTGAATCATATTCAACCATTGCAAAGCCTCTTCCCACCGAACAAAAGCCAAAGTTTCCTAAGTGTCAGTTCAGGAGAGTTAGAGTTCCTGAGCAAAGAGCATTGGTTCCTCCAAGAGATGTTGCTACTGAATCTATTATACTCTTGGAGTGTCTACTCCTAGACGGGTGTAGGAGTCGCTGGTATCACCCAAGCTTGTGTGGGCTGAACCAGACGTTTGTGAAGGTGAATCGAAGTCTATCTGCTACAAGCAAAAGGACTTCCCCAAGCAAAGGAAGTGGCCTGAACATCAGGTACTCGGAGAACAAGCACGATTCGGTGCTGGCGATCTCTTCGGAGTAGCCTCTCCAACGGAGATGTACCACTCTGTGAAGAGCTGGGAACTTCGGTGAAAAACACTCTGTCTCCTTGTGTATTTTCCTGTATTGTCTTTAGCTTCCTGTTGCTTGCTTGCTTGTGAGATCTTAGACTTATTTTGTTTATCTGTTATAGATCTCCTTTATACCTGTGTTTCATTAGCTGTGTCTCAGTTGCTATATATCTTATCTCACACCTGAGTCAGTTACCTGTTACACAGGCACATTGATTACTCATCATTTGCTAAGTCCTTAGAACACCTATGTTAGGCACCTGTGTGACAGCTGCATGCTAATTTACACGTCATCTGTTGCATGTATCACTCACCTGTCACACAGCTGGCTAACCCCGGTTCCTGTTTAAGGCTTAACCTGTTCAATCAAGTCAAAAGAGGTAATTTTTGTTAGCCTCCTATTCACCCCCCTGGTCGGCACCTTCGGTCCTTTCATCTTCTCCCGCCACCACCTCACCAGACATGTGGCGAGCGTCCGGCTTCCTCCCGCGCCACCCCGCTTCGGCCGCATCACCGCCTCCCCCATAAAACCCCCCTCCCCTCGGCTCCCCCGCCGCCTAGCTCCCTCTCTCTCGTTCCTTTTCTCTTCCGCCACCGACCCAGCCTGGTTTCCTCCCCGCCATCATCGTCGCCGCTCCGCCCCCGCTTCCCCGAGCCTCGCCGCCTCTGTTTGTCGTCTTCCCGCCCCCGGCGCCGCATCACTCTCCTCGCCGCCGCCCCGGAGCTCGCCACCCCGAGCTACCCCACCTCGCCGACCCGAGCCCTCCCGGCCACCTCGCCGTCGCCCTCGGCATTGTCCCCACCGCCAGCTCTTCCTTCGTCAAGCTCGCCCCCGTCACCGCCTCGGTTCGTTGCCGCCCAAGCCCGCCGCTCCGCCTCGGTTCCACTCCGCCTCGGCCGCCGTCGTCGAGCCACCTCGCCCCGTTAACCGCCGAGCCTCGTCGCCATCGCTTCTCCAAGCTCCGCCGCCGTGCCCTCATCGCCGTCGCCCTCTCTGGTGAGCCACGCACCGCCTCGCCTCCTTCTCCCCAGATGCGGCCTCGTCGCCAGTCAGACCAGCCGAAGCGTCCGGTCTGACCGGGCATCCCGAGCCGACCGGCCAACCGGGTGGATTAGGCATTAATGACGCTACTAATGATGTCGATGTCGTTAGGACATCATTAGTACTACATTAAATGTTAAGTGCGTTTAATTTGGTATTTAGTGCTAATCCGATCATTAATGCTAATGATTGTCATTTATGGCTAATCTGACCACTTAATGACTGTAATTAAGGACTAATAGTGCCAATAATAAATGTATTAAATTTGTCTGAATGACAGATGGGTCCCACGGTTCAGAATTAAAGAAAATCATAAAAGAAAAGAAAATATATATGACAAGTGGGCCCCACTTGTCATTGACTCGGTCAACTTTGACCCGAGTTGACCGAAGGGCCCACCTGTCAGTCTATGGGGTTATGAACTGAGTAATAAAAGTATTTATGATTTAATATTGATTTTTATTTACTGAGAAAAATACAAAAAGGATATTTAAATTGATTAAACCTTAGAAAATTCATAGAAAATTCATCTTTAATCAGAAAATGCAAATAATATATCAAAATGTTCAGAAAAATGAGATCTACCCAAATATGTCATTTGCATCCATGTTTGCATGATAGGAAAAATGAAAATGGCTAAAAACTCCAATTAAGGTTTCCCCGATTAGCCGGAGGTCATCGGATCACGATATCTCGAGCTTCCGGACTCCGATTAAATTGATTCCACCTGTATTAGTCTTTATTTTGCATCCTTTAGGACATGGCATACATTTCATTTCATGCCGATGTTCAGCATCAAGGTATTTATTAGTGCGCCTGTTTTTGTCCGGTGTTTTCGTTCTTTCCGATAGGATCGGAAGATCTCGACGAGTATAATCTTGAGCAGGAACAGGACGTAGTAGCGGAACCGCAAGGCAAACAGCCCCTTTGAACATCTTGTGGACATCCTATTATTTTTAGATTAATATTTTTTTAAAGCCTTATTGCATGCGTTTCCACTGATATTTTATGTTAAGTGCTAGCCCTATTCTCTGCATAAAACTTACTTTGTCACTCAATCAACACCACCGACCCTCCCAACCTATTTAGAGTAGATTACTTGTTGTTTTACGATTGCTTATATAGCTAATCATGCTTAGACCTGCTTAGTTGTGTAAAAGTCATAATTCCTTGGATGGCAGACAAAGCACAACACTTTGGATGGGTTGGATAGGTGGGTGTTCACCGAGAAGTGCTTAATAAATCTGACTAATAACAATTGGGCTTAGACGAGAGATCATGCTGGGAGCATGGTGGGTTGTCTCTTTTTCCCACAAGGACCGGTTCCCGGTGTCCTTTCAAACCAATATTTGCGTACTTCTACGCGGGTGGTATAATGGGGCCACCCATGACCGAATAATTTGTCTAGGCCTAAGTCTTGAGCCGCATAGTTTGCTATTTCATTTGCGGTGTGAGTGGAAAAGATGTGGTGTGATACTTCAATATAGGTGTAAGGGTTACACACGGTCTGGCACCGGGGATGTATCACCTGACACAACTATTGGGACCGTGTCGGAGTACCAGCCGAGCTGGTGTACATGGATTAGCCCATCAGGGCGGCTTAGGCTTAAGTCGAACACATGGTAAAGGTCGTGTTCAATCACACTCTGCTAACACATCTTGTGAAGTGTGTCGTGGTCTGGGGCCCAGCATTAAGAGTCGATTGATACGTGTAGGTAAAGATGTACACCCCTGCAGGGTTTAAACTATTCGAATAGCCGTGTCTGTGGTTATGGATAGCTTGGTAAGAATCTGCATCGAATTAGACAACTACAACATTAAACTAAAACTTACCCACTCTAAGGATGAGTTATTAGCGATTGCTTCCTCCCTGGTGGTCGAGGAAGAATCGAGGGTTTTATGTGTCTGATGGTCTGTTTTAGATTTCACTATGCAGTTTCAGCTCATCTCCTTTAAAAAGCATTCCAGTAGATGGATTTCAATCTACTACAGGTAGTATTGAAAGAATAAATCAGCTTTCCGCAAAACAGTCCACCAATAGCCCCTTGTTGAAACCTAATGCATCTACTACTAATTTCCCCTTGTAAGTCTTGCAGAGTACAATTTTTGTACTCACCTTGGAGTTGTTGATAATTTTCGTGCAGAAGAGACCATTCCCTCTACGGATGGTTTTTACGTAGAGATCGACATCGACATCGACTAGTCGCTGGTGATCCCAGGCAGTGGTCCTGCCTAGGGTTCAGCAGCTTGGTTAGTTCTGCCGCCACTTTTGGCCCTACCATTTTGGCTTCTCAGCCTACATAAAACTTCTGCTGTGTATTAACTTTTGCTGTGTATATGTTGTTAAGTTTCATAGAACAACTAGTATTATCGCAGTTTCAGTCGTAGAGTCACTATTGTGATACTGGTTTGTTCTCACCTGCCTCATGTGCCATGCGTGTATGTTATTGAAGCACATGACGCTGGTAGGGTTTTAGAGTCTATAACATGGAGTTGTTAGGTTTAATCACCCCTGTGAAGCGACTCTCTCACTGAGAGATCGGGAACTATATCATCCTACTCCAGCCGAGCATTAATTTGCCGGGACGAGTTCGGGGTTGATGTCCCGGCTCAGTGGGGAAAGAGTGAGGAGACCATATCACCCTACTACTCTGTGCATTAATTTCCAGAGCAAGCGTTGGGGTTGACGTCTTGGCCTATTCGAAGCCATATCACTCCACTCCTCTCGGAATTGATACCCGAGAGTTGAGGTCGGGGTTGACGTTTCGACTTAGCAGGTGATTTCACGTAAGACTCCCTGTTATTGATCCTGGGTCCCGACATCCGCCAAGTGCCCCGGGCTCCAGCCAAGGCGGGAGCCAGCCGGGGCCGGACATGCGGCCTTTGTCTCCTCCTCGGCCTTCTTCTCTGCCGCAACCTTCTTCTCCACCGCAGCCTTCTCCTCTGTGGAGTGGTGTGCCGCTGACTCCGCCCCTGCTCCTCAGCCGGAAGAGGCCGCCGCCAGGACGCGGGCCCGTGCTGTGACGAAGCAGGCGGAGCCAAGCCAGACGCAGACCACCCCGCCTGACCGCCGGGGGAATCTGGTGTTTCCAGTGGTGGAAGAGGACATTGGGCGCGTGTCCCCTTCCCCGGGAAGCCTCCACCTGGCCCTCCAGCCTCTGCGGATCCAGCAGTCAGACCCTTCAAGGTCCAGCGCAGTCTTTCGAGAGATAGATGACGTCCGGGAAGCGGGCGAGTGGGAGGAGGCGTTTGGCGCCGCTAACCATCTCGGGGAGGAGCTGTCGACACTGATGAAGGCGATCCGGGAGAGTGCCAACTTGGTCAATGGGAAGCTCCTACCACTGATGCAGGTACATGTTTTTCCTTTCTCGTGTTCTCTAGTTTTCACTCTGGGGGCACGATTAGTGCACCCAGAGGGTGTAGCCCCTGAGCCTTCGGTTGACTAGGATAGTTGGGCGGAGGATTCTTCTCTTTTTCGTAGTTTTTACTCTGGGGGCACGAACAGTGCACCCAGAGGGTGTAGCCCCCGAACCTTTGGCCGACTAGGATAGTTGGGCAGAGGGTTCTTGATGTCTTCTTTCCTTGCAGAACTTGGCCAAGCGATCCCAGGACAAGACTGAGTTCCTTCAAGAGCAGCTCCTGGCCTTCGAGCGACTCGGCCAGCGTAAGGCCGAGTGGGACAATTTGAAGGGTACCCTCCAGGTGACGTAGAATCAAGTGCTCGCCCAGGAGGGTGAGATTGAATCCCTGAAGAGGGACATTCGCCAGGAGGCTGCCCGGGCTTGAGGTAAGGAAACATAATTTCTCTTGATCATTTCTGTCTCTTGGTGCTGACTTGTTTTCCTGCAGCTGTAGAAGGCAAAAACTCCAAGCTCAAGCAGGAGCTTGAGGCAATGAAGGCCCGTGCCGGGCAACTCGCCTCTGCCGAAGAGAGGGCCTCCAAGCTTCGGGAGGAACTCGAGGCGGAGAAGGCTCGCATCGAGCAGCTTGCCTTCGCTGAAGAGAGGGCCTCCAAACTTTGGGAGGAGCTCGAGGCGGAGAGGGCTCGAGTTGGGCAGTTGGAGAGTGAGGTTGCCATTATGGACGGTAGTCTGAGGCAGGCTCTGGAGGCCGTCAAGGCGGCGAACAAAAGGTCCACTGACTCCGCCATCGGTAAGTCTACACCTCGGGTCTTGGTTAGTCAGAGTCCTTTGAACGTTCTGCTAACTCCTTTGTCTTGTACTAGCAGCATTACAGATCCAGCTCCAGGAGGTCAGTGACTCGGCTGAGTCATTGAAGGCGGCTGGTCGGATAGCCTGCAGCGCCTTGTGGGAGGACGAGCCGGTCCCAGAGCACGCAGATGCGATCACAGAGCGACTGCGACGAGCTCCCGACCAGGCAAAACAGCTGGAGAAGGAGGCCACGGAGACCGGAGCCTTGCTATCTCTTGTTGTGGCTAAGTCCCACTACCCGTTGCTTGACATGGAAGCAATCGGGGAGGGGTATGCCGTGGATGTTCCCGACGAAGTCGTGCTCGGGCTAATGGACGAGGTAGAAGCCACGGCGAAGTCCCTTGTCAACCGCGCTGGGCCGTAGGAACAAGTAGTCAGAAACAAGTAGGTTAGCTGCTCGGGAAAGCCGAGTGAATATTTTGTTATGCATATTTTGTACTGAACTTGTTTTTAAGTTTATCGATTTCCTTCACAAAAGATTCGTTCCTGTGTATGTTAATCCATTGTGTGTGCTCTTGCCGACCTGTTATAGCCCCCTTTGCGTAGAGATTAGCCGTGGGCTGTGTCCCGTGTAGCGTAGGGTTGTGGCGTAAACCAGCGATCGAGAGCAAAGAGTTAACATTGGATTATGTACACAGTACTGAAATGTAGCGACCAAATTTTAAGACAAGGGATCGTCAAGGATTGTCGTGCATAAATTGGTTTCTTCTCATCTTATGCATGCATTTAGGCTGTTAAGATACAACCCCGATTAAAAACCCTAACTCGCGACTTTATGGTTAATGTGAAATAAAACAGTGAAACCTATGCCACTAAGAACCCGCGATTCAAAATTGTATATGTTCCAACTAGTTTAATCCTCCACCAATTTGTGCAAGTCAAGTAGAACGCGTTGAACCGATTTCATCTCCTTCAAAATAAACAAAATCTTGCGTTTAAAGGTTAACTACCTTATTAACCTCAAGTCTAATGTTTGTGGAAAATATTTGGAGAAAAGATCAAATATCTAGAGTTCAAATTATTTTGGACTATACTAACCAAGTACTTAAATAAGCAACTAACTACGTTTATAAATTTTAATTACTAGCTTTCAAATAGCAAAGGGATACAACAAAATACAAGAGAAATAAGATAAGGAAAATATTTTTTTCTATGGTGGGACCCGTCTGCAGGTCCATTTCTACACCTGGCCAGCATGCTCCACTGCAAATTTCCTTTTTATATACGTAGCAGTCGGCTCATCACTGTCCAGACCAGACCATCTTCTTCCTCCTGCCTCCCTATTTTCTTCAACACCAAGAGCAAACCTCATGGCTTCTCTCCTCCAAATCCCATCTAAAGGTGAAGAACCAATCCTTGCATGTTATACCACCAGATTCTCCACCTCTAGTGCTCTCAATCCATCCAAGAAATCTTAACATGCGTGAGGATTGAGCACTTGCCAATTTTCCCTGCTCCCCCAAAACCGAGTTCTTCACAGTCCTTCTTCCCAAGAATTCCTCCATGAGTCGCGCCGCCCGCTCCCCTCTGCCGGCCGCCGCGCCTCCCCCTTGGTCGCTCGCTCCCACCGCTGTGGGCCTCCGGCCAGCGCCTCCCCGTGCTCAGTTCCCCTCGCCGCCACGCCTCCATGCCGCCGCCTCCCCTTTCGGCTCACCCGCCGCCGCCCTGCCACCATGGCGCGCCGCCGCTTGAGCCACTGCCGCTGGCGAGCTCGCCCCGGCCGGCCTCCCATCTCCCCATCCACCGCCGGATCTGCCGCCTCCGCTCACCACCGGCTGCATCTCTTTCGCCGCTCGCCCCGCCGGCGACCCTCCACGGCAACCACCCGAGCACCCGGCCGCGCTCCCCTTTCCCATCCGGCTGCCAAGCAAGCTCAAGTCGCCGGGTCGACCTCCTCCAGAGAATCCCCGTACCAGCTCCGGTGGTCTAACCGATGGTCATCAGTCGTCTCGGCCGTTAGCGATTAGGGGAGGTTAGTACAAGTTGATGCAGTCTTAGTTACTGTAATGAATGCGCTAATTGCTTGATAACTGTGGTCAGTTAACCTGTTAGTAGTTAGCGGTTAGATGTTAGTTGAAGTGGAGTAGTTAGTGGTTAGAAGTGAGGTTGTTGCTGGCAGTTAGGTTAGCTGTTGGCAGTAACTTTAGTCGCTAAGTGAAGGATTCGATTGAAATTACTTAATACGTTGTCTGCTAAATAACCAATATACTCAATCATTTTCTGCGTGTAAATCATCACATATACACATGAGCATGTCTCCTGGATTTCGTGTTAATTCTTGAAATGGATGCACTTATGAAGGACTCAGTATATCACGTAGTTCCTTTATCGTATACCGCTTACTTGATGCCTCAATTAAAAATATGTTCGGTTAATAGAGCTTGATGAAATAATCAGCATCACTAATGCTTCGATGGGTATAAGCAGTGTATATATGCATTAATCCAAGGTCAGAGCTGTTATCGTAGGGGCCAAATCTTAATTAGGGAAAAGTTCAATTAAAATGTGCGGATTATTGTCTGCTAATGTAAGTTAACCATCAACGACACATGTAATGCACTTATTCCTTGGTTAATCACTTGAGTTAACGACCACAGTCGATTTCGTGTTAAAGATAACGTTAAGGTTCTAATGCAGATGCACATATATTCTGGGGAGATATGCATGCTGCTGAATCTCAGCTTTTAGCTCCCCTCTAATGCCACAAGAACATATCTATATCAGCCAATCAACTAGAAGAACAGAGGCTCAATTTGATTCTAGGTTACTGAGGATGATGCCCTTATATCTGACATGCCTTGCATGCTTTCATATAACTAAACTAAAATTAATGGATGCCAAGGTTGATCTTGGCTTAATCTTGTGATAAGCATTCCTGAGAAGAACCTAGAGAAGAGTAATAGAATCTGATCAGAATGAATGCCCATTAGTTTAACACGTCCCTAACGGTGATGATTGAATTAAAATGTATAACTAGCCTAACCTAGTCACAGCGTTTACACCGAGCTTAGCTGTAATCAAAACATTCTCACTTTCATCTTGGACTTTGGATTAGAAATCGTCTCTAATGAACTAATAATTATCCTACCAAAACAGAACAAGAGTTTCACCTATGATCATTTAACTAGAGTAGCTCAATTAGCAATTGCAAAAATAGCAACCTGCGTGTTATCACTGCTAAGCTACCTGTGTATGAGCACATATGCTACTAACTATGCCACCGCGTATTCTACTGCTATTTAGGTTTGCTTGTCTCACCTGACTCCATATCAATAGGTTAGTTAGTGTGCAATAGCTAACCAATATGTTGATTTGCTCAGTCGGTCTCTGATATGTGTATGTCTAGTTCAAGAGCAGCATACAGTGGTATGCCTATATGCTTAATATAGCTAAGCAATTGTTGCACGAAAATATTGCCTTCTCACGTCACTAAATTGATAAATGCTCGAGTGCATTAATACTTGATAGTTAGCTTAATCAACTAAGTTTAGACATTTGAAAAAGTCCCAATTTCTCATTAACCATGGGCAGTTCGTTCGGTAAATACACCAACTAAATTGTGAGCTATCATGAAGCTAATCGGTGAACTCAATCCGTGAAATATACTTAGTAACCCGTTGGTAAGTGAGTAGTCAATTAGTGGCTGATTATTTCAGACATTCTAAAATTAATGTAAGCTTATTTCTTTACTGAGAAGAAGACAGGAAATGCTAAATCTGAGTAAACCCTAAATGTACGTAAACTAGAGAATCTAGCTTAACAGCCAAACCAAAATGCTCAGTATCATAACTCACCTAGAATCAGCACGAAAACCTAACATTTCATGCATGCATCCATGTAGTTGTTCATCCACCATTAAAGCTATATCATAACTAAAACTAAACCTAAAATCTGGAATAAACACCAACCTATTTAGGTACTTGTGTACTTTATTTTAAATCCACCGTAGTTGCATCCATATCACTGGCATTCATGCATCTTCGCCCTTTTCGAATTAGTTCTTAGGGTTGCTTTTTCCCTTGTTAGAGGTCGCTTGCTTCTTACCGATGTTTCAAGTATTCTGGAATTCTCCCGCATGCTCCCCGCAAGAATAGGAACAACCCGAATCAGGCAAGCAGAGCTTGTTGCATCTTTACCTTCCGTACTCTTGTGTATGCCCTTGTTATATGTGCTATGTGTATGAATGTTTATCTGTGAATTGTCGCAAGTTGCGTACACTAGCATGTGTAGGATGTGTCTTAGGTCGAGAACATCTGATGGCTCTTCAACTAAATGGTTAAGTGAGTTGCGAGAGCCGAGGGCGTGCACAATGGGTACGGTTGGTGTTCATCGTAGTTTGATGGCGACGCGGGAGTAAGTAGAGTTTTAGTCGTCACACCAACCCTATCTTCAGCGTGTCACCATCCCTTATCACACGTGAACGCTAGCGAGAACCAACACTGAGGATAGCTGGGGTAAGCCTCCATGCACTTTGTGAGGCTCGCTACCTCCAAACTGTTATGCACTCACTATGCCGGCAGGGGTTGAGTTGTCGGTAGTAGTTCGAGAGATTTAAAATGGATAATGTTTAATGGATCGAATTGGATTGGATACACGGGATGCCCCGATGGAATTGGAGTTGATGGTTTGATTTGGTGGTACACATGGGTGTGATGTGTTGTGTTATGAGTTAGTTGGTACTTAGTTGTCCTACTTCACCTTATTAATGTCATGTTCTTAAGTTGTATATTGTTACTCTGAGAAGCATTCATGTTTAATTAATGTTGTACTAGTATGAGTAGGACATTTAATCAAGCACGGATAAGTCTTGCGAGTACGTTCGTACTCACCCAGGTTACCCCTGGAGCTTGCAGGTGAGCTGGTGGTGGAAGATTATTTCGATGATGTTTGAACTTGCGTTTCCTCGGTTGTATTCGATTGTTGGGATAGTTGTAGCTTTTGTTCAGCGGTCGCTAATCCGCTGTGGGACTCATCCACTTGTTTCCGCTGTCGTTTAATTTCTCCGTACTCGGATATGCTTTCAGTCATGACTGGATAATGTAAGGTGTTGTCCCATCGTGGGCAGTTAATATTAATATCGTATTTGTAGAGCTTTGTTATGATATCCAAGTTGTTAATTGCAGGCTGCCCTTACGCAATGCGTGTATGATATGAAGCGTTTTGGGTATGCCGTGAAGAGTCGAAGCCGTACCTTGTTCTACTAAGTCGAGCAGGTGTTGGTTGAGTGACCCGCTGGCTGAGATGCTGTGCCGGCCAGGCAGGGTGTGGGCGTATTCTACCGGGCTTTCGAGCGACCCACTAGCCTCCGGGCTAGGTTAGGGTGTGGGTAGAACTGCCGGGCTCCTCCGACCTTGTTTGTCGTGGTAGGATTCGGGAACGACTCTGAACCTTCACCGGGTCATGGAATCGTATGTGGTTCTGGGAAGATTGGTCGCTTCCGGCCGGGTCGCACGTGGCGGGTGTCGGATCGTTCCGCTTTGGTGCGTACGGCGCAGGTACCGTGCCACCGAGCTGACGAGTCCTTCGGTCCTTGGCGACTTCGCGTTCCCTTAATCATATGCAATTTCGGGTCCGTGACATGAAATAGTTTGTTCGACTGAAAAGACCGAGTGCAACTGGGTGCACCCAGAGGGTGGAAAAGCCAAGTGGCTACTATGCGTGGCCAGGAGCTTGCATAGCGAGTTAGTCGGGAACTCCGAGAATTGTTTCATGTGGAGCGAGAAAATATTTATTCCTGTTTGTCCAAAATATCAAAGTACAAAGTTTTAAGCATAGAAATGACATAGCTGTTCAATGTTCCATGTTGGTGATGACGTTGCCGTTGCTGTCCTTTAGTCGGTAAGCCCCCGGGCATAGCACTTTGGCGATCACGTACGTGCCTTCCCATGGTGGGGAGAGTTTATGCATGTCTTTGCTGGACTGGACTCGGCGTAGAACCAAGTCGCCAAAGTTGAATGCGTGCCCACAGACGTGTCGGCTGTGATAGCATCATAAGCCCTGTTGGTACTTGGCCAAACCGAAGTAAAGTGACTTCTCTTGCTTCCTCAAGCTGATCAATGTCGTTCTGTCTTGCTTCCTCCGACTGGTCTTCATCATAGGCACGAGTGCACGGGGACCTGTAGTCCAAGTCAGTCGGTAATATGGCCTCGGCTCCGTAGACCATGAAGAACGGGGTGTATCCGATTGACCGGTTGGGGGTAGTCCGGAGGCTCCAGAGCACCGAAGGTAACTCGGCTGCCCACTTACCCGCGAACTTCTTTAGGCGTTGGAAGATCCGAGGTTTCATGCCTTGCATAATAAGACCATTGGAACGCTCAACCTGCCCATTGGTGCGTGGGTGTGCCATGGCCGCGAAGTTGAGGCTAATGTTGTAATCGTCGCAGAATCAGAGGAAGGTGCCGCCGGTGAACTGAGTGCCATTGTCCGTGATGATGCTGCTGGGGATGCCAAAACAGTAGATGATGTCCAAGAAGAACTCGACGGCTCTCTCGGCAGTAATCGTGGCTACTGGCTTGGCTTCAATCCACTTGGTGAACTTGTCGACGGCAACGAAGAGGTGTGTGTAGCCCTTGGGAGCCTTTTTGAGGGGACCAACCATGTCCAGGCCCCAAACAGCGAAAGGCCATGTTATCGGGATGGTTTGAAGAGCTTGGGCTGGCAAGTGTGTCTGCCGGGTGAAATACTGGCATCCGTCGCAAGTGCGCACGGTGTGCTCAGCATCAGAGATGGCAGTCGGCCAGTAAAAACCTTGTCGGAAGGCTTTACTGACTAACGACTTCGGCGCCGCGTGATGCCCACAGATTCTCGAGTGAATATCCTGCAGTAGTTGCTTCCCCTATTCTTGAGGTATGCATCGCTGAAGAATTTCGGAGATGCTCTTCTTGTACAGGTCGCCGTTGATCATGACGTAGGCCTTAGCGCGCCTTGCAAGGTGCTGCGCCTCGGTTTGATCCGACGAGAGTGTGTCCCGAAGGAGGTAGTCGAGGAAGGGCGCTGTCCAATCAGGATTGATGATTAGAACTTCGTGAGGTGGCTGCTGAGTGCTATCAGGTTTGTCAGGGCGAGATTCGATGGTCTCAGTGTCCGCTTTGATGGAAGGAACATGCAACTCCTGGAGGAAAACTCCAGCCGGGACGACATCACGACTGGACCCCAGCTTGGCGAGTGTGTCTACAGCTTCGTTGTCTCGGCGGAGGACGTGCATGATTTCAAGGCCGTCGAACTTGGCCTCAAGCTTGTGTACTTCTTGGCAGTAGGCTTCCATGATCGAGTCTCTGCATGACCAGTCTTTCATGACTTGCCTGACTAGGAGTCTCTACGAGCAAGAAGCCGGCGGATCCTGAGTGAGTCTGCAATGCGTAGGCCATGTAGCAAAGCTTCATATTCGGCGACATTGTTGGACGCCGGGAAGTGGATCTGTAGCACGTTTTTGAAATGTTCTCCTTTTGGGGAGATAAGCACTATGCCAGCCCCCGTGCCCTAAAGCATTAGCAAGTCGTCGAAGTAGAGAGTCCAATGTTCAAGGTCAATGATAGAGGTCAGAGACTGGACTTTTGTCCACTCGGCCATGAAGTCAGCAAGAGCCTGAGACTTGATGACCGTGCGGGGGGCATAAACTATGTTGAATGCCATTAGTTCCATTGCCCATTGAGCGATCCTTCCTGTGGCATCGCGGTTGTTGATGACATCCGCGATTAGGAAGAACTAACCACCATAATTGGGTGTCCCTAGAAGTAGTGGACTAGCTTCCGAGATGTTATGAACACCGCGTAGATGATCTTCAGTATTTGTGGGTACCTCGCCTTGGACTCGGACAACACTTCACTGATGAAGTATATCGGGCGCTGAACCTTTTGGATATGGCCGGGCTCGGAGCATTCGACGACCAAGACGGTACTGGCCACCTGGGTAGTTGCTGCAACATAGAGGAGCAGTGGTTCATCGGGCATTGGGGAGACCAGCACTGGGGGTGTGGTCAAGAATTTCTTCAACCCGTTGAGAGCGTCTTGAGCTTCACGTGTCCATGTGAAGGTGTCCGACTTCTTCATTAGATTGTAGAGGGACAGGGCTTTTTTGCCGAGTCAGGAGATGAATCGGCCGAGAACTGCCATGCACCCGGTGAGCCGTTGGACATCCTTGAGGCTTTTTGGTGGACCCATTCTGATGATGGCGTCAATCTTCTCTGGGTTAACCTCGATTCCTCGTTCAGAAATGATGAAATCGAGTAACTTTCCCGAAGGTACTCCGAACACATACTTTTCCGGGTTGAGCTTCATACTGAAACGCCTAAGGTTGGAGAAGGTTTCCCGTAAGTCAGTTAGGAGATCTTCTTTTTTCTCAGACTTCACCACCACATCATCGATGTAGGCTTGCACATTCCTGCCGATCTGTTCTTGAAGGCAGCGCTGCGTGCACCGTTGGTACGTAGCACCGGCGTTCTTGAGGCCGAAAGGCATGCAGACGTAGCAAAAGGCCCCGAATGAGGTAATGAATGAAGTTTTGATTTCATCATCTTCCTTCATCTTGATCTGATGGTAGCCTGAGCATGCATCGAGAAAACATAAAAATCTCGCAACCGGCCGTGGAGTCGATCACTTGGTCGATGCGAGGTAATGTGAAAGGATTTTTGGGACATGCTTTGTTGAGACTCGTGTAATTAATGCACATTCTCCATTTTCCAATCTCTTTGCGAACAAGGACTAGGTTCGCTAACCAGTCAGGATGATACACTTCTATTAAAACCAGCTGACAGTAGCTTGGCTATCTCTTCTCCTATTGCCCTACGCCTATCCTCAGCAAAGCGGCGCAGGCGCTGTTTGACCGGCTTAGCGTCCGGCCGAACGTTCAAAGAGTGCTCGGCAGCCTCCCTCGGGACTCCCGGCATGTCCGAAGATGTCCATGCAAAGATGTCCCGGTTAACACGAAGGAAGCTGACGAGCACGTTTTCCTATTTGTCGCTGAGCGCAGTCCCGATCTGTGTCGTCTTAGAGGGGTCTTCCGGATCGAGCTGGATTGCCTTGGTGTCCTTCGCCGACTGGAATGATGTCGCTGCTGAAGATTTTTTAGTCAGGGGTGCTTCCTCGACCATGGCTGACTTTAGGTTGTCAAGCTCAGCTGCAGCGATTTAGGCCGTGGCAAGGTTACAGTTTTTCAGGTCACACGCATAAGAAGCAGGGAACAGCTGGGGACCCGGCATTTTAAGCTTCAAGTAGACATAGCTGGGAACAGCCATGAATTTGGCGTAGCAGGGACGTCCAGGATGGCGTGATACGAGCCTGAGAAGTCGACGACCTCGAAGGTGAGGGTCTCGGTCCGGAAGTTGTCTGGAGTGCCGAAAGTGACGGGCAAGCTGATTTGCCCGAGTGGACTTGCCATTTTCCCAGGGATGACCCCATGGAAGCAAGCACCGGTAGGCTTAATTTCCGATGGGGGAATCTTCATGTCGTCCAAGGTCTTGACGTAGAGGATGTTCAGACCACTCCCTCCATCCATGAGGACCTTGGTGAGAGGGAGTGTGTGGACGACCTTTTTTGTTCCGGTTGGAGACGAAAGGCTTTTTCAGGTTTTTCAAGAGATTACAGTCACGCATGACGTGATTGGATTTTGGAATGAAAAATGCCACGGCCGACTCATCATCTCCTCAAAAGTTGCGTTGCCGCGCTAAGGACGACGCTGCAGGGCGCACTCGGCTGCGGCAACGAAGTCTTCGGCCTTGCACTTCCTGTGTTTCTTCTTGGACGACAGGGGACGGTCTTTTCCCTGGGGGACTCGGTAGCTTCGCCTTTTCCCTTATCGTCCTTGGTCGCGCTATAGACGGCTTCTTCGCCAATGGCGAAGTTGTTGGCAATGTCGAAGAGTGCGCGTAGTTTGAGGGTTCTTACACGTGATTTTGTGGATGAGGTCGGTGCTACGAACACCTTTGGAGAAGACAGTGATTACATCGCCTTTTTGGACCTCAGGCAGAGAGTTCTTCTTCTTGGAGAAGCGTTGGATGTACTCTCTGAGAGTTTCGCCCTCCTCTTGGGTACAACTGTGGAGATCCCACGTGTTCCCGGGCCTATTATAGGTACCCTGGAAGTTGTTCACGAAGAGTGTCTCAAGGTCGGTCCATGATTGGATGCAACCTTGAGGCAAGCTGGTGAGCCAGGCTCGAGCTGAGTCGGCTAGAAACAGGGGCAGGTAGTGACTCGCAACATAGTCGTTGCCGCCACTGGTCCTGTATGCTATGTGGTAGTCGGCTAGAAATGTCTGGCCAAGTCTCACCCGTATACTTGTCGATCCCGGTAACTCAGAATTGTGACGGGAAGACAGCGTCACGGATGTGGGATCCGGATGCCTTTGGGCCTACATAGGCCATGCCGGAGGGAGCTGGAGAGCTGCGCCGGCTTGTAGCGCTGCGGTCGCTACTATGTAGCGACTGCTGCGGTTGTCCCTCCCTGCGTCTCAGTGCGCGTCGCGTCTGGCATCAATGATATCCCTTGCGTCGCGGTCCAGCTTGAGTTGATTGCGTGCCGATCCGGCAGGGTGAGCATTTTTGTCCACACCTTTTCGAGCGCGGTTTTCTTGCGACAATAGTCCCTCGCGCGTCACGATTTGGTCCCAGTCGGTTGCGAACCGACCCGGCGGGGTGATGACGTTCGGGGTTGGCGTGATGACGCTCTGCGGCTTCTGGGTTTCCCGGAGGGGAAACATGCCGACTCCTGGCACTCACCGAGGAACCTGCACGGTTCTCAGAAATCTCGACCTGCTGGAGGGCTGCTTCCTCCACTAGGATCTGGAGCCGTCGAAGTTCGTCGTGGCCTGGGGTGCCTTCAGGGATATTGATGGCACGTGCCGCCACTGAAGCAGCGGCGATGTTGTGACTGGGAAGCGGGAATATCGGGACGCCGTCCCTTTCACGCATGGGGAGTGTGTTGTGGACCTGGCGTCCACGATCCCGCATGTCCTCATTGCATTCTCTCTTTCCGCGCTGGTGAGCCAACGTGGTTAGCTGTTGGGCCAATTCTTCCTCCTTGGCAATCAGGCGGAGCCGAGTGGCCACTAGCTGCTCGGGAGTCTGCTCTTCGATGGGGACGAGCCGGTCGTCATTGTTGATCGGTACGTCTGGACTAGCCATGAAGACCTCCCGAAAAGGATGGTGGCTTCCCGAGCTCTCGAAGTCGTCTGAGTTATACTCGAGGACAGGTAGGAGAGACTCGATTGCACCAACTAGTCGGGATCCCTGCCCGATGGGTGGGAACCCATTTTCGAGTAGCAGATCCGACTTCGGCGTGACCTCATTGTTGGTGAGGGGAGCCGAAGGCCTGGACTCAAGGGCGAGTCCGAGTGAAGATGTCGATGAAGCCTCCGATGATCGTCGGGAAGCCAAGTCGCAGAGGTGAAGCTTGCCGATCTGATCGGCGATGAAGTCCAACTTTTTGAATCAGAAAAGCTGGCCTGGATCAGGGACAACGTTCAGGGAAGCAAGTCGCATGATGCTACCTGGAACGAAACCACCGTTGTTGTTAAAGAAACACATCTGGATCTGTCCTGATGGATCTATGCGCACAACACCTACCTGGCGTGCCAACTATCGGTGATACGGTGGCTCCCGATCTTCACGATTTGGACAAGGGTAACTAGAAGGGCCTAGATGAAATCCCAAACCAACAACAAAACCCCAACGGGTTAGCCTTTGGAACTAGGACTCAAATCAACTCCTCCTCTCAATGAATGCCTCGATTACCATCCGGGGGCACGCGCCGGTCCTTACAATCCAAGGAAGATTACAAGGTCTAAGATGGAACCCTAATCTAGAGGGATGAAACCCTAGATTAGGAGCAAAGCTCACTATTAGTCTTAACAACAAGTCTAACCCTAATTAGCATTTGGGTACGGGTATTTATAGTCTAACCCTGACTCCCTTGGATACATGGGCCGCAGCCCGTTTTACTGCTCGCAGGCAGAATCCGGAGGGTCCGGATGTAGGCCGAAGGGTCCGGGTGGCCGGATGGTCCGGGCTGGTGTCCAGGTTTTCCAGAAGCGATCCGGACACTCAGCCAGAGTGTCCGGGTTGAGATCCGGCATTTCCAGAGAGGATCCGGATACTCACCCGGAGGGTTCGGGTTGAGGTCCGGCTCTGACCCGGAGGGTCCGGGCCTCAGCCGGACAGTCCGGTCTTCCCTTCTAGTGCACATCCGGGGGTTCCGAAGCAGCAGTCCGGCTGGGGTTCAACTTGGAGCTTGGGGACTTGATGCTTGGCGTTTCCTCCTCAGTCCCGTTGCTCGTCAGTTGATTCTTCCATTTGGTTGCTCCTTCATACCTTAGCAAGCAAAGAATCAAAGCATTAGGTAGCATACCATTCATACTCAAATCAAGTGGGGACGTATCAAGGAATAGAGTCACCTCATGTTGTATGGCCTTGGCTCGGGCCCTCATCATCGGTCCAATATGGTTTGAAGGTGGACTTGGGCTCTTGTCATCCTTGATGAAGGTGATGTCCGCATCATTCCTCCCTTCTTGAAAAGGAGTCGACCTCGACTCCAACTCGTTGTAGCCATGGAAGGGTGAAAGATCCACGATGTTAAAGGTGTTGCTCACCGAGTACTTGTTCGGTGGAAGGTCAATCTTGTAGGCGTTATCGCCGATGCGTTGAAGTACTTGGAAAGGTCCATCTCCGCGTGGCATAAGCTTGGATTTACGTTCTTCAGGAAATCGCTCTTTGCGGAGGTGAACCCACATAAGATCACCGGGATCAAATACCATCCTCTTCTTATTCTTGTTGACCTTGTTGGCATGATGAAGGACGTGTTGCTCAATTGTGGCCCTTGTCATCTCATGGAGCCTCTTGATGAAAACAGCTCGCTTGGAGGCATCCATATTGACACGTTCGTGTAGCGGTAGCGGCAGAAGATCGAGTGGCGTAGAGGGGTTGAAACCATACACCACCTCGAATGGACTCATGCTTGTGGTAGAGTGTACCGCGCGGTTGTAGGCGAACTCCACATGGGGAATGCATTCCTCCCACTCTCACAAGTTCTTCTTGATCATGACCCGAAGGAGTGTGGAGAGGGTGCGATTGACGACCTCGGTTTGCCCATCCATTTGTGGGTGGCAAGTTGTGGAGAAAAGAATCTTGACGCCCAATTTGGCGCACAACGTCTTCCAAAAGTAACTTAGGAACTTGACGTCACGGTCGGAGACTATGGTCTTGGAGACACCGTGAAGCCTCACAATTTCCCTGAAAAACAACATAGCAACATGTGAAGCATCGTCGGTCTTGTGGCATGGAATGAAATGAGCCATTTTTGAGAATCTATCCACAACCACAAATATGGAATCCCTCCTCGTTTTGGTCCTAGGCAATCCTAAGACAAAGTCCATGCTAATATCCTCCCAAGGTGCACTAGGAACGGAAAGTGGAGTATAAAGACCGTGAGGGTTTAATTTCGACTTAGCTTTGTGGCATGTGATGCATCGTTGGACGAATCTCTCCACATCTCTTCGCATTTTTGCCCAATAATAGTGGTTGGATAGCATCATGTAGGTCTTGTCCCGCCCAAAATGTCCCATCAAGCTGCCGCTGTGGGATTCCTGCAAAAGTAGCAAACGCACGGATGACTCAGGGATGCAAAGTTTGTTAGCTCGAAAGAGAAAGCCCTCATGCACATGATATTTTTCCCAACCCTTCCCTTCTCTACAATGAGCAAAAGGGGAACCAAATTTAGGGTCATTAGCATATAGATCTCTCAAACATTCTAATCCCAACACTTTAATTTCTAGTTGATTCAAGAGGGTCATTTTGCGGGAAAGAGCATCTGCCACAACATTTTCTTTACCCTTCTTGTA
Organism: Stipa capillata; assembly: GCA_019208055.1. Taxonomy (NCBI): domain Eukaryota; kingdom Viridiplantae; phylum Streptophyta; class Magnoliopsida; order Poales; family Poaceae; genus Stipa; species Stipa capillata. Next base: position 733,240 of record JAGXJF010002373.1, on the reverse strand, counting down.
TTTGACGACATAAGGAAAAGTCTCAATGAATTCGACCCATTTTGCATGCCTACGGTTCAATTTAGCTTGGCCCTTAATATATTTCAATGATTCATGATCGGAATCAATAACAAACTCTTTTGGCCACAGATAATGTTGCCACACTACAAGAACACGAAGCAAAGCATACAATTCTTTGTCATAAACCGGGTAATTAAGTTGGACACCATTCAATTTCTCACTAAAGTAAGCAACCGGTTTACTTTCTTGCATGAGCACACCCCCTATACCGATTCCACTAGCATCACATTCAACTTCAAAAGTTTTAGCGAGATCCGATAAAGCAAGCAAGGGTGCCTCGGTTAAGCGTTTCTTTAGCTCTTGAAAAGCATTTTCTTGAGATTGCCCCCACACAAAAGGAACGTTCTTTCTAGTTAATTCATTCAAAAGAGAGGCAATAGCACTAAAATCTTTGACAAAACGATGGAAAAACTTGCTAGGCCATGAAAGCTACGCACTTGACTCACATTGATAGGGGTAGGCCAATTTTTAATAGCTTCAATTTTGGACTCATCTACCTCTATGCCATGAGTAGACACAACAAAGCCTAAGAACACAACTTTATCTGTACAAAAAGTGCATTTCTCAAGATTAGCAAACAAGCATTCATCCCTAAGCACTAGTAGAACTTGCTTAATGTGGGCAACATGATCATGCAAAGTTCTACTATATATGAGAATGTCATCGAAGTAGACTACCACAAATTGACCAATGAATTGGCGTAAGACATGATTCATTAAGCGCATAAAAGTGCTAGGAGCATTGGATAAACCAAAAGGCATGACAAGCCATTCATATAAGCAAAATTTGGTTTCGAAAGCAGTTTTCCATTCATCGCCGGGATCTCATCGGGGAAGGCGTCCTCGAACTCCTCTAAAACACGAGACATAGCTAGAGAAAGTGGGGGTGAATCATTAGTCAAAGCAACTACATCTTTGTACACAAGTACAAAGTGTAGTGTAGGTGGGTTGTTCCTCACTCCTCTCATTTCGGATTTGGTGGCTAACATCACTAAGCCTCCACTCTCTTCTTTGCTCTTTTCTCTCATTTTGGGCTTGTGGCTCTCGCTCACCGGTTTGTGGAAGTCACTCAAGGTGGTGCTCTCTCGCTCACTTCTCTTCTTTTCTTCTTGAAGCCTTGCTAACTTTTGAGCATTGTCGGCGATGATTTGGCTTGGCGTCATGGGACGAAGCACATACTCCTTATGGTGCCACCGAAAGATGTACTCATTGGTGTGGCCGTCGTGGCGTGCCGCTCGGTCGTACTGCCATGGGCAGCCCAACACAAGGTGGCACACCGTCATGGGTACCACATCACACTCCACCGTGTCCTGATAGGCTCCAATCTTGAAGGAGACTTGTACCATGTGTTGTATCTTGACAGTGCCGCTATCACTCAACCACTGCACATGGTAGGGACGTGGGTGCTTCTTATACTTCAGGTCGAGTTTGGAACACAGCTCTTGACTTGCCAAATTGTGACAACTCCCTCCATCGATTATGACTTTGATGGTTTTGCCGTCGATTGCGGCCTTGGTTTGGAAGAGGTTGCACCGCTGTTCAGGTTCATCTTGAAGTTGGACAGTGAGGATCTTCTTGGTGACGACGAGGGATGGACCCGACTCGGTCTCACAATAGATTCGCTCTTGTCCTTCTTCATATTCTCCTTCTTGCTCAATCCGGCCTACTTCATGGATGGCATCAATCTCACCCTCGCCCAAAGGAATGAGCTTGCACAAGATTTGTCTAATAAAGTCTAAAAACTCATGTTGCACAAATACTAGGAAAGATGCTAGCTCGATTGCAAAGTGTAGGGTGAAAGATATGCACACTCGGCTACTACTCTACCTTGGGTTCTCTTCCTAGCTCTGCGCTTTCCTACAAGATGGTCATGGCACTTGCTTGTTTTTTTTGACTCTTTTCTTTTCATCTTACTTTTCTTCCTCTTTTTCTTTGTGCCAAGACCTTACAAGACTAATGATTTTCAAATTGCTTGGGACAGGGTATTCTAAGCAGCACGAGTGTACAAGACCCTAGCAATCATCAAAGAGCTAGTCTTCATAGGTTCAAAGTGTCGCAATTGGAAGGTGTGGGCTCACAAAGAAAATGCAAGGAAGATGGACTTGTCAGAGATTATACCTTGCTTGTGGAGGTTGGTGTCGATGATGATGACCTAGAGCTCATCGCTAGCTTTCCAACGACCCCAAGATCTCCCAAAACGGGCACCGGGTGTGGAAGATATGCCCCAATTAGTGCAACTGTTGCGCCCTATTTTTGCCCAATCCGGACTGTCCGGCTTAAATCCGGAGGGTCCGGTCGCCCGGACTGTCCGGCCGAGGAATAGTGGAGCAGATCTGAAATTTTGGGCAGACCGAAATCCAGCAAATCGAAGGGGCAAACGATGAAATCGGCCAAAGCAATGCAAAGGGAGGTTAGATCAACAAGTATAGCAAAGATCTAATGGATCAAAACCAACCAAAGCTCACTCAAAACTCCGAATTGCATCAAGATTTCAAATTGGGTTCTTTTTGTGGGGTTTTCGAAATAGGTAAGAAAAACCAAAACAAAAGGCAAGCAATTTTGGGGGGGGGGAAGAGGGGATACAAATCCAAATCGTGGAAACCTAGAGCTCTGATACCCCAAGGGTAACTAGAACGGCCTAGATGAAATCGCAAACCAACAACAAAACCCCAACGGGTTAGCCTTTGGAACTAGGACTCAAATCAACTCCTCCTCTCAATGAATGCCTCGATTACCATCCGGGGGCACGCTTCCTATCCTATCCTTGTAACAAATTCCAAAGTCATCTCGTGACATATATATATGTACGTGATCACCATTGAAAGAGCATCTAGGCCCCAAGTTGGTTTTGATGGTTAATGGCAACTCAAACTGGAATCTAACATTTACAGTGAGTGTAAGCAGGTTTGTAGGTTCCAGGAAGAAGGCTCATCAAGGAAAGGATGACCACCAAAAAAGGGTACAAGGGTGGTTTCTAGGACTAAGGAATGGCTGTGCTAGGCAGCTGTGCCACAGCTGTGAAGAAGCCGGTGCTGTGCAAGGAGTTGCAAGCAAGGTGATGGTGGCTTGATGCGTCAAGGACCGTGACTACAGTTGGTGGGCAGGTAAAGCCTAGATTTGCTAGTTTCTTTGAGTCCATAGGAAAAGCCCGTACTATCAAGAGGGATGAAGCAGTGATGCTTTGTGGAGGTTCTAGTTACTCAATGCTCAGGATGTTGGATAGTGGCACTAATGCTTTGAGGTTAGTGGCCATGTGTCAGCAGTTTTGTATAAGTATAAAACTAGTTGGAGCTAGCACTCTGCAGTGCTAGCAGTAGAAACCCTAGGGGTTAAAGTCACCGGTGTGACACAGCGGTGTCACAGGTGGTCTAACGCTCTATGACTCAGGTACATCTCTGTACCAGGGGAGAGCTTGAAAACGCTAAGGAACCTACGCTGCGATAGCTTGTCTGCTGAGTCGGAGGGCTGTTGGAGGTTCTCTCCTTACAGGTTTCAGAGAGTGTGTGCGCTGAGGGCATGTCATGTGCCAAGACCAGGCTGAGTAGTGCGGCTGCGTCAGTTTAGGGTTTACCTGTGTGTGCCGCCGGTGACACAGGTATCGGTTTGCTTGAGCTGGTTATAGTTGGGTGGAGTGATTAGCTGTGTCACCGGTGGTTGACACCGGTGATTCACTTAATCCTACGTGGCAACAGTGTAACGGTCAAGTGCCTGTGAACCCTATATATAGGGGACCAGGAGAGGTCTTCGACCTCAACAAATGAGCCAATCAGTAACTCACATTCGACCATTGCAAAGCCTCTTTCCACCGAACGAAAGACAAGTTTCCTAAGTGTCAGTTCGGGAAGGGTTAGAGTTCTTGAGCAAAGAGCATTGGTTCCTCCAAGAGTTGTTACTGCTGAATCTATTACTCTTGGAGTGTCTACTCCTAGACGGGCGTAGGAGTTGCTGGTACCACCCAAGCTTGTGTGGGCTGGACCAGTAGTCTATGAGGCTGATTGAAGTCTACCTGCTGCAAGCAAAAGGACTTCCACAAGCAAAGGAAGAGGCCTGAGATCAGGTACTCGGAGAACAAGCACGATTCAGTGCTGGCGACCTCTTCGGAGTAGCTTCTCCAACAGAGACGTACCACTCTGCAAAGAGCTGGGAACTTCGGTGAAAAACACTCTGTCTCCTGAGTACTTGCTGTTTTACTTCTTGATTCTTGTTGTATCTGTTTGCTTGTATGCTCATATAGATATTCTTTTTATCTGCTTAGATCACCTTTACACATGTGTCTTGTTAGCTGTCTCACAGTTGGTATAGATCATATCTCACACCTATATCAGCTACCTGTTACACAGACACTGTGATTGCTCATCATTTTGCTAAGTCATTAGCCCACCTGTGTTAGGCACCTGTGTGATAGCTGCATGCTAATTTACACATCGCAACTTACCTGTGTCACACACCTGTCACACAGCTAGCTAATCCTTACTTCTGCACAAGGCTTAATCTAAACAATCTAGTTAAAAGAAGTAATTTTTGTTAGCCTCCTATTCACCCCCCCCCTCTAGTCGGCATCTGAGGTCCTTTCAGCCATGACAGGTGCAAACACCGAAGTCTACTCGCCTACATCGCGTGCCTGTCCAAACAAAGGTCTCCTCGCGTTGGCCGGGAGGAACCACCTCCCCCGCGCGGGCCGAGCACCTAAACCTCCTCGTGCACGCTACGAAGCCCTATCTCCCCCGCACGAGTCGAGTCAAAAGCCTCCTCGCGTTGGCCGGGAGGAGCCACCTCCCCCGCGCGGGCCGTGCACCTAAACCTCCTCGTGTGCGCTGGGAAGCCCTATCCCCTATCTCCCCCGCACGAGTTGAGTCAAAAGCCTCCTTGCGTTGGCCGGGAGGAACCACCTCCCCCACGCGGGCCAAGCACCTAAACCTCCTCGTGTGCGCTGGGAAGCCCCATCTCCCCCGCACGAGTCGAGTCAAAAGCCTCTTCGTGTTGGCCGGGAGGAACCACCTCCCCCGCGTGGGCCGAGCGCCTGAACCTCCTCGTGTGCGCTGGGAGGCCCCGCCGCACGAGTCAAGTCAAAAGCCTCGGGCTGGCTAGAAGAAACATCCCCCGCGTAAATCGAGCATTGTCGCTCTCTGGCACAGACTTACCGCCGCATAAGCAAACAAAGCGCAGATTAGTACACAGGCCCGGCGTGCACGTTGTCACGTGCAGAGCGTCGAGTACTCCACGTATTTATTAGGGCAAGAGCCCAAATTCAACACCTAACTATTTGATGCAGCAAGAGAACACGAGGTCATAAGGCAACTACTTGCGTCCCCACCAAGCCGAGGGATGCAAGGTTTCTTTTATTGGGGGACAAGGGGCCAAATACCGTACACAACACCACGAGAGGCTACATCCAACAAGGCGCACTCACACGCTAGCCAACTCCAGCACCTCCATCGACAACTAGCAGCAATGCCGCGTGAAGCCCGAAACGAACGCCATTAAGTCAGCGGCACCCCTCAACGTGCGCATATCAGCAAGGGGCTCGCATTGCAGAGCCACCTCACTCCCCACCAGGTGCAAACCCTGCAAGTACCACAACTAAGAAACCTTGAGCTTGCAAGTCAAAGTGAAGAAGACTACGATTTCCCAAAAGCTTTTATAAAACTCTCACCAGGGGCTACATACAAGTCAGGTACAAAAAGCACGACCACGTCGGCACAACCAAAAAGAAGAGCTCCCTCGCACCAAGCAAAGCCAGAAAGTCGACCTAGAAGTAAACAGGCAAAAGAAACCTGACGCCCCCAGCCTAAAAGCTACAAAAAAAAGACAAGCTAAAGACACCTCACACCTCGGAAGGAGGGCCGGAACCGACGCCCACGCTCTCAAGAACCAAGGCCAACGCCCCCGCCTCGGCGGCACAACGAGCATCCGCCACGGCACTAAGGTACGCCTTGCCGTGCGCCACCCACACGGTGAGGAAGGCACACGAGTCCGCTTTGACCTCCCTGAGGAAGCCCCGAATGTCACGATACCGGGGAGCCTTGCCCTGAAGTGGCGCAAGCATGCCCGGTGAACCGACCCCGATGTGCCGAACGCACGAGAGCACAAAATCGGCGGTCGCCAGCGCGCAGTCCTCGTTGCACCGGCCTTCACCGCGACGGATGGCGTCGCAAGCTGATGTCGCCCACTGCAGAAGACCGGCCGTCTCCCCCTCTCCCGAGCCCAAGAAGGGGTCGACCCCAGCCTTGGAAGCCTCACACAGGTCGCGCAGTGCCCCGCACAAGGTCGACGCCTGAGCAGAGACCTCGCACCAATGGGCCCGCTCCCCCTCCAACGAAGTCTGAAGGGAGTCTGCACGCCTCGCAGTCACAGCCAAGCACATGTTGAGCTCTGCGTTCTCCCGGTGTAACCCGTCAAGAAGCACCTCCACCTCGGCCTTCGCCTTCTCAGCATCATGTAGCGCCGTCACAACACGCCCCTGAGCAGCCCACGCATGCGACACGTGCTCTACCGTGAGCAAGCCCTGCATCAAAGAACAATACAAGTCAGATAAATAAACCCGCACAAGCAAGTGATCGAAGAACCAAAAATTATCTTTACCTTCAAAAGGGAGGATCGTGCCGTGTCACACGTCTGACCCACGGTCAACCCCTAGAACGCGGTCTCCAGATCGACGACAGCAACCCCCTCGGCGGCCTCCTGGTAGAACTCCGCCTCCACTGCGTTGTCGGTGAAGTGCGAGGGAGTGAGGCACCCCGCCAGGCGGAGCGTACTCGCCACCCCTGGTAGAGCGCTGTCTACAGTAGCTGCCGGGAGTGTAGCGGGAGACTACACCGAGTGCGAGATGGAGTTGGGGGCTTGCAATGCCCCGCTGGCGCCAGCTCCTCGTCGCTCCCCGGCGCCTTGGCTGGAACGGCCACGACGTTGACAACCTGGGGCGAGAGGACGATCAGGTCGTCGTCGGAGTCAAGGTGGAACACCCCCGGGGGAGGTGTCGTGACACGCGTGTCACGGCCCCTCAGTGCCGCCTCAAGCTCGCTAGCAAAGACGTCCACCCCTACGTCGGGCACGGTCTGCGTCTCCTCCGTGTCACCCGCATCACCCTCGTCGCCATCCGGCGTGGACTCGCCGTCCCACCCTGTGCCACCAGGAGGGATGGCACCGAAGAGGCCCTTCCCGATCCCGGGTCCCAAGCGGGGGAGGATCGGGGTAGCAGAATCTTCAAATGCAAGATTGCCTCGCACGACGGCGCCGGGAGGCACGCCGTCTTGGACTCACGGAGTTGGCGAAGTGGCGGACGAGCCTGACCTGTCCACGCGGGAGCCTGATGCCCGCTTCGAGGGAGGGGCCTCCCCCGCCTTGCCGTCCCGCGGACGTTTCGAGCTCCGCACCCACATTTCCTTGCAAGTCAAGGGCCTGGGACGCGCGAGCACCTCCAGCTTGTAGTACGTGCACCCCCTGTTCTCCCGGCTCTCATGAATCGAGTTGAGCAGCGTCCACTCCCTCACGATGAGTCATCCCAAGAGCTCCGACGCTGCGTCCTCAGTGTGACGAAGCCCGACACCTATCACAAAGCGAATGAGGATGCGAAGCTAACAAAAAAACACATATGTGGAAGAACTTGGAATTAAAGCAAGGAAGTCATACCCTCTCGAGGGGGACAACACTGAAAAGCACACCCGCTTGCCCCTACCCTTGAGGGGCAAGGAACGAGCTCCAAGTCCCACGCCGTGGAGAGTGGGTCAAAATAGACAGTACTCCTCGACGAGGTCGCGTATCCCAAATAGGCGCGACATGCGCCCGAGCACCTTGATCCGGGTCGTCTCCGTGCTGGACAGGTCAGCAGGCACCACACTGCTCACCTGAAAGGAGTCGGAGGCACGGGTGAACCTCTTCTCGTCATCGCGGATGAAGAACCATGCCCTCTCCCAATCGCCCCATTGCCCCTTGGACGCATGGGCTGGGTAGTCAACAGGAAGGCCCTTTCGCGGCGTGCGCTTCCTGAAGCTCAGGGCTCCAGAGCGAGAAAGAAAGTCGCCACTCTTCATCTCGAGAAGGGTGGTCGAGACCACAGGCTCGTAGAACCAAGCAAAGAGTCGCGGGGTGGCCTTCATCTGCATAGTCCTCAACGCCCACTCGAAGACTGCTAGCTTCACGAACACCGACGGGTGGAGATCAGAAACCACGACTTTGTAGTACTCTAGGAGGTTGTAGAAGAACTCACACGCCGGCAAGCAAAGCCCAGCATCGAACTGCGCGGCGAAGACGATGACGCCGCTACCGTCGCAGCTGGCTCGCCTCGCACCCGCTGGAGGGACCAAGCCCGGGCACTCCTTCCCCGGAGTGGCAGCGGGAAGCTTGCCGGCCCGCACCAAACCATCAATCAGCTCTTGATCAGCAGTGGAGCACCCAAGCCACGAAGTGTACTTCATCCCCTCGATAGACTTGTCCTTAGCCATCACCCCCTGAGTACACAAGAGAGGACGAAAAGATAGCGTTACCGCGCCGGCAGTAACCAGCAAAGTCACGGCACCAAGTGCGTAGGGATGTAAAAGGCAAAGGAGTGGACATCGCTATCGTCAACCAACAAGTACCTCGCTGCGCTGTTGCACGGGCACGACGTCTGTCACTGTGATGGGGTGTCTGGAGCTGCACGGCACGTTAGGCCCGGGGGTCCTGTGTCGAGACCTTGAGAGTGCCCGTCCGACCGCCTCACAATCCGGTCGCCGCCTCGTATCACGATGGGGCTGAACACGCCTAGTCGCTCTGCGGCCTCGGCGAGAAAAGTCGTCCTTGTCCCGCTCGCTCCTTTGCTGCTCCCGAGGCGAAGACCTCAGAGACTGTCTTTGTCAAATGGGGCTACGGCCGACACAGCGAGCCCCGTTACCTCCCGCACGTCGCGCCGCCTCGCTCCCCACGGCCTGGACGGGGGGCCTCGCTGTGAGAACCCTAGTTTTTAGGGTTAGTCGTAAGAGGCGTGAGGTGAGAGTTCATTCAACTCGCGCTGCTGAGTTGGCCTAACTCTACCGAGGATCGTCCTGAGCTACGTTGTGAGCTAGGTCGAGAGGGGGAGGAATTGGTTGCGCATTCATAACATACTCGTGAATCATTGCATTCGTCATTCATACACATTGAATATAATAAACATTAAAACTTTATTGAATGATGAACATTACAATATCATGATACAATGTTGTTACAAAAGAATAAGAAGAAGAAAATAAAAATTACATAATCAATATTCTACCTATACAACATCTAAACCCGATCTTGGGCTGAAGTAGTACACCGAGAGTCGGAGGGGGGAACTCTTCGGGAATATTGGCGGTCATCCGAGGTCACCGAGTATGGGAACTCGAGACCGAGGGAATTCTGCCATTGCTGTAGGAGGCAAAGAGTTTTCGAAAACAGTATTTTGAAATAAAGGTGGTTCACCGGCACAGTTCCGCCGACATCCGCACGGGTTAGCTGCGGGGGCAAAATAGTGCCGATGACCTAACTAATTTTCTAGTTTTGAAAATAGTTTGAAAAATAATTTTATTTTTGAAAATGTCCGAGGGCCACGTGGCTAAGACCCTCATCAAACAAATCTATAATATTGTGTTAGAGAAAAGAGGTGAGGAATTGAAAATAATTTTTAGTTTTTCCTATACTAAAATGCCTCCATAGAAGTGTTTTGAAAAGAACTGTTTTACAAAATCAGTAAAGAGTTAAGGTTTAAAAATAGAAGAGGCAGCAACCACTGAATGAAATTACCCAATCATTTTATCCCAAATTCATTTTGGATAAGGCAACGAATTCACTGAGTGAATTATCCATTAGCTCATGTAATTGACCATAGCCAAATTCCTTAGCAAGCAAGGTAGCCAAGATAAAGATCAACCAAGCCATATCGCAGAGCAGCCAACAGGATAAGTAGAGCAGCTACTATAGCCAACCTTGGGCAATGTCCAGTAAAAGTTTAGTAGCAGCTCGTGGCAAACAAGCATGAGTTGGCATTACACACCTCAAAATATTTACCACCGAGCTCTAGAGCAGCTCTGTACAAGTAAGGATAAAGCAACCCAAGTGATATAGCAGCCATACTCCAATAGTAGTCCCAGAGACCACCATATTCTCAGAGAGGTGAGAACAGCAAGGAGGCAAGCTCCAGGAAACAAAGCCACCGGAATATCAAGAGGAGCGGCAGAGGAGGAGAAGGAGCATAGGAAGATGAGAAGACCACCCAGCAAGTGAGGAGCAAGGTCAGGAGAGGGACCAGCCGAGGAGAAGAGCAAGGGGCCACCAGCAAGCCTAGGAGCTAGATCAAAGGAGCTTATCTTTGTCCAGCCAACAAGGTAGAATCCCATCTGAAATTACCATAATCCCACACATACATGCATTTTAGGCATGATAACGGGATCCTCAGAATCTATTTTTTTCATCATAGGAGTTTTGTAGGAGACCTTGGGTAGTATCTGTTCTTATCAATTAATACCACAAGATTCTCAAACAAAAACCTCAGATTTTTAGTTTCCTCACAGGGTTCGTTTAGGCAGCATGGGTAGTGTATCTGTTCCTATCAGATTCCTGTTTCCAAACCTTTTCTCAGATTCTTTTTAGAGAATCATCACACATATACATGTCAAGGCAGCAAATAGGCAACTTTGGTAGTATTCTGTTCTTGCCCGCAAATAAGCTGATATATATTTATACACATGTTTAATGGAGAAGACGGAGAACCGATAAGACTGAGCTAGTAACTCTTCTTACCAGATAGTAAGACGTACCAAATCATATATCATTTGAAACCCTATTCATCAACTAATAAACAATCAATTGTAGTATCCCAATTGGAAAATTAAGTTGGTCAACATGAAAACATCCTGATATGCTTAACCAAGACCAAGTAACATCTGTTTGAATCAGTTTTGGGAATATCACATCAAGCGATACGTCTGTTTTATCAGAAATAAAAGACCTAATAGCAATCTTAAACATGCTATGTATCAGATTGAATTTTAAAGGGGAGTGAGCTAAGATCAAGTAGCACATGTCCGGATCAGTCATTAGCCACCTCAATTTGTTCAATCTGAGCAGTATAAGACACTTAAAAGCTTGTAGAACAACTATTGTATCAGCACAACAATACCAGTAAATCAATCTTATGAATCAAGCAATTTTAGGCATCAAGAAAAGGTTAGGACCAAGTGTAGAAATTGTTCACAGTTTAAGTAATCCATTATAGGCGAGAAAAACTAGAAATAGCATCAGAGGCACGATAGGAACATTTACACGAAGACTAGAGAGACCAAAGTCGAGTGTAGTATCTGTATAGTCAATTATACTCATGTATAGGGGCAGGCAGGAATAAAAAGGAGAGAAGTGAAAGATCGAAGTTAATCTCTGTTCTTATCAGTTGGAAAATGCTAGATCAAGTTAAACATCAGTCCTCATAAATCAATGTATAAATACATACATATATACACTAAAACCCAAACTGGGCATCTTAGATTTAGCCCAAACTAAGGGAAGTATCTGTTCCCATCAGAAGTCATATCTCTCTCAAATTCTTTCTTAGCTTTAACCATCACAAAAGAAAAATGGGTTGGGAATCAAGCACACACACACATGCATTTCAACATAGTTCAAGTATTATCAATTTTAATCACTACTGAGAGTAGATATATGTGCATGGGTATTTCAACCATCTAGAGGTAATCACTCATTCAACCATAGCATGAAAAGCACGCACTGGATTAAGCATAAGAAGCCACCGAACCCCATAACCTCATAACAAACCTCATATTGGGAAGCATCACCAGATCAAATTGCTTAGGAACCATTAAGCACACCACAGTCTGACATAAGCATACACCTATATGAGAGAGAGGCAGAGAACAATCGACTAAAACCAAGCTAGTATCTGATCTTATCCGAGTATCACATGCCTTAAACCTTTTTAGATAAAAGCATCATAACAATATAGGAGCTATATCCAATATGGTTCTGTTCTTATCAGCATTTTGTTCCCTAATTCTTTCTTCAAACCAAGGCATCTCAGAAATGAACAACAGCTAGTTCCAATTAATGGCGAACAAAAATAGCAACCGTAATCAAGCCAATCTCTTATAGCAAGAGGTTAAGCATCCAAAACTTCAATTCTTAGGCATCGATTGGACCAACTAATGCCTAATTGAGCTTAAGCCAAATCAAATCATAAGAATCATAAGCAATCAGGCATCACAGTTGGGCCGCAGAGTAGAATCCTAGATATGAGGATGTCGGGTAAAGAAAGAAGGGGAATTAGGGGAAAGAAACCTTACCTAGAGTCGACGCGCCACCGCGGTTGCGATGCAACCAACTCATCGCCGTCCGGCGCTGACGACCATGAGTGGAGCGGCTGCATGGAGCGCCAAACGGAGCAGCGCTCGGGAGGAGCTCGAGCTCCAGAGGACCCCACGACGGCGCCGAGAGGAGCGACGTCTAGGGTAAGGCGGCTCAGATGGCGGTGGGACGGAGCCCGGACGAGCACCCCAGGGAGGCGACGACAGCAGGGAGCCAAGGCGCCGGTAGGCTTAGACGGCGGCGGCGGTGAGGTCCCGAGCTGGGGGACAGAGCGGTGAAACACCGCTCGAGACGGCGGCGCACGAGGGAAAGGAGGAGGCCGCGTCGGAAGGGGCGGCCAGAGACCAAGGCGACAAGTGAACCTAGGCGGCGGCGCATGGATGAGAAAGGGAGTAGAGAGAATTTGGGGATTTCCGGGTGAGAAGAGAAGAGAAGAGAGAGTGGGCCAATAGGCCAAGTGAGGAAGCCGGCCAGCATTTTTATCAATTAAAAGGGAGAAAGAAAAGAAAGAAAAGAAGAAGAAGAAGAAGGGAATCTAAATAAATACTTTAACCACAAACTCTAGATCAAATGGTAAAGATTAGTCACTTTAGTTAAGTAAAACATGAGGAATTGTGGTATTCATCTTTAATTAAAGTTAAGGTAATATTTGAGAAATCAATGCTTTTTGCAAGATCTCATGTGAGTTTAAAAGTATCTAACAACTTACTCGTGTTATCTAATAAATTGTAGATCATAGATAAGATGTGCAAGAAAATGGTGGAAGTTAACTAAACCCAATTAAAATCAACATGAGCTTTAGATATAATTAAAGCTTGATTATTCATTTAGATAATGTTAAACTCTTAAAAAAATACTTAAACAAATTTATGTTTAAATTCCTTGAAATATCCTAGCATGTAGAAGTTCTCTTATGCATACATGATCATGACATTTGCATCCATGCTTGGAATTCTTTCGGAAAAGTCTTTATCGGACTTTATTATTTTCTTGCCAGAAGCCGGAGTTCCACAAGTAAACCCTTCGAACTCCATTTCCAATCCACTACCAGGCAAGTCTAATTTCTTGTTCATGTCCGCTGAGAATGTTTTACCAAATTTCCCTCTTGTCTACAACCTACATAAAATCTATTTTCTAAAGATGAATCAACTGTTGTTTTGTTTTGGATCACCGGTTCTTGGGCGATAGCATGGTGGGTGGTGAAATCCTGGTATGGGTGCCGGATGGCACATTTGGGAAGGTGGATTTCATCACATGGGAATGTTTCATATAAGGTTAATGCAACCAATGATCGATTGTGCTTAAGGGCCATAGCGACCGCGCATACCACATACCCTGTATGGGCGGGGCTGAGCTAAAGTACCCTTTACCCTAGGTCATACTGCCCCCGGGAAAGGAAGCCCTCAAAGTTGAATCTATAAGATCATGTAATACCCAGATTCGACAATTAGGGTTTTGCTCTGCATTCATGCATGCATGGCATCATCATCACCCACACCTTACTTAGACTTAGTTGAATATCAACTTTACTTTATAGAATATGTACATATCTCATCCTCGGTGGATACGTTAACAAACACCGATCAACTTATTTGAAGTGTCAAATATCAACACTAGCAATTGTAGGTAGAGGAAGCTTAGGGTTTCCTAATTGAGTCATCCCTCTAGGGTTTCCCCCTCCCGACGTTTCCTCCAAAGCCATGAGCAATTGCCAACTCGGTTTAAGTGTTCAATGTCAAACCCTAAGGTAGCAGGATTAGGGTTAGGCGGATACGAAGTACTTCTATAGATGAAAAGTAAACACCCAGTGAGTATGCCAACACAACCTACATGTGAATTTTGGGATCCTTGGAAAATTTTAGGACCTAGCTCTAGTTTAAGCCTTCCTTGGGACTGAGTTGTAAATGAGGATCAAACCATATTCCCTTAGGTAAAAAGTTGTACAAATGTATATCTAGCCATGGATGCAAGTACTCTAGCTCCCTGCCAAGTTTCAAAATTTTTGGAGGAGTCTAGAGCCTAGTGGTAGTTCAAGCCTATTTTTAGGTCAACCTTGAATTTAAATTCAAATCCATGCCAAATCAGCTCCAAATAGTTTCAAAATTTCATGGTAGGTCCTAATCACAATTATAAAGCCCCTGTAAAAATTTCATCACTTTTGGAGCTATTTGGATACATAAAATGATAAAGGGAATGTGCTAGAATAAAGAAAATAAAAAGAATCAGAAACCCTAAACCTTATCGGGCCGAAACCCGCTCGGTCGGCCCACCAGAGCAGCCCGCTCGACCCCGCCGCCCAAATCCGCCTTCTGCTCTCCCCCTTTTCCGCTTTCCCTTCTCGGTCGCGCCCACTCCCGCAATCCGCCTCAGCCCGCTCCTCCCATCAGACGTGGGGCCCATCCGTCAGCTCCCCCACGCCACGTCCCGGCCGTCGGTTCGCCGTCGTGGGCGGTGCCCCGCTTCCGACAGCGGCTGTCCGAGCCCGCGCCGCCCCGTAAAAGCTCCCCTCCCCGCTTCCGACAGCCTCCCTCGCTCCCCTAACCCTAGATCTACCCATTCCCCGAGCTCCGGCTGCTTCACCTCCGCGCCTCGCCCGTCTTCTCTGACTCCGGTGCCTCCTCCGGCGAGGCATTCCTCGCCAGCTAGCCTTCCCCGAGCTCCATCCTCTCTCCCTCGGGCTTCCCCGTGCCCCCTTCTCACTTCTCCTTCTCTCCATTTCCTGCAGATCCGAGCTAGAGGGCCTCCCCGTCGCAGCTCCGGTCACCGCCGTCATCTTCCTCGCCGCCAGCTCATCTCCGGCCTCCCCAGCCCTCCAGAGCCCCTCCATCAACCCCGTGGTGAGCTCCCCTTCCTTCCCCTCCCCTCAGCTCCGCTGGTTAAGCACCGTAGTGTCCCCGAGCCGTCTCCGGTGAGCTTTCCGGCGAGGCACCGCCGTCGAGCTCCTCTGTGGCCGCCGGACCGAAGACAGAAGAGAGGGAGCGGGTGAGTGTGAGAGAGAGAGGATAGACACGGGGTAGAGCCGACGCGTGGCAGCTCGGGACTGGCTGGCCAAGTCCAATCAGCCCTGTCCCGGGGCCACATGTAAGCCGGATGGGTTTAGTGTTAGGTATTCTCGGGTGTAATTATTCGGGTGCACATTAGGTTTAGATCCAGACGCTGGGGTGCAGCTTGGGTAGACCTAGCCATTAGGGTTCGGTAGGTTGTGGGTAGTTTTAGCCGGGTGCACTTAAGGATTAGGTTGTAGCTCGGGGTAGCCTTTGGGTAGCTTTAGCATTTAGGTTTTTGTACAGTTAGGGTTAGGCTTTTGATTAAAAATGCGACAAACTTCAAACACGCGTAACTTTCAAACCGTAACTCCGTTTTCAATAAATTTTATATATTTGAAAACCTTGCGAGATTTCCTACGACTTGGATGAAAGAAAACTTCGGTTTGAGCACATGCACACTAGGTCATTGGGGTTGATGAGTGTTGGCCCTCGGATTAACCACCGATCGTCGATCAACCCTAATTTAGCTACTGTATTTCCGCTTCAAGTGATTCCAGTCACGTTGGTCTCACGTTACGAACCACTTTCGTAATAAGAACATTCCAAAACATTGTCCTACACAACAAATAGTAATTTCCCACCCTTAGCCCTAACTAGAAGTTGCACCAGTTAGCACCCATGCATGAGGAACCGGCGACAAAACCCTAAAATCTTATCATGCGGACCTTAATATGCATAATGGGTAGAACCAAGAGTTAGGTTCCTCAGGCATCACCCACCAAAGCACTCGCTAGTTCCTATTATCCCATATCGGCACAAAACCCTAATTGGACAGATCGTAGCTCCAACTCAGGGAGTTACAAGTGCGTCGAACTCATGCTTCGCCTTACTTTCACAATACCGACCTATTCAACCTCGCCACCCCGTCCCGCCACTAACGGCGTCAACCCTAACTCATCGGAGCACCTCAACGAGTCATGCATGCATTCTAGCTACCACACGAGCCTCCGATGAGCTAGCCTAGGGTCATGCCCGGAATAATAACTCCTCGGCATCCACTAGCCACCCTAGACACCTGCATCCTTCATCAAACATTCATGCATACATGCTGGTTGTTAAGTGTTTCTTTACTGTTATTTTCCGGTATCGCTCGCTTCAGAGCCCGAAGAAGGAGACCACCAGGCTCACGACCTCACGCAAGATCAGGAATTCTACGACCAAGGCAAGCAGAGCTTGTTGCATCTTTTAATTGTTTAGTACCTGTCTTTACCTATCAATATGTGGATGTTTGTCTCATCATTTGTACATTGTGATTGGGTTTGGTTCAACTAGCATGGTTAGGGTATGTTGCACGTTATGTCTAGCTAGGGTTGAACTTAACCCGATGCACTAAATATTTGAACCCACTAAGGTGAGATGTGAGAGCCGAAGGGAAAGTGTCCAATGGATAAAGTTGGTATCATTTGGACCCAGGCTGTCGCGACCAGGTGTAAGAAGTTGTCGCGATACCAACCCTGAGGAGACTCCATTGTGATAACTCCCCTTGTCACGCGTGGACATTAGCGGCATCGAGGCTGGGGTGTAGCTGAGATAAGACTAAGACCCTTGGAGCCTTATAACCTCCAAGGGATAAGGCACTCTTTACACTCAGGGTGATCGGTTGCCGGTAATGGTCCGAGAGATAAAATGAATGTGTGGTCGTGATGGTTTATTGTCAATTTGGGATATGATCTGCCCCAAGTAGTTGGGAGATGGATGGCAAGTGAGAGCCACCGTAATTGTTTTTAGAGTTGCACATGTGACTAGTGAGTACCATCACGTTCCTCCATTAAGTTGTATGGGATCTGGTTGGGCAGTGGTCTGTTTTTGATGTATCGTTCTTCTGTCAATGAATTGTTCGTATGTTTATGCCTTGTTATCGAGAATTGCACCATATTTACTTGTGGTTATACTAGTATGCGTAGGACATCTAATCAAGCACGAATAAGTCTTGCGAGTACCTTCGTACTCACCTAGGATACTCCTAGATCATTGCAGGTGAGCCAGTGGTCGAGGATTACTTCAATACCGCCTAGCTTCCGGTTTCCTTGGTTGGCTATCGATTCAGGGACTTTTGTGGCTTTTGGGTCAGCGGTCAACGCGCCGCTGTGGGACTCATTTACTATTCTTCCGCTGTCGTTTAATTACTCTATACTCGGATATGTTTTCGGTTACGACCGACTGATGTAATCGTAAAGTCCGACGTGGACAGTTAGTTTATTATCGTAATTAGTGCTTTGTTGTGATATCCGAGTCGTTATTCGGGCTGCCCATACACAATACGTGTATGATATGAAGTGTATAGGTAAGTCGTGAAGGGTTATGGTTGTTCCCCTTTTACTAGGTCGAGCAGGAATCGGTTGAGTGACCCGCTGGTTGAGATGCTGTGCCGGCCAGGCAGGGTGTGGGCGTATTCTACCGGGCTTTCGAGCGACCCACTAGCTCCCGAGCTAGATTAGGGTGTGGATAGAATCGCCGGGCTCCTCCGACCTTGTTCGCCGTGGTAGGATTCAGGAACGACTCTGAACCTTCACTGGATCAGGGAATTGTATGTGGTTCTGGGAAGTCTGGCCGCTTCCGGCCGGCTTGCGTTGGTCAGGTGTCGGATCACTCCGCCTCGGTGTGCACGGCGCAGGTACCGTGCCACCAGGTCGACTGGTCTTTCGGCCCTTGGCGACCACTCGTTCCCCTAATCATATGTGAAACAAGCAGTTTATGGAGATGATTATGACAACTCAGTCTTCGGGGCTCTATTTTGTGAAGCTAAATTCAGATTGGCTTATCAATTTCATTTTGCTTCCATTATATGGTGTCCCAGGGCATGTAATATAGTTCCTCATAAATTAGCGTCTCATGGCGCGGGTTTGGTAGGTGAAAACAATTGTATGTAGTTAAGTGATGTACCAGACTTTACATCTGTTGTTGTTGCCAGTGAGTTAACTGGCCCGTCTGCGTAATGGAATTGAGCGTTTTTGACTCCAAAAAAAGGATGCACGGTATTGGCACGCACCCTTCTCACACTACCACGCACATATGTGCACAAGACGCTATAGAAATAGGCAACACCAAGAAATTAGACGTGTAAGACCGGACTCCCGTAGAAACAATTTTACCATGGGACCGAAATATTTTATCAGATCATATGTAACTAATTTGTCAAATCAATACAATAACCATCCACATGTAACACATGACATAGATTCAACTTTTAAGGAAACAAATCTCAAACTTTTGGAAACAAACACATGATTTAGTTGTTGCATTGATAAGGTGTTACAACAAACTCATTATAAAATAGAAACAAATTCATTCCCGATGATTTCGTGGAAACAAATTAGGTCAAGTCATGCAACAAATCATCATACTATTGAAACAATATTTTAGCGTGATTACAACATCATAGGTGCCTCTGGGCAACCAATGTTCGGAGCGATCGTGGAAACAATTGTTTTGCATGATTAGAACATCATATGACTCCAACCGCAATGAAAACAAAATACTATGCAACAAGAATCTAGGAAACAAAATTGTTATGTACATGCAACATCATCTGCATCTGCCATCAACAATTTTCATCTTGAGGATATGGCGCACAGCCCCATAGATGAGCAAGCCTTGTGATGGCCATTGCACCATGTAGCTCTAGTCGACGTGGTGGCCCCAGCCGGCAAGGGAGGTGAAAATGGCCTTGTATGAGAGCAGACGGCGCGACAATGAGAACAGCGACAAGTTCGGGATGATGACTGTGCAGGACATCGTCGTCCTCCATGAAGATGGTGAGATCAGGGAGGCTTGGAGGATGTGGTTGACGCCGGTGGAGCCGCGGTTGGGTGGCAGTGGGTGGAGGAGCTGGCTGCCTGCTGCAGAGGAGGTGCTCCTACTGCTGGGGATGGATGGAGGAGGTGGTGTTGCTAGTCGCCTGCCATCAATAGGGAGTTCAAGAGTCATCGCACGCCGACGTTTGTTGCAAGATCTATTATGAGAAGAGCATATTGGTGGTGGCGCCGTTATTTATAGGGATCCAATTAGATAACAGAAGCCATGAAGGGCACATCTATTGATGGATGAAAATGCACAATTAGTAGCCACGGAATGGTCTGAGGGAAATGTCCGTCCAGACGTCAGAAGAGGGTTTTCCTTTATCAAATACCGCGCACGGTATCGATCATAGGAAGTTAACCCTGGTTGAAATTTAAGACCTAACATACTATGCTACAAGCCCCACCAGACCCTGATTCAGTTTGCAGCTCGCTTCGGATCTCAAGCGTTGCATGCAATGGAACTGGAGACAGTTACAAACAGTTGCAAATGTTGCAGGCACTTCGAACGTGCATTACCACAATCCCAAATTCTGGCGCATACAAACTGTCCACAGCAAATGCCAAGAGCAACTTATTACATAGAAACTTCTAGTGTTGACAAAGATTTGGAGGAAATAACCCAAGTACCCTCTCATAATTGTTTTAGAAATACTAAAGAAAATAATGGTAATGCATTAATATCTACGAGAGAAAACAAATAGATACTTGAGCAACATTAAATATACACGCGTTACATTGCTTAATAGGGCTTAACTCACGGGAAATTATTTGGACTTATGAAGACGTAGCATTTGGCAAAGTAAAATGCTGCCACAGGATAATTACCATTGAAAACAGTGCAATAAATTAACAATTATATGGAGAACCTGGCAATCCTATCTCAAGTGCCTATTACTTTTGCAATTCTCCCATGGTAACGAGGGTAGAAAACTGGAGGGAGATGGGCAGTGGAGGAAGAAAGTTGATGAATGATACATGACTTTACTCAAAACTGCTATGCTAGAGAACAACCAAGAATTGGTAAGCGTACAGCTCACAAGGCACAAATACAATAGGGCTTCTAAAATGTACAACACAGTGGTGCGCAGATGCTGACATCGATGAAAGATGGATTACTCAGGCTTTCTTCTCAGATCTATTAAGATTTAGATTAAACCACTTCTTTTTGCTCGATTTATCTTTGCTGTCTACGTTACCATTCTCGGGACTCTCAGCTCTGCTCTGCTCAGCGGGATATCTACTGCTGCTACTACCAGTTCCAACAGAGCTCACGATAGTTCGTTCGGTCGTGAATGAAGAGTGGATGTCATCCCTCTCTCTCAACATATCATCAACCTGCAGAGATTACAAATCTTCAGCAACATGTTTAACAAATGTTCATATTCAATGTCAGAACATATTATTTACAATCATTAAGATCAACAGACGAATCATAATTAAGAAAAACTTAGGTGTAGGCATAGTGGTAGCTACATCACTCTCTCACGTGATGTTGTGCGAGCAATAAATTAATGTTTATTCTCTGTTTCCCTTTTTGCTTTGCGCCGTTCTGTAAGCTGCTGGACTATATATTCTATACTGGTGATTGATGAATAGCAAGCATTAGTAAGCTAATTCTTAATAATAGTGTTCCAACTTTAGTTCGTTCGAGTTCAATTATATGCACATTCCCGGTGCATAAATTCACCAAGCATGCCTGATCAACTTCATACCTCATTCTAAATATGAGTGAACAAGGAATGTTTCATATAAATCAATGTAATTGCTGGCAACCAATACTAGCTGCAACTGGCTGGCATTTGCAAATGCTTTAACAATGAAAATGAGAACAATACACCATGGTTTCACACAGTTCAGTGTCAGCATTTAAATTGCTAAAGAACATAACAAGAGATATATGCAAAGAAAAAAAGGCATACATGACTTGAAAACACCTAGGCTACAGTTATAAAGATTTTTCCCTGTAGCAAGATGTGCCTTTTATATAGTTGATAGCTTTCGAAAGTGCCTTATGCACGCCTGTTTCAAATCATATCCTATTTTGACTTGCTTCCTAGGAAAGCAAAGCAAACCTGGTACAAGAAAAGGACCAAGTAAAATGGGGACATGTGAGAATCTACGCAGGTGATTCTACGAGAACATATCTAGTGATACCGGCCTTTAGGTGATACCATGATACCAACGCATTGTATCACATCGAAAAAGTAATTAAAAATTCAGAAAATAATTCATAGTATTGACACCACATGTATCTATCATGCCACAAATTTTCAAATTCAAATTCAGTCCACAACCCTAGAAATAAAAAAGATATATTCTGCTATAAATAGTACCAGTTGGATACTATTCATTCCAGACTTGAATTTGGTACTATTCACAAGCAGATTTCTCTTTTTGTTTCTTAAGTTGTGGATCGTATTTGGATTTGAAATTTCGTAGCATCATAGATACATATAGTATCAATGTTAACTTTTTTTTAATTCACGATTCGTGGAGGTGATACTGTGCGATGGTATCACTGGATACTCGTGTTTCTGCAGACATTGTTTCGTAGCTAGCCTGACATCTCTATCTAGAAGAGTGCTACGTCTATTAGTCAATATGTTACTACATATCTCCATCTACTGTAGTCGATCCAAACAGACACATGGTCACTATAAAAATGTAGATATGAATTAGAAATTCTATACCTACATGTAGTCTGCTGCAACCCTAAATTAGATCGCATGATTAGAGGGTAACAATAGGATGTCTCTTTCTTGTCACCACAATGTCCAGAATACCATATCAATTTTAAAAGCACACATTTAGAGGGGAGGACACTCTGCATACCACTTCTTTTTCTTGTGTATATCTGTTGGTTACTTCTTGAAACCGCGCCAAAGCCTGCATAGCCATTTTATTTTGTCAATGCTTTCCTCAAATGGGGAAAACGCCTAATACTATACTATATAACAAAAATATAGTGACTGACTTTTCTGTACTCAGTTTCGAATTGGCGCAGATCATTTCTTTTCTCCAGAATTTTCGACTCTATTTCCTTTAGCCTCTCTGTTGTGTCTTCATAACTCTTCGCACACATAGCTTCAATTGTATAGCTAGCTGGCTTGAAAAAATTGTCACCTGAACATATCAAGTAGGATGGGCTCAGAGCAGAGGAATGTCATAGATATAAACAGAGAAATCAAGAATGCATACCATATACAGCAAATATATGAGTTCCAGGTTTGAGAGTTGACACTTCGCAAGGTTGGAGACCTTCCAATCTTTTAAAAAATGCAGCCTCAGGATCTTTAGCCATTGCCAACTGTAGTAAGCAGCAACTCCTTATATTAGTTCCAAGGAGCATAAAGATTAAAGGCACGAAACAGAACATACATACCGCATTTACTGTCGAGTCCATACGGTAGACTTGAAAATGCAAGAAATACATGCCTGCAGATGTCACCTTGCCAGTCTTCTGACTATCTTCCTGGAGGCAAAAGGGAGTACACAAGATATCGTTAAAGTAGACCTCCAAATTTTTATCTTCCTGGAGGCAAAAGGGAATACACAAGATATCGTTAACTAGAACTCCAAATTTTTATCTCATTTGAATTCTTTTTCTTTAAAGCCGGCAGGAGCACTGCCTATTCTATTGAGGAGAAAAACCTTTGAAATATTTTACATGTCTATTTTTTTAAGAGGACAAAGAAACAAAAATCCCCGTACAAGACCACATGCAGATTACTCGCTAATAGGGTTGACACCAAAGGTGTTGTCGTTTGCTCTATTGTACTGTAGAATGCTTCTAAAGCTCTAAAAGGCACATCTCTGAACGTTGTTTTCTTGGCGTCAAAGATCCGTCTATCACGTCCTTCCAGACGTTCCACAGGGTGAAAACAAGGTGCCCACTTCTAGTTTGCCAAGTCGCCTTTGTTTCATGGTTTAATATAGCTTCCCACCAAAGTTCGATAGTGCTAAAAGCCGACGGACTAGTGTTTGCCGTTTCGCCTAGTTAGTTCTTTACCGTGTTCCAGACTGCAATGGTGAAAGGGGCAATCTTTGCACAGGTGGAAGACATCCTCCATAGTCAGAAGACAGAGCCAGCAAGACGGGTTATGCGGCCAGCCCCTCACTGCGAGACGGTCAGCCATTAGAATACGCCCGTGCAAGACTAACCAAGAAAGAGCTTCCACTTTGGTCCAGTCTTGGCTTTCCAAATTTTGATTGTGCCAAATTTTGAGGAACTCCCGTTGAACTTGTTGGCAAAGGATGCTGAGTAAATCCCTGAGGCCCCTAAGTTCCAACTGATGGAGTCCGAGTGGTTGTGGTCCAAGACATCTTGAAACAGGGTCCAGATGTCCACAAACTGCAGAAGATGGTGCAAGGTGCTGACGCGAGCCACCGCCATTGTCCAAAGGCTTCCAACTCTTTCTAGACAGTTCTGTTTTTGTGTGTGGCAATCTGAAACTAAGTCAGGTACCCGTAGTTGTAAAGGGGTACCTCCTATCCAGTTGTCATACCAAAAGAGGGTTCTCTCGCCATTGTGCACTATGATAGTTATCGAAGCCCGAAAGAGGTTCCAGTCCATGGTGTCCTAGGTAGCCATGTTCCATTCCACAGCTTTCCTAGATCCGTCCATTGAAACCATGGCCATCATAGCCACAAAGCTCTCCCGAAGCTGTCAAGATCCATAATTCCTAGACCACCTAGCAGTTTTGGCCGGCAAACAGTTTTCCAGTTGATGAGAAAGTGGCTCCCAAAAGCCAATACGGAATCATCGCCCCTCCAAATGAAGCTCTTGGAGATTCGGTCTATCCTATTCATGGCCCATTTCAGCATGCTAAGAACAGTTAGGTGGTCGGTAGCAGTGGAGGTTAGCAGTGATTGAGCTAGCGTGACCCTACCAGCCCGTGATAGATTTTTGCCCTTCCAACCCGTAAGTCTGGTTCCAATCTTGTTGGTGAAAGGCTAGAAATCGACTTTCCGGAGGTGCCTAGAATGCAGAGGCAAATACAAGTATTTCGCAGGGAATGTGGCGACTGTCGCCGGGAAGGACTAAAGCAGGGTGGCAACGTGGAAGCCGTTGCAGCGGATCGAGAAGAGCTCTGTTTTTGCCAAATTGGTTTTAAACCCGCTAGCCTTCCCAAAGATGGAAAGAATTTTGGTAGTGCTCTCGGCTCATCTGCATTTGGGTTTGCAAAAATGTCAGCATCATCTACAAAAAGGGAGATGCGAGAGCGAGCTGGTCTGTTCCCGAGGGGCTTTAGGAGATTTGCTTCGGTAGCTAGTTGTAGGATGCATTGTAGCGGGTCAATGGCTAGGATGAAAAGCATCGAGGATAGAGGATCGCCCTGCCGAAGTCCTCTTGGATGATTGAAAGCTAGTCCCGGGCTGCCATTTAGTAAGACTTGGGAAGAAGACGAGGCGAACATCATACAAATCATATCACACTAGCGCTGGCCAAACCGGAACTGCTGCAAGACCTCAAGTAGGTATGCCCAACCTACTGAGTCAAAGGCTTTTGAGATGTCCAGCTTAAGGAACAAACTTGAGGGTGAGATTGGTGCAGGTCCTTTATCATGTTTTGGACATGCAGGAAGTTAACGTGGATGAATCTCTTCTTCACAAAAGCACTCTATATCTTCGACACCAGGGAGTTCAAACGCAGAGCAAGCTGTTTTGCCATCATTTTGGAGAAGATTTTTGCAATACTGTATAGTAAGCTAATAGGCCTGTAGTCCTTGACCCCTTGAGCATCAGCTTTCTTTGGCATTGTCCGCAATCCCCTCTAAGGTTTGACAAGTGATTGATTGCCACCATCAGGTTAGCTTTGATGATATCCCAACACTTCTTGAAAAAGATCCAGATGAATCCGTCCGAGCCTAGGGCTTTCATCAAAGGTAGTGAAGACTGCCTCCTTGAGCTCCTCCTTGGCTCCTTGGAGAAATGTTCGTCAAGCGCCGAGAGGTCATGCCCTGGGAGCCGTTCTAGTTGAGTTGGCATTCCCTGTGCTCATGTGTACCGATGTGGCCGTTAAAATGGGAGTGGATTTTCGTTTCTTTGTCCTCCTTAGAGACTGCCAATCCCATATAAGTGTGTAGCATCTGAATGAAATTCTATTGCCGCATCCCATTTGCTAGAAGATGTAAGAACTTTGTGTTTGCGTCACCGTCGCGAATCCAGGAAGCCAGGATCACTGATACGTTTTAGTCTTGTGAATCGCCAAGAGCCCCAAGTATCTATTTTGCATGGTAGATCTGAGATTTCTTTCCCCTGTGGAGAGCAGGCGGTGGTCTTCACATGATCAAGTCAGCCAATGATTTCCTTTTGCTATGGCAATTTGCATGGGGATGCTTCCAACGTTTGTTTTACTCCAACTTTTGAGCGCCTTCGCCCGCAGCAAAGCTTTGTAAGCAACTTGTGAATTGGATCATTTGCCACCACAGGTTTGTCCCACGCATTCTGAACAGTAGTCTGGAACCCATGCAGATTTGGCCAAAAAATCTCAAAGTAGAAAGAGTGGGTTCGAGGCAAATCAGATGCCGCTTGCAAGAGCTCGAGCAGTGGTCAGAACAGGTGGCCAAGAGAGCTTGGAGGTAGGCCGATAGGAACATAATGCCCCAATAGTCAGTGCAGAAAACGTGGCCGATAGGAACATAATGCCCCAATAGTCGGTGCAGAAAACGTGGTCGATCTTTGACAGCTTTGGATTTTCCTGCTTGTTGGACCAAGTAAACTTCCTCCCACATAGCCTAATTTCCTTGATTTGCATGGTATTTATAGTCGCCCTGACTCTGGCTATTAGCCGGCGATTGATCCGATCATTGTTCTTGTCAGCCGCCTTAGTGATGAGGTTAAAATCTCCTAGGAGAAGCCACTCAAACCTTGGTCAGTGCAGAAAACATGGTCGATCTTTGACAGCGTTGGATTTTCCTGCTTGTTGGACCAAGTAAACTTCCGCCCGCATAGCCTAATTTCCTTGGTTTGCATGGTATTCATAGTCACCCTAACTCTGGCTATTAGCCGGCGATTGATCCGATCATTGTTCTTGTCAACCGCCTTACTGATGAGGTTAAAATCTCCCAAGAGAAGCCACTCAGGCCTTGGTCAGTGCAGAAAACATGGCTGATCTTTAACAGCGTTGGATTTTCCTGCTTGTTGGACCAAGTGAACTTTCGCCCACAAAGCCTAATTTCCTTGATTTTCATGGTATTCATAGTCGCCTTGACTCTGGCTATTAGCCGGCGATTGATCCGATCATTGTTCTTGTCAGCCACCTTAGTGATGAAGTTAAAATCTCCCAGGAGAAGCCACTCAGGCCTTGCCGTCGCTTGAAAAAGCTTGATTTCATCGATGAAGTCCATTTTTTCTCTTCCCCCCTGAAGTCCATCAACTCCCGTGAGTCCACTTGACTCCCTCATTTTTCATGATGATAGTGGCTGATATGGTGTTTGCTGTAGCGTGCACCTCAGACATGAAACAGGCAGACACCTCGATGATGATTCCCCAAGAGGTGCCGATGGCCGGCAGGTAGGCATAGTTTGCCATAAATTGGGGCCCCAAGGTGTTGCGGATGCATTGGTCGTCGACCACCGCCAGCTTGCTCTTGAACACAAGCAATCAAGCAGTGCGTGTCACGCAAAAAATCGTGTACCGCGTCACGTCGTACCCTAGAGTTTAGGCCTCTCACGTTCCAGCAAAGAACGCGAGCATCATTCTGTGCCATTTGGAACAATGTTTGAACATGGCGCCCCGGTGTTTTCGCGTTCTCTTAAAGGACAAGGCTAGCGACAACATGGTCCTAGGTCTTGATTTGCAGTAGCACACAGAAAAATTGCTCGCTGACGGGTGTGTTGGGCAGCAAAGCCGTAGGAAAATGTATGCGGATACAGGAGAGGCGAAGTGTAGGGCATTACAAACAATAGTCAACACAAAGAAGGCCTAGAAGCGCACATATTGGTCACACAAGCCTGTGTGATACACTCTTAACTTGCGCTGAGCCAACATGGTAGCGCAGTGGAGAACAAAAGATTGCATACGAGCACTAACATTTGAGCAATGGTGGCGCGACTGCAAGTCCCAACTTTTAGATCTCTATGATCTGCTTGGCCTTTCCCTTCTTGTCACGCTTCGCCTGGAGGTGCGACAAGCACGAGGGCTGGAGCAGTCCGACTGGTAGGGCGAGCAGGGGAATGCCAGCGTTGGTCGTGGAGGACGGACCATTGCCGGTTGTCGAGGACGGGAGGCGGCGTGGGCGGCCGGTGGTATGCAGAGGCATTTGCTGGTGATGTATGTTAGGGCGAGCGGTTGGCAGCGGTCGGCGAGGACGGCTATAGGCATTGGGCGTTGAGTGCTAGATTGCAGGCAACTGTTGCAGTTGTTGCTTAGGGCCAATGCCGGTAGTAGCATGCGGTGTGGCCAAAAGTGAGACGGTCGAGGCAGCACACGGGCTACTGGTAGGCGGCAGCGTTGTGGGTGGTAGCAAGCAAACTCTTTAAGGCGTCGCTTAAGTGGTAAGGCGCTCGGCTGATGCAAGGCGTCGCCTCGCCTTGCCGAAGTTGCCTGAGGCGTCCGCCTTAGCGGCAAGGCGTCCGTAAGGTGTCCCTGAGGTGGCCGGAAGGCATGTTGGACGCTGAGGCGACGCCTTAGGGGAGGGAGAGAGGGAGCGAGTTGGGCCTGATTTAGGGTTAGAAGAGAGAGAGAGAGCGCGAGTCGGGAGAGAGCGAAGCCTTGGCTCCCCCGCCGGCTGCTCCCCAGCTGATGAAGCCGCCCGCCTGCTGCCCGCTCCCCTCCCTACCTCTACCACCTGCTACCTACTCCCCTCCCTGCCTCTGCCGCCAGCCTACTCCCCTCCCCTCCCTGCCTTTGCCGCCTCCTCTTCCATTGGTGCGCCGCGCCGCGCCTCTCTAGATCTGACAGAGGAAGGTAGTCTCCTCCCCTCCCATCCCTGCTTGCTCCCCTGCGCCCATTGCTCCTCTGCCTGCTCCCCTTGCTCCCCTGCTGTGAGGGAGAAGAGAGGAGAGGGGCATGGGGCTGCTCGCTGCTGTCGTGAGAGGGAGAGATAAGGAGGGTGGCAACTGTGTTGTGGGCAGAGGAGCTGCTGTGTAATAAGGTCAGGGATGAGTGGTTGGTATGGCTTAAATGGGCTTTTGGGCCATGGGGAAGTTAAAGGGCTATACGAGTTGTGACCTATCTCTCAATATTTTTATTTTCTCGCTGAAATATATAAGTAACAAGTGTTGACTAACCAATAAATCAACCGATAAATGGCTGACCTAATGTGTTAGTAAGGCGTCGCCTCGCCTTACGCCTTAACGCTTAAAAGGTGTGAAGGAGGTGGGTCACCTCGCCTCCCCTCGCCTTACCGCCTTAAAAACTTTGATAGCAAGGCACCAGAAGCACTTTCCAGCGACTCTTCGAAGGAGACTTTGAGGTACGCGGCGAGATGCAGTACTGGGCAGTAAATCCCTCGAATGGCTGTCGCATCGCCGCACCGAGCGGCACGACCCAACCTGTTGCCATCCTTGCTCGTCCTTGCCTTTGTCCAGCCTAGGCGTGGCCGTAGCAGAAACACTGCAAGCCTAGCGGAGGCTGGTGCGAGGTGACACTTCCTTGAAGGCAAACTTCAGTCTAAGTGCGTGCTAGAGTCAATTGAAGGCGTGCGGAGGTTGCTGCAACAGTAAATTCGTTCTCACGAACAGGTGAGGGGGTTTGAATTGAATGCTGGCGCTACCGCTGTTGACGCGGCACATTACTACCCACATCCGGATCTAGGAAGCAGCAGCAGAATGGGACATCCTGCCAAGCGCCAAGCCGCGAGCGCCTCACAGACCCGGCTCTGGAGCTTCGCGGAGGGGGTCGCCAACACCTCGCTGTCTCCCGAAGGACGAGGCGACGGCGGCGGCAGGGTTGAGGCGGCGGGTGTGGTGATGGTCAGTTGTAGTTCTAGGTCTAAATCTACGAGGGTAACACAGGTGATGCCTGGAGGGAGGCGGCGGGGTGGCGAGGGTGGCTGAAAGGGGCAGAGGCTAAGGCAGGGCTGCGCTAACGGCTCACCGCCGGTAGGGGACGGTGTGATGGGTGCGGCACTTTGCCGCTGTGGGAGCGCCCGCACTCACCTGGGTCTCTCATTTCCTATTTGCTCTTTTTGGCTCACTCATCTAAATTCTTATCTGAAATGTATTCCTAACATACACAAAGTGCACATGAAGGCTGTAGGGATGATTCACCAGAGGCTAGGGTAGTGTTGACAGGTAGGTGGCATGGTCGGCAATTCATAAGAGGGTAGGAAGGGTAGGAGGAGAATTAGAGGTATCGGGGTAGAGAATAAAGATCCGAAGGGAGATAACTTTATTGCTTGATTCTGGCATCCCTCATTAAAATTAAACCAATCCCATTAGAGCTAAACTCTATTCGTTGTTCAATATCCTGACCAAGTTCTACCATGAACATATCCTTCTTTCATGCGGACACTACTACTTCCTATTACTTTCCTGAACTTGACTGCTTAATCCTCTTCCTGCAACTCTTGATCTTGAGCTACACCATAGTTATACTTGTGCCATCGCCGATAATGCCTCCCACAATACGAGTCCACCACATGGTAAATTGGATTATGAAATCATGTTTGCAGCTACTAACCTAACAAGTCCCATTAACAGTTATCCAAGCCGAAATATCAAGTGAAAATTAGGATCTAGTTTTCACCAGACTCCCAAGTTTTCTAAATGTTCAAAACACTATCAAATGTAGGGGAGGGTGTTTGCTATACCAATGAAAAAAATTCAAGATCAAAATCAATAGAATTTCTAAGATGCAATGACCTATACTAAGTAAAAAGTGAAAATTCTGTTTCAGCAAGAACTTTGCATACACTTCTTCCGCACCATCGTTTAATCATTCTACAATTGGGAGTGGAAAAGTAGTGAGGAACTTTTCTTGGAACTTGTTTTTAACTAAAAGGTGTCTGTACCATAAGCCATCCCCATAAATTTAAGGTGATACTAGAAATATGGATGCAAAATTGAGATTAGAGAAGAAGTGACGCCCTTTCTACCATTGGATGTGACAATGTTAGGAGAGGCACAACGACAACGTGATCCCCTACAAGGCAACCATCTTGTCTAATTCAATTTGCTATAGATTATCTACTTTCTAGTTAAGCGCACACAAAAGAACAACTCCTAGCCCGAGTTTCTCAACGGCCTTAATGATTTGAGTGCAATTTTGTGCTAGCAAATCTAATAAGGTCCAAGAAGCTTAATTGATTTACGAAAGATAGCGATGTAATAGGAAATCATACGAAACATTCACCTTGGAAACGTAAAACTTCTTATGTTCTTGGACAAGATGAGGAATCTAAAACATATATGTTTATGCATTCAGGAGTAATACATATCTGTTGAAAGCAAAGGATGTGCCTGTGTCCAGTTGGCCATTTAATGACAGGATTAGTTGATTTGGAGATGACACGTTATTGGTGGCACTTGCTTTAGCCCATCTACATCTTAAAAAATTGGACTGGTGATGAGGTGGCGATTTTGAGTTCTCTAAAGTTATATACAAGATTCCTACAGGATTACGGCATTTAGCCATTGGACATTACCCATGGCATCCCACTGACAAATAATGACAACCCACAGAACACATTAACCATGAAATGATGTAAAGCAGAGAGTACCTGCAGAGCTAGTCCATAGCCTCCATTAACTTCTTGTTCAAAGAAAAGAAGCTGCACGCAATATCGGAGAAATAAGAGTGAATGATATCTCAACTCAAAAGAAAACAAACACAGCAAAGATTCAGTTCCAGTGAAAATGAAGAAAGAATCAACCTCTACCTTAAATTTACTTTGTGCAACCGAGGTGACTCTAACTACTATTCCTGAATGAGCTTGTTCTTCACTTATTGTTACACCAAAAAAATGAGCAGATTGCTTTTCAACCTATATACAAAAAAGATATATGACAGTTATCCTATTATAAACAATACCACAAGAATGGCAGCGGCAGAACCTTTCCCGTAGCTGATGTTCCAACTGGGAGTGGTCTCACTGTAACAGTTCCGTTCATAGCTTCTTCAAGAACAGTAGGAGATACCGTGGTCTTAATTGGAACTCCGAGCTTGCTAAGGTAGTAATTTACATAAGAGAATCAGCGGGTAATTAGGAATCTTGAATTGTCTCTACAAAACAATTCTCACTGCTTCTACAATCACCTGAAAAGTGCAGCAAACATTGTGTTGACAGTTCCAAGATTGGACAAATCAATCTCCATATCCATTCCTTCATTTTCTAACGCCTGCGGACAAAATTACAAGAGTTGTAACTTCTATAACTTATTTTCTCAGTTTCAACAAGAGATCTATTGAAATGCTGAATGCATGAAATTTAGCAAACACATCTTAACAAAATAATAAGTAAATAAGCATCAGTGTCTCTCTACAAACCTGCATCCAAGTGCCAACCTTAATTCAATATAATGATATCACCGTGAGTTTCTACTCATTTAAGGAAAATCTGAGGTTGAGGCTCTGAGTTATTTGGTACAATCATTATCTTGCATAAATTATCCAGAAAAGAAGGATTTAGTCAGATAGTTATAATTAGATAGCCAAATTTAGTGGAAATGCTTCCTTGTTGGTCGACAGAGGTTATCGGTGCACCCTCAGCAGTTTTGATGGGTCCACCTCTTTCTCTATGACACGCAGTATTCTAGTAACCATAGCTAAGCTTCATCTTGTAACAGAAGAAAGGCTTGGCACTAAGTAACTAAATCTTTGGTCACATTGTCAAATAAATCAACAGTCAACACCATGATGCTTGTAGATACAGCCCAGTCAGACATCACCTTCAAATGCTTGACCTTTAGTTCTATGGCAATGCCAACTATCACTCAAGAATAAACCCTAAAAAGTCTGAAGGTGAATGATCGGTCAATGGTGGGTCAGGGGTTCCTTCCTAGTCAGACTAGTAGCTGCCTAATTGAGTACAAAGCTACCTAATAAAACATTTCTGTTGCAGCTCTAGAAAAGGGGCAGCGATTGAATAGTTAAATGACATTATAGACTAAAAGCCCAAGAAATAGCACGTATACAAGGGATTTTACTGGTAAATAAGGGAACTGCTCTAGGTGTGATTTATACAACTTCTATTCTGCAGTACTAGATAGCTGGAGATACGTTCCAAACATATGTGTTTCTATAGGTCATAATGTCTTATTATCCTCGGGAATTATATATGTATAGGCAAATAATTTGCAAGCATGACATGAATATTACCTGTCAGACAAGCATGCATGCAAATCCGGTTATGGAAGTCATAGTGAAAGGTAAACTGATTGTGCCACTGGTATCACCAAGGAAAACATTCATGCCCAACCCAAGCCTCAAGTTCAATGCAGAAAATTTATCTCTTAGACCTCAGTTGAACAATCATGAATTTTAGTTTGAGATTTCTTATTCTTACTTCTTAGATTAATAATTAGGTATAACCCACACTGACAATACATGCATTCTTCTTACGCTAATTATGCCAACCTAAAGCCTTCAGTAAAATGTAGAATTTTTGGATCCAGTAAAAAGTGGAGCTTATTAGACACCACCATGGAGCTGTCACAAACTATACATGACATTTCTCATTGTTAACCTAATAATCAGATATATGATAACCTACATAGACAATATCAAGGCATGAACAATAGCTTTGCTTGTACTCGGTACAACTAATTAAGTTACACAAAGAAAGATTAATACATCACATAAATGTATTTTCATAATTAAGTACAAAAGGGAACTTCTACGAAAAGATTGCTAAAACTCAATATATAAGACAACAAGAGTTTCATTACTACAATATGCTGGAGAACAACTAAAGAACAATCTTGACTTCAGTAAAATAACCACTTTGACATATTGAGGACAAAACCACAGTAACGAAAAAGGTGTTTTAGTATGTAAAGAGATTTTGGCCAAACTCCTTATCAGAAAAGGTGATAGAATGCAGAACCATTAAAGTCAAAAGAAAATATGCAAAGACTAAACAAAATGCTATTTGAAATTAGTCTGGTAGATTCGACGAGAGAACAGCACCTCAAAACCAGCAGTATCATATTGCCTCCGTTTCTCAGGATCTGACAAGATACTGTACGAATATGCAACTTCTTTGAAGAGCTCTGACGCTTCTGGGTTGCTAGCGTTCTTGTCCGGATGATACCTGTCAAATATAGTAGGAATTATGAACGAGATCATTCTAAAATAGGACTTTATCAATTTATTAACACTGCAGGGTGCAGTAATGAGTAGATTAATTGAAAAAAAAATCTCCCAAATAACAAAACTAATTCAGTAAATAGCTATGTGTGACGGGACTACTGTACTATTTAAAATGACACATGTAAGGTGACATTTGTAGAGGGAATCTAATAATTCACAGAAGAATGTTTCCAAAAAAAAATCACAGAAGAATCATGTGTCAATTAAAGAATAGTAACATTTAAGATCTTGCAAGAAATGCACATAACTCATTTTCCGTGGAGTTATCTCCTACAGAGCAGGGTCGTCTAACCTTATAAGAACAGAACATATCTAACCCCATATATATAAGTATAACTAATTGTTGTAGTAGAAACCATCTTAATGTTCTTTTTTTATGTTTAGTGATCAATGATTCCACCACTAAAGAAAAAGTGTGCTGTGCTACCATGAAAATATTGAAAACAGGAACTTTTATTTATTTATTTATTTTAATTCTTCTACAATCAAGTATTTATAATAATAACAAAAGGGCATCAAGCTCTTAATTTTGTGGTAACAGTGCAAAAACTAAAGAGTATACAAAAAGGTGGGTATGCAAAATGGCAAGTATAAGGAAATTTTTGTTATCATCCCAGGGTTTCTGTCGTCTCTCAAACTT
The DNA here is from genome assembly GCA_019208055.1 of Stipa capillata. Taxonomy (NCBI): domain Eukaryota; kingdom Viridiplantae; phylum Streptophyta; class Magnoliopsida; order Poales; family Poaceae; genus Stipa; species Stipa capillata. Next base: position 699,129 of record JAGXJF010002373.1, on the reverse strand, counting down.
ACTGCACAATTAAGTAAAAAAGGGTTAAATCAGATATCTTTGAGACAACACATATCTTATTCAACATGATAAAGTAAGAAGGCCATATATGAATTCTATGCAACGTATGATTCTGAACACGACCTCGCATTGCATCAGAAACATTGCGTTACCATGTGTCCTATAGTTTTCTTATAAAGAAGCAGATGGAAACTACAACATCATCATTGTAGTGTATTTATGCATGATTAGGCATCCCCACATTGTGTAAACTTCAGCAATCAGCACTGCTCAGAGCTGGATAAAATAAGTGTAGTTATTTTGAGGAAATGGATTTCTTTTCCCTGCTGCATTGACAACATGCTGAAGTGGTAACTGGTCGGAAACAATCCCATTACTCAAGAGAGCCTCTCCATCTCCAGGCACAGAGAATTTTAATATGAACTGAACCACCAGAACGTCTGTACCATCATGATAACATTGGCATAGAATAACCACGAAATTTCGCTAATGACAAATGAAGCCAGGCAATAAGTTCTACTAAGCTAGCATGTTTTCCTTCTGCATAGCGCAATGATAACGGCAGGAACAAGAGCGGAATGGGGAACGAGAGGCCGGAGCACGAACTTGAGCGCGAGCTTGCGGTACGCGGACTTGATCTCTTGGTCGGAGGAGTCCCTGGACACGGAGAGCACCTCGTACGGGTCCCGCCGGAGCGCTGGCGCCGACGGCCCCTCCATCTTCCCCGACGACGCCATCAGGGCGCAAAACCCTAGCACCTGGAACAACAAATAACAAACCGAATTCAGCGGAAGCCACCGTGAGATCGGGGAGGAGTGGGCTCACCTCACCTACGCGAGGGCGCGGCCAGATCTCACCGCCTCCCGAAAGAAGATACGAGACGGCGAGACGGAGAGAGATAGGGGAAGAAGGACTGGCCTCTCCTCGGGGTAGCAGGAGCACGAGCCGCAAGGGGATTTCTGTTGCTTTGAATTTTAAAGATCTTTTTCCTTTCTGTTTTGGCACTTGGCCTCGACCTTGGATTCGGTGCTTCTCAAGGCGATTGGAGCTCCCTTCGTCCCAAAATATAAAACACGTATGTATTTTAAGATTTATTATTAGATTTATAATATTTTGATTACCTGATACAAAAGTGATATTATTAGATTTATTTTTAAAAGTATTTTCCAATGATATCATTTTTATATCATATAACTAACATATTATAGATATAATTGTAAATATTAAGATACGTGCGTGCCTTATATTTTAGGACGGAATGAGTATTTTGTATTATTATTGTGTGCTGAGAGATGGTTTCTCTTTTCTCTTTCCCGCCTTGCCGTTTCCAAGTCCAACATGATTTGGAATTCGGAGCGCTGTGCGCTTTCTGAAACGGTTAGACAACCTAGGCAGCTAGAATGCGTCCCAATGGCCGATCTCACGTGAACTAGAAAAAAGTAGACCTATTCACAATAAGTAGAAAAAAGTGGACACACGGAATAGAGATATTTCTCCGATGTTTTATACAAAGTACGTACTTAATTCATGGTCAATCGTGCGTCATACAGTCGTGCAACGAAAGAAAAAGCTCGAGCGTGCCTAATTCGCAATCCACCACGCAGGTATCCCACGTGGTCACTTTCGATAGCAGTCGGAGCGTTTTCTTTATGCGTGTCTTCTCTCTGGATGAACCGTTGCGAGGCTCTTCTTCTCACTGTAACCTCATCCATGGCTGCCACTACCCACCTGAGAGAGGAAAAAAGAAACTTCCAACTACAAATTCAGGACCTTTCACTTAAAAATCCAGAAATTAGAGCTTTCAGCAGATTTAATCAGAGCTTTTGACCCCCAAAATCAAAAAGCTTCCAACCTCAAAAGCCCCCCCAAATCAGAGCACCCAAATTCTATAAGTTCAAACCTGAACCCCAAATCAATTATTTGTTTTGGATTAATCTTATACATAACATGTCTTTAAACCCAAGTAGATAATTGATTACGTCGAAGATAAATGGTAATTGACGATATATAATACAGTATCCCGTACATGAGGAAGTATCCGTATATGATTTCCTGGATTATCGGAGTATAATACGTGTCTGGTAAGGATCCTAGGAGATAAGGTAACTCTCCGTAAGGAGGAAGGATCCCCTTAAAACTAGGAAAACAATCCCACTGTTTAAGGATGCCAGAGTCCTACTCGGACCTAAGTCCATATTCGGTACGACTCGAGGAACCCCCTATAAAAGGATCAGCAATCCTATAGGGGGAGGATAGGTCTTAGGAGCGAGAGAAGCCTCTTAGGTCTTTCAAGTCCCAGGAGGTCAAGTTAGATCCAAGTAGTCCTAGGAGAAGCCTGAAGCCATCCAGAGCCCTAGCGATTCCCACGAGAAGACTCGCCACCTCTAAGGAAGTCGAGCCCAGCGGAACTAGTCGCCGTAGTCTCCGATTAGGTCTAGGGTAGCCACTAACATACATGTCCTTTATAAAGACATTCTCTTATCAATATATACGAACAGGACGTAGGGTTATTATCTTGAGGAAAGCCCCAACCTGTATAAAAAGGACATTTCCTTGCCGTCTGATCTCTTGGCCTTGTGCCCTAAAGGTCCCTACCCCCAAGTATCACAGTTCCATGGATACCGTAAGATCGGCGGTTTACCGATCGTCGACAGTAATTATAACAACAATTGATGATGTCGCAGATAGATTATCATCATACATAAATAGAGAATGCTACGTAGTTACTATTATCCACCTCGTAGCCTCGATAAAATACTCATACATCATGCAATTCATCAAAAGCAAAAGATAGATTGATTACATACTTGAAGATACCATGATGTTGTAGAAAATTTGATTTTAGTAATTTTATTATTTTAATCCCAACATTAATTATAACGATGATAAACATTATCTGAGCTAGAGCAATTAGCATAAAGCACAAATTATTATTATTATTAAATTTTCTCTCAGTTGTCGGGCCGCTAACTTAAAGCCATGCCTCTTTGCCACAATTGGCCTAGTCCAATCATCGACTGTGTGACAATACTACGTACTAAACTATGCTCTAATTCATAATTAATTGATCTTACTACATCAATATGCTCTAGCAAAAGATTAATTCTACACAATTAGCACCATACAGGCTAGATAATAAATAGCTATGTAGACAATATAGTGCTAAACTAGATTAAAAAGAGCAACTAAATCTAAGCAAGCATACGAACAAAATTAAGATTAATTGGAGCCTAGTCCAATCTCCTATTGTCACACACAATCTCATTAATGCCACTAATCCTCATCGAGCAATTCGATGGGTCACACAGCCATACAAGCCCCCTGATACTTAGGGGCTGTTTGGTTCCTAGCCACACCTTGCCACACTTTGCTATACCTCAAGTTAGGTAAATTTGACCAAGTTAGGTGGGTGTTTGGTTCTAGCCACACCTAAGACAAAATTCTTTTTGTGAGAAATAAGCCCCACATGTCATACACACAAAAAATGTGGCAAAATTCCCTTAGACAAGCCAAAGTGTGGCTAACAATTTGAGCACCTAAGCTAAGACAAGTTTGGCAAAAATAGTGTGGCAAACTATGGCAAAATTAGCCACCAACCAAATAGGCCCTTAGTGTATAAAACAATAATAATACAAAATGCTAGTATAGATACTTGTTGTAACAAGCCTATTCGTAATACACAAGATTAATGCAGGTTATCGTGAATGAAACTGATTTCACAACATGTATATGTTTCATATTACGAATTACCTAAATTGAAATATTTTCAAAGTTAAATTTCAAAAGTATTTCAAAGTTAAATTTCAAAACTATTTCAAAATTTATGAAAGTTGTGTGGTTGGTTAGGTTTTGATTTTAGAAGACTATTGGAAAAAGAATCGCTTCATTCGGAGCTACAACGGATGAGATATCTTCTTCCAAACTTTATCTAGGAGAGAAAATAATAAGAGTCTGCTAGAGAAAGGGGTTGATGTCATTGGCATATCTATGGAATACACCTTCAGTTCGGATAAGGTGGAAACAGAGGTGTTTTGGAGAGGATTATGCCTTCGTTGCACTGGACACGTACTACTCTGAGGGAAAAGGAAGAAATACGCTTCCGTGTGGGGGAAACGTATCCTGTGGAATACAACGGCGAGATTGTGTTTTCAGAACAGGAAAACATAACCCTGGAAGTACACTTTCCCTTGGGGGAAAACACAGACCAGGGATTCACGCCCCCATTTGTCTAGAGACGGGGTTGACTGGCCCGCAGATACTCTGTAGTGGCAGTAACTCACCGTGGCCGTTGACGGCGGGTCCGCGGCAGTTGAGAAATCGGGTGGGGTCGACGGGGTAGCTAGAGGAAGCGGCGGTGCCGACGCCAGCAACGACCGGAGTGGCGGCGCTAGCTGCTGTGGATCTCGCCAGCGGCTGGGCAGTTGTAGAGAGCGGAGGAAGAAGAGAAGGAATGGGGGAGAGAGAGAGTTGCCCCGGGGGTAGACAGAGCAGCGGCAGCGGGCTCACCACCAACTGCGCTCGCCGGCGGCATGGGGGCGCCCACCGAGGATGGTCGTTGGGGCGGTGCGGCAGAGATACCAGCGGATGTCCCGAAGCCCACGGCCCACCGGAGCGGTGGCGTCACTGATGTCCGAGGGGGTAGATTCGGCGGTAGATTCGGCGGCACTTGCGGGGTGGCGACCATGGAGCTCGTCGGCTGCCGAGCTCACCGGAGAGGAGGGAGACGAGCCTCGCGGCGGCTGCGGTGCCTGAGGTTGGAGCTCGGGATTTGAAGGAACGAGGGAGACTAGAACCTTGGGCAGGAGGATTGAAGAATGGAGCAGCTTAGATTTGGTCTTATAGGGGCAGAGGAGCATAGCGGATAAGAGCAGGGCAAAGGTGTGTGGAGGCGTGGCGCTACAGCAGAGGAGGGGCAACCGGGGTCCGGCGGTGCTGTCGCGATAGGGGAGGGGCTCGGTATCGAGGTTTTCATGGAGCACTCGGACCGGAGTGCTTGGAGCAGAACCCATGTGCGGAAGCTTGGCAGGAGAGAGGAGAAGATTGGGGAAGGAAGAGGATGAGAGGAAGAAGAAAGGTGGAGAGATGAAGAAGAAGGAAGAGATGAGGAAGAGGCACGTGGCCGTCGGCGATGGGGGGTCCGGTGTCGGGCTGGTCAGCGGGGAAGGCCTAGCGTGAGTCTTTGGCGGGGAGCAGCTGGTCGGATGCGGCTTGCTTTGCTCGGTTGGGAAGTTCACAGAATTAGGAGAGAGGTAGGGAGGTAGACGAAGATGAAGGGGAGGTTAGGGATAGAGTTGACAGGTGGACCCAGGGCTATGTGAGAGAGAGCAGAGATAGGTCGCCTGGTAGGGGTGTGTGGCTTTAGCAGAATAGACAGAAAAGCAGTAGAGAAAGAAGGGAAAAGAACAGTGCATGCACCTTCGATCTTTGACCAGAATTTTTTTGTAGGAAGAGGGAATAGAAAACATGATATTTTGGTGCAAACATGGGTTCTTGGTTATTTTGAAAAGAGCAAAATTTCTGAGCAAGGATTCGAGTATGTATCATCAAATGCATTCCTCATAAATTACTAATACTACTTTGGGAATTTTTTTGACGTTTAATACTTAGGGTTTCATGTTTTTGCATGTATATACGTATATAGGTTTTCCCTTTTTGGGATAGTCATGGGTAGCCAACTTATGGAGATCATTTATGGGTTCTAGCGCCTGCATATACGCATATATATGCATGATTTCCTGTGCTAGCTAAATATCATGGAATAATGCGGGGAAAAGTACGATCCAGAATGTGAAGGAGAAAGTTAGGGTTCTTAAAGTTGGCTCGGAAGGGAAAGCTTAGGTTTGCATATATGCGCGTATGTATGGTTTTCAGAGGTGCTGAGGGAACAACAAGAGGAAATAGCTTTCTCGGAGAAGTCGAATTGAGGCACAGAGTGTATGTGTGCCCACATACACTTGGAAGTTAAGCGTATATGTGATCCTTTTGAGATGAAAATAAATAGGGAAGGTCGTGGCGAAGAAGTATGGCATGAGGAAAGTGGTTCTACCAAATATATATGCTTTAATATTGAAGATAGATTTTGCTACCATTTAACTTCGGATGCCGGTCTAGGGTTACACTAGCAAGAGGGAGGAAGAGGTGCATGATCACCGGCGCGAGAGAGGAGACGATGCCGGGGCATCAAAGAAGTGGATTAGGGTTATGCCACTAGGAGAGAAGGAAAAGGGGCCGAATGCTTTAGCTTTGTGTTGCTCTTGAGATTTAGCTCACACAGCTCGTCGACAAAAGGTTTTAGCTATGTCCACTTAAGTTCACTTATTAGCGATAAAAGTTTTTTTGTAAACTCTATTTTTCAGGTTATTAGAAATCAGGACGTTACACCTAGCCATACAAGCTTCCTCATTCTCAACTAAACCACAGCGTAGCATTCCAATTTGCAATTCTTAATAATAGTCTTCTACAGATCTATTTTCTTGATTTAAGCGCTGCAATTTATTCAATAAATCTCTAGCATAGTAAGAGGGAACAAATCTATGTCTCATCAATTGATTTAATGCTTTCCAAGTGGTTGGAATGTTATGTGGATGTATTCTACAGTGTTCTTTCCACCAAATAGAAGCAAATCAAAAAATTTATTCGTAGCAGCCCTAACACATTTATCCTCCAGAAAATGATGGCATGTAAATTTTTAATCAACTAGTAACTCCCATGTAAGGTATGCATCTGGATCATATTTACCTTTATAAGGGGGCATAGTGAATTTTACCTTAGATAATGCGTCATCTCTATCATGGTCTCGCCATGGCCGTGGTGGAGCACATTGCATACCTTGTCTATTGTAGCATATATAGTCGATGGTGATCACAATCATTGTTGTGGTTGAAGTCATCCTCGTCCTCAGAATTAGCACTGTAGTCATCCTCGTCTCCCTCCTCTTGCCCATCGCGTGCGTCGGCTCTTGATCCAATGGATGCCGCTGGTCGCTGAATGGAGGCATCAACGTTGTTGGTCGCAGCTGAAGGAATCTATCGCGCATGTGGTACTCCGTTATTGTTTGGAAGAAGAGGTGTAGGTATTGAAGAACCTGCAAGATTATCAAGGCGAGCCAATATAGACAATGTTAATGTTAGTGGTCGCTTGTCCATTCTCAAGCTTTGAGGCAGTTCTTCTGCATTTGCATTCGTTTATTGGTCCTGTGGAGATCTTCTGTGAAGCCCTTAATAGCATCATCGTCACCTGCTATGGTTAGCAAATGGAAACAAATCACAAATTTATATTCCTATCACTACTGGAATGTGGGTGTGGTGGAGTGGTGGAAAGACTCTCAATAATTCTATAGCAAATACCAAGCTCTTACCAGTTTTTACCGTGATGCAATGGTTGTTGGCCTGTTGGCAATGTCAAAGATGATCAAAAGATTGATATAGCGATTACCAAGGTGACCGAACAAAGTACAATACCGGAAGATGGAGCTTGGTTGGCTTCAATATAGTAGCAAGGAGTAGCAACTATCAATGCAGCAAATGCAAGTTGAATAAAATTTTAAAGTACTAGTCATTGTTGATGAATTCTAGCTTAGACCAATGAAACGCTAATCAATGCAAATAATATAAGCCAACCAAAGGCAGTAGTGGAAGTAACCAAAAGATAAGGTACTAAAGCTGCAAAAGATGAGTGGCAAAAGTTCTCTGAGAATTTTTTTCTCTTATTTTATTTTATTTTATTTTCTTACCTTAGAAACCCACTCAATCAGCAGAACAGTCACTGTGATGCTGTGGTAGGAAAAACAGCACAAATCTTGCCACAGTAGAGGTGAAGCAAAAGAAGACTAATGCACTGCTCTCGCGGCAGCAAAAACAGCAAATTTCCTTGCCGCGGCAGGAAAATGGCAGCAATGTGGAGCGAGTTTGATAACTTCGATTGATGACCGGTTTTCACAGCCATGAGCAGGAGGTCAAACTCTATGTCTTCAGAAGTTTTTAGCCAATTCAGAAAGTCAAAGAAATGACTAGTGGAAATCCTGACCCAAAAACAAAGATTCTAGAAAAGTCACCTCGACCAAAATGCTCAAAACAAAACGGGATCAAGGTGAGAAGCAAGTTCTTGACTCAAGCTATCCAGGGAAACAAGAATCACCCAAATCAGAATCCGAGCAAAGGAGATATGCCTTTGTAGAATCAGAAAAACTTTCGGAGCCAAAAAGTCCAACTTATAAGCTGAATTTTGAGGGTCAAGACGGCTACTAGTGTGAACACTGGTATTTTTTTCAGATGCGCCTGGTCATTAGCTTTAATTTGTGTGGGCATGAACTCAAATGGATTTCGTATGATAAAGTTATGACTTTTTACAAAAACTGCTCAATCTAGGGTTTGATCTGGACTCTCCAACTAGTACTGTTGCCGTGGTTGGACTTTGGTGGCTCCTGCACAGAGTTTGGATGCACGGATCAAGCTGAAACTTTTTGGGCAGGTTCAACACATATATATCTCCCAAACAGCAGAGTTTGAGCCCAATCTGAGCACTTTGAATTTTGGAGTCCGAAACTAGTAGGAGTTGTGTTTGCCTTGGACTATACCCATAACTGAAAGGATCGTAGGTGCCGACTAGAGGGGGGTGAATAGGAGGCTAACCAATTTTAAGCAATTACTTCAATTTTACAAGTTTAAGGCTTAATAGGTTGAAGGGTTTAGCTAGCTGTGTGACAGGTCAACTACTCAGACAGTATTTGATATGTAAATTAACACACAGGTGGCTAAGACAGGTAATCTAAAACCCTAAGCAGATGTATAAGACAGATAGCTGTGTAATAAGTAACTGGCACAGATATGAGACAAGCAGTAATGCAGCTGTGACATAGTTAAGCTAACACAGGCAAAGAGTAAAGATCACATCAAGATTATGTATATATATTATAGAATCACACAAGCATGCAACCAGATGAGCAAGTAAGTGCAGAATAAAAAATACTCAGAGAGACAAGGGATTTTTCACCGAAGTTCCCACTCTTTTCAGAGATGTACGTCTCCGTTGGAGAGACTACTCCGAAGAGATAACCAGCACTGAAGCGCGCTTGTTCTCCGAGTACCTGAGTTTTCAGGTCTCTTCCTCTTGCTTGTGGAAGTCTTTTCGCCTTGTAGCAGGTAGACTTAAGATCACCTTCACAGACTACTGTACCAACCCACACAAGCTTGGGTGGTCAAATCAACTGCTACACCTGTCTAGGAGTAGACACTCCAAGAAGGAATCTGCAACGCAAACTCTTGGAGGAACCAGTGCTCTTTGCTCAAAACTCTAACTCTCTCTTGAACTAAGACTTAGGAAGATTGGCTTCTATTTAGGAGAAGAGATGTTTGTCGAATGTGATTCACAAGGGTTGACAAAGATTGCAAAGGTTAAGGTCCAAGACCTCCCCTGGTCCCCTATATATAGGGTCCACAGGCACCTGACCGTTACACTCATGCCACATAGGATTAAGTGGGTCACAGGCACCGGTGACACAGTTAATCACAACGCACAATGGTAACCGGCTCAGGCAGACCGACACCTGTGTCACCGGAGGCTGACACAGGTGAAACCCTAACTGATGTAGCCTCACTACTCAGCCCGGTCTTAGCACATTACATGCCCTTAGCGCACACAACTAACTCTGATGCCTACTCAAGATAGAACCTCTAATAGTCTTCTAACTCGGCAGACAAACTATTGCAGTGCAGTTCTGTTAGCATTTTCAAACTCTCCCCTGGCACATCGATGTACCTGAGTCATAGAGCGGTTGTTCACCTATGATACAGCTGTGCCACACAGGTAACTTTGGCTCTAGGTTTTTAGGAAGCTAGCACAGCAGTGTGTTAGCACAACCCAGTTTCACACTTGTGCAAAACTATTGTTACAGGGCCATGACCTCAAGGCATCAGTGCCACTGTCCAACACTCTGAGCATTGAGCAAAAGAACCTTCAGAAATCATTGCTACTTCATCCCTCTTGATAGTACAGGTGTTTCCTAAGGATTCAAGAAAACTAGCAAACCTAGGCTTCAGCTTCCACCAAATGTAGTCACGGCCCTTGACACATCAAGCTGCCATCACCTTGCTTGCAACTCCTTGCACAACACCGGCTTCTTCACAGTTGTGGCATAGCTGCCATTCAGCCTGCTTACACTCATTGTAAACATTAGATTCCAGTCTCAAAACCATTTTGGGGCCTAGATGCTCTTTCAATCTCTCTCTTTTTGGTGGTTAGTGGCAACCCATTCAACATTGTCAAATAACGATTTGAATGAGTAGTACAAGTGCAGGTTGTTAGAATATACTCCTCTGAAGCTGTGCATAAGAGATTTGCTTTTGGAATACAAATGCACAGATCTGAATTGAAACCATGAATAGTATTTTCTCACAACTTGTATTTCATCAGTTCAGAGCATTAAATGAATCATGAGTAATAGACTGAACTGAGCTGATAATGATGCAGTTTTAGAGTTTCTTTTAAAGCATGTTCAGAGTATTCATTAACATGTGCTATGATCAGAGCAGGCATAGTGTTATGATCAGAGCAAACATATATATATATATATGAAGCAGAATATGTGTGAAGAATCAGAGTGTAAATCAGATCAGAGCAAGAACCATCCACACATATCAAGACATGATCATGACAGAATAACATAGCTTAGAACATAAAGTAGTCTGCATCATTTCAGAAAAGACTTAGTGTGCTCAAGACATATGAGATCAGAATAAGAAAAACAAGTCTTGATACACAGCAAAACTCTCCACTCCCTCTATATCTCTCCCTTATATTTGCTTCCTCCCCCTAAAGCTTTTCTCCTCCTACATCTCTCCCCCTTTGCCACTAAGACACCAGAAAGGGGTAAGGGAAAAGAACCTTCAGGATGACTTGGGCCTCAAGAGCTGAAGAACCTCTGAGAGTTGAGTCTGCATTTGATCAACCTTGGTGTGCAAACTTGTTAGTTCTTCTCGGAGCTGGAGATTCTCTTTGCGCAGAACAGTAAATTGAACAGGCATGATCTTGTTCTGGTAAACTCTGGCAGCTGCTTGAGTCATCATGGAGGAAGAGAGAGTGCCATCATCGGCTACCTCTGTCACAGATACCAACTCAGCTGATTCAGCTGCAGGATGACCAGCTGTGACACCAGTGGGCACTTGGCGGAGAGAACCATGGACTTGAGGCGGTGGCATCCGAGTTGCTATCAGAGCAGCGGTGTCACTTGAGACTGACACAGATGTGTCTGAAATATCTCCAAAAAGAGCAGGCACAACAATTTCGTCTGGATGATCATCAACTTGAGGTCTAAGCTGAGTCTTAGATGTCTTGACAGAGATATCAAATACTGACTCAGGTAGACTTGTCCTTTGAAGAATCATGTGCATGATATATGAGCCATACCTCAGCTTGGCTTTCTTATCCTTTTGCACTGCATCAATCTCATGAAAGATATATCTGGCAATGTCAAAGTGTTGATTCTTTGTAATGTAGACCAACAATTGCCAGACAGGTGAGTATACAGTATCTGTGTTTCCTCCTTTAGGTTGAATGGTGACATTGAGGATCTTCACAAGATGCTTTGCAGTGATTGTTATGCCCTTGAAGTAGACATGATCAGATGGAGCATTTGCTGGGAAGGAGAAGTTCCTCGGGTAGAATTTTCTTCTGATCTCATTAGGAACTGACTCCAACCTGAAAAGATTAGGCATATTTGACTCCACTGGTGCTCCAACAGGCTGTTGAATTCTGGAGCTGTTATGGATAGGAGCTCGCCTCTTGTCTTCCAGATCATGATGTCCTGATTTTCTTGTTCTACCCACACTGTGGCATAGAACTCTTTGATCACTTCTGGATCATATCCTTGCTGAAGATTACATATAAACTCAAGTCCTGCTGCTTGAATCAAAGATGGAAGAGCACGCAGTCTAGAATCTGTGAGAGCATCCCAGTCAATAGCTTTGCAATCAACAAACCCTTTAGCTGATAGAATCTCATGATAGACCCCTTTCTGATTATCATTGTGAAACCTAGGGTCAGAGCAAGTTGGCTCAATATATTCCTTGTCAGCTGTGAAGAATGGACAGGTTGATCTCATCTTAATATAAGTACTGGAACTTAGAGATGCAACCTTGCTCTTGGACTTCTTCGGGTCACTCTTGGGTAGCTTCTTCCAAGCAGATCTGGGCAGGAACTCCATCTGTCCTTGTTCAGTCCTGAGAGCAGAGAAGAATATATAACTGTACTTGGATTCCAAATCCTCCTCTTCATCAGAATGTCCTGGAGAACTGTCCTCTTGTTCTGCCTCTGCTACTGCCTCTTGTTCTGACTCTGAGCTGGGGGGAGATTCTTCAGCTACATACTCTTTTTCAGAGTTTGATTGAGGCTCCCTCGCTCTTGGAGGGGTCACTGAAACACCCCTGCCATCATCTGATAACTTCTCAGAGCTTTCTTCTTCTTCTTCTAAGTCACCTGCCTGTGCCACAGGTGGGGACTGAGTGAGATGAGCAACAGGTGAAGTGACTTCGATGTCAACTGGCTGTGACACTGATGACAAAGGCAGTTGTGAGGCTTGAACTGGGGCATCTGCTGCCTGAGACACAGCTGGTTGAGACAGCTGTGGAGTTGCAATCTGAGCAGAGCCAGAAGGCTTATCTGTTCCAGCCTTTGGTGATGATGTGGGTGCTTGGGTCGCTTCTGCGGCCTGTTCCTCCATCTCAGAGACAAAAAATTGTGAAGGAGATATTGGTCAATGCACATCCAAAGATGAGAGATTCTAGTACTGATTGAACTGAAACTCTTCTTCCTGTTTCTCTGATAGGTGTGCATACTTGCTTTAGTTGGGTCAGCCATCTGTGCCACAGGTGGTGACATCTCCTTCTTTAACTCCTTCAGAGCCTTCTGTTGTTGAACCAGCTGATCTTTCAAAGATGGTGTGGAGCTCTGTGAGGTTTCAGAGATGATTGCGACCTCTGCATCTGAATGCTTCTTGGCTTGAGGCTCATCAGAAATTATTACAGTTTCAGATCTCTTCTTCCTGAAACTTGGTATAGGCACGGCTGCAGCTTCTTGTCTGAGACCAGGAGAGAGCAATTTTTGCTTGATTTTGATCTCTGCTAGCAAAGCTTTCTTCTCAAGACCTCTTGGAGTGTTCTTCAATCTGGCAAACAGCTCATTAATCTGTTGCAAGAGGTTACGATCTCTGACATCTGAACATGGAATTGCAATGGGTTTTGATGCTGAAGCTGATTGAGAGCTGGATGAGAATTCCTTCTACTTCTCAAGAATTTTCTGTCTCAAATCTTTTTTCGCAAACTCTGAGGTGGCTGCCTGTAATTGTAGATGCAAATCTGCTATTTCACATAGAAGGGCTCTATCTGCAGCTGTAGGGTCTTGAAAAGCGATTGAGATTGGCCTGGACTGCATTGAGAGCTCAAGGTTCTTAGCAGTGTATATCATAAGAAGTTGCTTCTTCACTTTCTCATCTGTTGTTGCATTGATCTGTTCTGACAGTTTTTCCATCTCCTCTAATATGAGCTTGTCATTCTCTAAGTCTGCTTCAGACATCTGCAGTTCAGAGACATGCTCTTGAATTGTGAGTGTGCCCCTTGGCAACACAACATCTGAGATGGATGATTTCTTTGTCACTTTTCTGATTGTGACCTTTGGATTCTTAGCAGCTATCTTGCTCAAAGGTGTTTGTTCAGCATCTGATGAGGATCTTGTTCTCTTGGTTGAGACAACCTGTGCTGAACTAGACTGACCAACCTTAGATGCTACAGCAGCAGCTTTCTTTTCTGCAGCTTTTCTTTGTCTGTAAGCTTTCTACTAAGCTCTTCTTCTCTGAAGAGCTTCCTCTCTCTGTCTTAGCCTCTCCCTTTCTTGATAAGAGTCTGAGATAATAATTTCTCTGCTTGACTCTTGGGGATCTGACCATTGGAAACCACTGTCTGCTCTATCTGACCCTGAAGACATCTGTGGAAACGAGATAGATAAGAAAGAGTGAAGGAAAGAGGTGTTCCTAAATGCAGAAGATAGTAGCTGTGTTGGCCACCTGTGTGAGGACAAGGTGACACAAGTGGGGACTTAGAACCAAAATAAAGTCTCCGCCCATTGAATAGGCATACCTGTGTGACAGGTGAGATCATAGCGGTGTCACAGCTACACATAGAGGTGGAAGGCAGATTCACGAAAACTAGGGTTTAATAAGATTTTGCCCCTAGGTTTCGAGCTAGAAGAGTCCAAAAAGCTAAACAAAAGCTAAACCAACCCTAATCAAGGACAATGCGCTACTAGATTAAGTTCACGAGCGATTGTATTGACATGAATTTAGGTTGAGCGCAAGAAAGAGTTGGCTGGAGCTTACTTTGATTGAAAACTTGGCAAGACGCGGATGAAACGATACTGGAGCGCCTCGGAAAGCTTCTCTGACGAGTTGAAGATTTTTTTCGAAGGGCGAAATTCGTGATTTCGATGAAAACTCAAAAGTTTAGCGCTCAGCGGAAGTTTGGGGTTCTGCGGTCGAACAGGGTTTTCTACGAAACGTGAGTTCCTTTATATAGGCCGAATGGTTATTTGGTGGCTGTGTCACAGCTGAGTGGATGACTTGTGTCACAGGTGAGTGAAAAGAGTCCCTATGATATACGATGTTCAAAAAAATTCACCTGAGACACAGGTGGATGACTTAGGTGACAAGTTTTTTATCTAGAACACCAAGATAGAGAGAATTTGATAAGGGAGAAAGCACTTGAGCACTATCAGAGGGTCCTTATGAAATCTTCCCAATGTCAGTTTGCTAGAAAATCAAACAAGTAAAGCTAAAACTGATGATGTATAGTACGGCATCCCGCGTATTAGGGGTATCCGTATACAGACTCCCGTGACTTTAGGAAGGTACAGCTTACCCGGGAAGGATCCCTGGACGATAAGGTAACCCCTCTCGGGAAGAGAAGACTCTCCTTAAACTAGGAAGTCGATCCCGACGTTTAAGGAGACCAGAGTCCTACTTGGGCGTAAGTCCACGTCCGGTACGACCTGGGAACCCCCTATATAAGGATCAGCAATCCCATAGGGGAGGGAGGGGAAATAGATCAACAGAGCCAATTAGGTCAAGACATCTAGTCGCAGTTCCAGAAGACGAAGCCCTAGAAGATCCACTGCCTCGAAGGAGTCGAGCCCGGTGGTTTAGGATAGTTTAGTCTACGATTAGGCCTAGGGTAGCCACTAACATACACCCCCCACTGTAAAGCGTGTTCCCGATCAATATATAGCAACAGGACGTAGGGTTATTATCCTGAGGGAGGCCCGAACCTGTATAAAAATGGCTGTCCCCTGCTGTCAGATCTCTTGGCACTTGGGCCCTAGAGGTCCCTACCCCCCAGTAATCATCATCTCACGAGTACCGTAAGATCGCCGGTTCACCGATCGTCGACAGATGGCGCCGACCGTGGGGACCTCTCCGGACCAAGCCGTCGAGGAAAGATCAAAGTCGGCAGGACGCGCAACTAGGCGCGATCAGATCCCAGCGCCGTTTGCACACCCCTCCCCGGTTGCGACCGAGGAGGAAGTAGCAAGCACGGCAGGAAAACCGGTCGCAACCTCGCCCCGCACTGGGTACTCGGACCAGGGCTTCTACGACAACTTCGGCCCTATGGACCCGTACCCAGTGACGGATCGAGTCGACTTCGGAGAATACGCCCCTGGAGAGGACTCGGATTGCGAAGCAGATCACTTCAGAACCGAGTGCGCCAGGGCCTTCAGCGGGAAGTTGGTCTTGAATGACGACTCCCCAGCAGGAACGACCAGCCCCATGGCTGGGATTTCTCCTGCTAATTCTGATCGTGAGAACGATCAAGACTTTACCCGCGTGGCGTCCGATGAGGACAACGCGATGGAATACGAGTACACGTCGTCCAGCCAAGGACCTCGGATGGTACTCGCGATCAACGACGGTCGAGAAGACCCCGAAGATCAGGATCTGCCCGGGGGCTCACAGCCGCGCAATGCGCTGGCTGCCTCCCACGTGGACGGAGGCTTGCCCGCTGCCGGGGAGAGAACTCCTCGTCGGAGCGGAGACCTGCCTGCCATGGGGAGAAAGATCCCCCCCCGGGAACGAGGGAGTACGTGTCCCGAACTGCTCGAAGACTTGCGGAAGTGCGCAATCTACTGTCACAGCCTCCCGTAGCGGATTTATCTACACCCGCGGGCGAGCAGTGGCTACGACGGCTGGGGGCTGACCTCCAGGAGGCTCAGAACCAGGCCGAGTCTTCTCGAGCCCGATCGGTGGCCCGCAGCTCTACTCGGGTGGATACCCCTCCTCCGTTGGAAGAACGGGATCAGGAGGGACGTCACCCCAGGAACCGGTCTCCTCAGGAGGAGCAGCCGGTGGACCTCCGAGAACAGCTCGAGCGGCGCCGCCGCCAAAGGCGCCAGCAGGAGCAGCAACCTTCTCGGAGAGATCACGTGCACAACGCCAATACCCGGGGCCGATCCTCGACCCCGAATAGTGGCGAGAACGTGCCTTATCGGGGATCCTTCAGCGGATGTCAGGCGTTGTCCCAGGAACTCCGACAGGTACGCTGGCCTTCTCGTTTCAAGCCCGGCTCGCTTGAATCGTACGACGGAACCACGAATCCCGTGGAATTCCTCCAGATCTACACCACCGCGATTGAGGCGGCCGGCGGTGACGAGAAGGTAATGGCCAACTACCTCCCTACCGCTCTCAGAGGAGCCGCTAGGACGTGGTTGACGAATCTCCCCCCAGGAACAATACGTTCCTGGGGACAGCTATGCGACATGCTACTCGGGAACTTCCAGGGCACCTTCCCGAGGCCTGGTCGGGTCGACGATCTTTTCCTCGTCGTCCAGCGACCAGATGAGACATTCCGTGAGTTCACGAAGAGGTTTAGTGCTGTCCGCAACACTATACCCGAGATAACGGACTCGGATGTCATCCGCGCCTTCACTCGGGGCAGCCGAAACGAGATGTGCACGCACGATCTGATCATGCGCCCACCAAAAACCACCAGGCAGCTCATGGACCTGGCCGAGAAGGCCGCTTGTGCGGAGGAAACCCTTCGCTATATCAAGCAGCAGCGGGGTGAATCGACCAGCTCTCCCCTCCGGTCAAGAGGCGATTCGCGCAAGACTAAGCGCAAGAAGAAGCCCTCCGGAGGGAGCAAGGAGAAGAGGACCAGAACCGACGAGGTGATGGCCGACGTCTCCGAGAAACGCACCTGGAAGCCACGCCCCAAGGATAAGCCTACAACATCCTCCGACAAGACGTCCAAGCCCTGGTGTGACTTTCACCAGACTGACTCGCATGATCTGCGACAGTGTCGCATCTTCAAGAAATACCTTAGGGAAGAGCGAGAGAGGTTCCGCGAGGAGAACCCTCAGGTCGCTAACAACAGCCGGGAGACGTCTTCCGACGACGATGATTCCACCCCTGAGCCTTTCCAGGGGCATGTCAGAGCAATTGAGCACATATTCGGGGGCTCAACCTCTTACGAGTCCAAGAGGCAGTATAAGGCGATCGCCCGGGAAGTCCTCGCGAGTGTACCGCGAGTCCCTCGAGCGATCAAGTGGTCTGAGGTAGCAATCTCATTCGACCAGACCGATTGCCCCGAAAACTGTGCTCGACCGGGACGGTACCCGATCGTGGTCGAGCCAACGATCAACAATTGCCGAGTGGGCCGCGTGCTAATAGATGGAGGGAGCTCCCTCAATATCCTATTCGCCAACGCCCTCGATGCCATGCAAGTGCCACGGTCGTCCGTGCAGACGGTGACGCACGCTTTCCACGGCATCGTCCCGGGCTCATCGGCCACGCCGATAGGGCAAGTCACGCTCCCGGTTACCTTCGGTACACCGGAGAATTTCCGAACAGAGAAAATCCTGTTCGATGTAGTCGATTTCGAGACAGCCTACAATGCTATCTTGGGACGACCCACTCTGGCCAAGTTCATGGCGTCTGCGCACTATGCCTACCAGTGCGTAAAGATGCCCGGCCCAAAAGGTGTTCTCACGATAAGAAGTTCCCCCAGAGAAGCACTCCTCTGCGACAAGGGAAGCCTCGACCACGGACAGGTACACCTGGGGGACGGGGGACATATACCCTCGAAAACCAGTGCGACCGTGAAAACCCACGGCGAGATAAAAATAGTTCCTCTAAGTGCGGCAGAGCCCACCAAGACAGTCCGGATCGGGTCAACGCTTGATCCAGACTTAGAATCATCGCTCGTTACTTTCCTCCGGGGGAACTCGGATGTCTTCGCATGGCAGCCATCCGACATGCCGGGGATCCCTAGGGAAGTAATTGAGCACAGGTTAGCTGTCCATCGAGACGCCGTGCCAGTAAAACAAAAGCTACGACGATTCGCCCCAGATCGGAAGGAAGCCATCAAAGTGGAAATCGAAAAACTCCTGA
Organism: Stipa capillata; assembly: GCA_019208055.1. Classification (NCBI taxonomy): domain Eukaryota; kingdom Viridiplantae; phylum Streptophyta; class Magnoliopsida; order Poales; family Poaceae; genus Stipa; species Stipa capillata. Next base: position 680,702 of record JAGXJF010002373.1, on the reverse strand, counting down.
AGGCCGGCTTTATCCGAGAAGTCGAGCACCCTGAATGGCTCGCCAACCCAGTTATGGTTAAGAAAGCCAACGGGAAGTGGCGAATGTGCGTCGATTTCACGGATCTCAATAAGGCCTGCCCAAAGGATGCTTTTCCCTTACCCAGAATAGATCAGATAGTGGATTCAACATCAGGATGCGACTATCTAAGCCTCCTCGACGCCTATTCGGGCTATCACCAAATAAGCATGTGTCGGGAGGACGAGGAGAAAACCTCCTTCGTGACTCCGTTCGGGGTGTTCTGCTATTCAAAGATGCCCTTCGGACTAAAAAACGCGGGAGCAACATACCAACGCGGAATGCAGCTCGCCCTCCACAGCCAAATTGGTCGGAACGTTGAGGCGTACGTCGACGACCTTGTCGTAAAAACAAAGAAGAAAGAAGACCTGCTCTCGGACCTACTGGAGACATTCACCAACCTCCGAAGAAACAGAATAATGCTGAACCCGGAGAAATGTACCTTCGGGGTCAGCGCCGGAAAATTACTCGGGTTCCTGGTATCACACCGGGGAATTGAGGCAAATCCCGACAAGATACGGGCGATCGCAGAGATGAGGTCCCCAAAAACGGTCCGAGACGTCCAAAGACTCACGGGTTGCATGGCGGCCATGAGCCGATTCATATCCCGATTAGGAGACCGCGGAATCCCTTTCTTCAAACATTTACGACAACACGACGGCTTCGAATGGACGGCGGAATCAGAAGCGGCATTCCAAGAGCTCAAAGAATATTTAACCTCCCCTCCGGTACTGGTCGCGCCTAATCCCGGGGAAGGGCTTCTGCTCTACATCGCGGCCGGGCCGTCCGCGGTCAGCGGAGTATTGACGGTAGAACGCGGAACCCCCGAGAACCGTGAGAAGGTCCAAAAACCAGTGTACTACATCAGCGAGATCCTGCACGGACCCAAGGAGCGCTACCCCCAAGTCCAAAAACTCCTGTACGCGGTCCTCACCACGTCTCGCAAGCTTCGACACTACTTCCAAGCTCACACGGTCACGGTCCCGACCACCTACCCCTTTGGGAGAGATCCTCCGCAATCGCGAAGCCATAGGTCGAATCGCCAAGTGGGCGGTCGAGCTCGGAGAGTTCGACCTCCACTTCGTTCGGCGCACGGCGGTCAAGTCACAAGTCCTCGCCGACTTCGTCAGTGAATGGACGGAGCCCGACTGTTCAGCGTCACCAGCGGAAAAAGACGACATCTGGACACTGCACTTCGACGGTTCCCTAACCATCGACGGCGCGGGGGCTGGGATAATCTTGACCTCTCCAACCGGAGAACGCCTGCAATATGTACTACAGATTGACTTCCCGGCCACGAACAACGTAGCCGAGTACGAAGGGTTGCTCGCCGGTCTTAGAGTCGCTTCGGCACTTGGAATCCGCCGCCTTCTCGTGAATGGAGATTCACAGTTGGTCGCAAGGCAAGTGTCCAAGGAGTATCAGACTACAGACCCGAATATGGCGGCCTACCTTGCGGAGGTGAGAAAGCTAGAGAAGAAGTTCGTCGGTTTTGAGGTACGGTATATCCCCCGAAAGGATAACTGCCAAGCCGACAGTCTTGCCCGCCTGGCCTCCTCACGATCTCCATGCCCACCCGGGGCCTTTGTAGAAAGGATCTCGACGCCGTCCGTGGCTTCCCATGAACCCGGGGACGAAGGAGAGGTGGTTAAGCACCCCTCAAGGGTGTCACCAGGTATTGACGCTCCGAGGGGAGTGGCGGGTCACCTCGTCGCTCCCCTCGATCTAGAAGAGTCGTGGATAGAGCCCATCCGCAAGTACCTTCTCGATCGAACTACACCTGAGGACGATGCGCTTTCCGAGCAAATTGCCCGGCGCGCCAGGATGTACTCCCTGGTCGACGGGGCCCTCTACCGACGAGGGGCCCACGGAGTGCTCATGCGGTGTATCCCTCAGACGCAGGGTATAAGATTACTCGAAGAGATCCATGGAGGGGTGTGCGGGGCACATGCATCTTTCCGAACCCTGGTCGGAAAGGCCTTTAGACAAGGATTCTATTGGCCGACAGCCCTCCGTGACGCGAGCGAGTTAGTGAAGCGATGCCGGCAGTGTCAATTTCACCGCAGACGCATTCACCAGCCCGCCCAGGCATTACAGACTATCCCCTTGTCATGGCCATTCGCCGCATGGGGCCTCGATATCCTAGGGCCGTTCCCGGTAGCGCCCGGGGGCTATAAGTTCCTCTTCGTCGCGATCGATACGTTCACTAAGTGGATCGAAGCCGAACCTGTCTCGCAGATCACGTCGGAAGCAGCCAAGCGGTTCATAATGAGAAACGTTATGACCAGGTTTGGCGTCCCGAGCAGAATCATCACCGACAACGGTACTCAATTCTCCAGCTCCGACTTCATCGAATATTGCACCGAGCTCGGCACCACGATATGCTACGCCTCGGTCGCGCACCCACAGAGCAACGGACAGGTCGAACGCGCCAACGGACTTATTCTCCAGGGGATGAAAACTCGCGTCTTCGATAGACTCTCCGCCCACGCTAAGGCTTGGGTACGCGAGCTGCCCTCCGTCCTCTGGGCTCTACGGACGACCTCTAATCGGGCCACCGGAGAAACACCGTTCAGCCTGGTATACGGAGCCGAGGCCATGCTACCGAGTGAACTTGCCCTACGATCTCCACGGGTAGAACTATACACCGACAAGGAAGAAACCCCTCGAAGAGAGGACGACCTCAACTTCATTGAGGAAAAGCGGACCCAGGCTCTTCTTCGGGCTACCCGCTACCAGCAGAACCTTCGTCGCTACTATGACAGACATGTTCGAAAACGCTCACTGCAAGTCGGAGACCTTGTCCTACGGCTCGTGCAAAACAAAAGCAATAGCAATAAGCTGTCTTCCAAATGGGAGGGCCCTTACACAGTAGTCGAGGTTACTCGACCAGGATCCTTCCGATTAGCGATGGAAGACGGCCGAGTCCTAACTAATTCCTGGAACATTGACCAGCTCCAAAAGTTTTACGTGTAAGGCTGATAGACTGACCGCTCGAGGATATCCCTCGAGTAGACAGTCGGGGGCTGGTCCAGAGACATAAGTTCAGGAGTTATTCATTAAACAGAGCAGAAATCCTATACATGTCTGGCGTGCATATGAGGGCTACGCGTTTACAGGTCGGGCAAGCGCAAACGCCCAGAAAAATCTTGAGCGGCTCGGTCCAATTCCGCCAGGCGATCAGGAAGGTTCGCCGTGGCTCGAAGAGACACACCGACCGTGGTAAGCACCAGCTCCAGGCGGTCCGCCATCTTCAATCGACCCTTCCTCGGCAGACGAGGCTCGCGCTTTTTCCAGCGACAGGGCCTCCTTCTCCCGAGAAAGAGCATCGGAAAGCCGCGCCGATTGGTCCCGGAGTGACTGGACCTCGCTGCGAACGGCCTTCCACCTGTCATGAGCACGCTGAGATGGAAAAGCAACAAGGTCAGATAAGCTGGCAATGTCATCGGACAAAGAGTTACGACAAGCAGTGACCTCCCCTACCTCCACTAAAGGTTTGAGTAGCGCGACGGGATCGTCTTCAGCCGAGGCTTCCTCGCCCTGGAGACTTGGCTCCTGCCGCTCCTTGATGAGTGAAGAGGGGGGTACCGCACCAACCGAACTCCGACTAGGAAGCAGCCTGATAAACCGCTTCCTCCGTGGATCAGTAGGAGGGGCTGGTATCGGAGGGGAAGCGTCCCTGCAGACCGCGTTCAGGATCCAGAGCTAGGAGCGTAAGCTCGACAAGGCAAGGAGCGGAAGAATGGTACCTCGCCCTCTTTAGCGAAATGGAGCGCCCCCGACGGACCGGAGGATTTCCCTCTCCTCGAAGACAGAGCGGCGTTTCAGTTCTTGATTCGCTCCGCGCGACTTCTTCTACCTTCTCGCTGAGAGTAGTGTCCTTATCGTGCCGGTCCTCAGCCGCGGTCGAGCATCGACTAGGACCAGAAGGCCCAGCTTCGGGGTCGTCAATTCCCCGGCCTTCTCTCTGCATAAAGGGCCCAGTCCACGAAACCAGTATGAGGCGGGTCTGAAGGACCTAGGATCCTAAAAAAGAAAGGATTACCGCTAGAACCTCTTCCCGCTCGTGCAAAGGTCGAAGAGGCAACGACGTGGGAACATCTTGGCGACTGGGTGAAGGAACTCGCTTGAAGGTATCTTTTACCTTTTCGAACACCTCCTCTTCCGAGAGGGCTGTTTGAGACAAAGGGAAATTCAGAACACCTCGACAAGTCCTTCTTACGGGATTGAGAGGGGGGAATTTACCTATTTTTCTCCGCCGTTGGTATGGATCGCTCGTCGAGTCCCAGGCGCCGGTCTCCCTGTGCCGTAAAGGGCAGATTCCGCGCCTGACGAAGTCGGTGACAACGTCGGCCGATGACAAGCCTCGGGTTCGCAGAGCCTTGATCTCTTCGACAAGGTGCTGGAGACGGGAGTCGAGCAGGGTCTCGTCGGTCCAAGCGGGTGCCACCTCGGGTTGAGTTCCCCAGAACCTTATGCTTAGGGGGATCGACGGGCGGCAATAGCACCACTCATACTCCCACCCCGCAAAGGAGCGGATTCCGGTGGCATCAATGTACTCCGCGGTCCTATCTTCTCGGAGGCGGACGCTTGCACCTCCTACCACCTTCTTCTTTGTCCTCTCTGTTGGGGAACGCGCTACGCAAAACAAAATTTTTCACGCACGAACCAAACCAAGAAACACTATCGAGGTGTAGGTAACGATATCATACCTTCGACGATCACGTCAATGCAGCGGAAAAGTTGACCGATGTCGATGAAGTCCGCAGACTCCCGCAGCTAGGTTATACCTCCCAGCCGCGAGAGCGATCTCCTCGTGAATAGTTCGCCCGATCAAACGCCGAAGTATACGACGTCTCCGAGGTATCCACGCGTACCGAATCAGCGATACCGCGGTAATGTGTGGACCAGCACACAAGAACAGCGGGGATCTACGAGAAGGAGAAGCAGCAGCGCGCCGGCAGCTGTACTAGATCCAATCTAGAAGAGAGAGAAAAAGAAGGCTGTGGCCAATCTAGAGATGGCCGGCCTAGGGTTTAGTCCAAGGGACTAGGGCTGCCTCTGGGGCTGCTTGGGATACCCTTTGAGGTGCCCTGCCCCTCTATTTATAGAGGTTGGGGCAGCTCTCCCTAGGCAGGTGGAGTCCTACTCCAGCAGGGACACCCTATTGGAGTTGGAGTCCAACTCCACTAGAACCTTCTAGAACCTTCTAGAATTTCTAGAACCTTCCAGAACCTTCTAGAATTTCTAGAACCTTCTAGAACCTTCCAGAACCTTCTAGAACCTTCCAATACTTTCCGGAACACTTCCGGACATCACCGGAACCATCCGGGACCTCCCGGAACACTTTCGAGATCATCCGAAACACTTTCGGAACCCTTCTCTCTCGTTCTCCATAAATCGTAGCATTCCTAAATGTCGCTAAAACGTTAAGCGTGTGACCCTATAGGTTCGAGTATATGTGGACATGTCCGGAATACATTCCGGTCAATAATCGTCAGCGGGATCTGGACACCCATAACGACTCCCACATATCATCGAAGATCTTTATCGAGCAAACCTTGTATTGTCGCATACAATTCCTTTTGCCTCACGATACATTACACAACCCGAGGCGAGACTTTGACGGTATCCCTGTGATCAACTCCTTGATCACCATACCTAGTTATCCTCGTTACCGGTTTGTACTCTTTTCTCGTTTCCGTATTCCGGTATCCCCGTGACTAACCTTTTAGTCACAATACCTGGCCAGACGATGCTGGACACCGTAATACCGAGTGGGCCCAGAGTGTATCTCTTCATCGCCGGATGGGCAAATCCCAGTCTTGACATATCTAGAACCACGATATACTTTCTGGTGTGCCTGGAAGTCACCTTTATAATTACCCAGTTACGGCGTAACGTTTGATGACCCCAAAGCAACCATCCGGTATCCGGGTCTATGATATTCTCATGGTCTAAGGACGCAAGTAAACGTTAACACATCATGAGAAGATACTGACAACATATTGACGAAGTGATCTCGCAGTATCTCATAAGGGGTCTATCCAACACCATTGTTACCCTAACAATGTGTTCCCATTATTGCCGGCATCCTTGTTACATTAACAATGCCCATGATCAAGATCATCAACAATACATGAGCTAGTCCAGAGGCCTGACTAGGGATCTGAATGGTGTTTATTATTCCACACATGCAATTAGGTTTTCCTCTGAATCTCATATTCAAGAACCAATGCAATTTTAGCATAGAACATAAACTTAATCATGAACATGAAAATAGAATAATAACAACTTTATTATTGCCTCTAGGGCATATTTCCAACAGTCTCCCACTTGTACTAGAGTCAATAATCTAGCCAATGCTTAAGCTCCTAACACCTATGGCATTCCGGTGTTGCTCATGCTTTGCTTGTGGTAGAGGCTTCGTCAGCGGATCTGACACATTCAGATCCGTGTGTATTTTGCATATCTTTACGTCTCCACGCTCCACCAATTCACGAATGATGTGGAATCGGCGTTGTATATGTTTGGACTTCTGGTGGGACCTTGGCTCCTTGGCCTGAGCTATGGCGCCACTATTGTCACAATAGAGCTCCATAGGATCCAGCGCGCTCGGAACCACACCAAGCTCGGTGACGAACTTCTTAATCCAAACGCCCTCCTTTGCCGCTTCTGAAGCGGCGATATACTCAGCCTCCGTTGTAGAATCCGCCACAATGTCCTGCTTGGAACTCTTCCAGCTCACTGCGCCACCGTTCAGTGTATACACTAAGCCTGATTGAGATCGAAAATCGTCCGGATCTGTGACAAAGCTGGCGTCGGTGTAACCCTTTACAACGAGCTCTTCGTCACCACCGTATACGAGAAACATATCCTTAGTCCTCTTCAGGTACTTTAGGATATTCTTCACCGCTGTCCAATGATCATGACCTGGATCACTCTGGTATCTGCTCGTAACACTTAGAGCATAGGACACATCTGGTCGTGTACATATCATGGCGTACATGATTGACCCAATCGCGGATGCGTATGGAATCTTACTCATGCGTTCTCGCTCATCAGTTGTCGAAGGACACTGATTCTTGCTCAAACTTTTCCCATGCGACATCGGCAAGAACCCCTTCTTGGCGTTTTCCATACTGAACCTCTTCAGTACTTTATCTATATATGTACTCTGGCTTAGCCCTATTAGGCGCTTTGATCTATCTCTATAGATCTTTATACCTAATATGTATGCTGCCTCGCCTAAATCTTTCATTGAAAAACTATTTTTCAACGAAGTCTTAATATTGTCAAGAAAAGATACATCATTCCCAATCAACAATATGTCATCCACATAGAGTATTAGAAATGCTATTGCGCTCCCACTTACTTTCTTGTAAACACAAGCCTCTTCGCAGTTCCTGATGAAGCCAAACCCTTTGACCACTTCATCAAAGCGAAGATTCCAACTCCGTGATGCTTGCTTCAGTCCATAGATGGATCTCTGAAGTTTGCATACCTTTCCAGCATCCTTTGGATTGACAAAACCCTCGGGCTGTATCATATACACGTCCTCGGTTAGCTTCCCATTCAGGAACGCTGTTTTGACATTCATTTGCCATATCTCGTAATCGAAATATGCAGCAATCGCTAGAAGAATCCGAACAGACTTAAGCATCGCTACGGGAGAGAATGTCTCGTCGTAGTCAACTCCTTGAACTTGTCGGAAACCCTTTGCGACAAGTCAAGCTTTATAGATGTATACATTCCCATCCGCGTCTGTTTTCTTTTTATAGATCCATTTACATTCGATAGGCCTCACGCCTTCAGGAGGGTCCACCAAGCTCCAAACTTGGTTCTCGTACATGGATTCTATCTCGGATTTCATGGCGTCTAGCCATTTAACGGAGTCAGGGCCCATCATTGCTTCCGTATAGGTCGTAGGCTCATCGTTGTCTAACAACAATACCTCGTCCGAAAACCACTGTGGTTTCGTGCGAATCCTACCAGACCTTCGTGGTTCAGCTGCTGGCTCGACTGAAGTCTCTACATCACATGTAGGGGCTTCCGTATCAGTCATTGTGGAAAACTCCGGAACCACTTCCGGCGTTGCATCACTTTGACCTAATGACGAAGATTCACCAATCTCGTCGAGTTGCACTATCCTCCCACTCACCCCTTTCGCAAGAAACTCTTTCTCGAGAAACACACCGTTCTTTGCGACAAACACTTTGCCTTCGGTGCGGTGATAGAAGGAATACCCAACAGTTCCTTTGGGATAACCAACAAAGAAGCATTTATCCGATTTGGGATCGAGCTTATTTGGTTGTAAACGCTTTACATATGCATCGCATCCCCAAATTTTAAGAAAAGACAAGTTGGGTTTCTTCCCATGCCATATCTCATATGGTGTCGTTTCAACGGATTTAGATGGTGCTCTATTTAGTGTAAAAGCGGCAGTCTCTAAAGCATAACCCCAAAAAAAACAATGGCAGTTTAGTTAATGACATCATCGATCTTACCATGTCCAACAAGGTTCGATTACGTCTCTCGGACACTCCATTCCTCTGTGGCGTTCCGGGAGGCGTAAGCTGTGAAACAATTCCGCAGCTCTTCAGATGTTCGCTAAACTCGTAACTCAAATACTCCCCTCCGCGATCTGATCGCAGAAACTTGATTTTCTTGTTACGATGATTTTCTACTTCATGCTGAAATTCTTTGAACTTTTCAAAGGTTTCAGACTTATGTCTCATCAAATAGATATACCCATATCTACTCAAATCATCCGTGAAGGTAATGAAGTAGAGGAATCCACCGCGTGCAGCTATACTCATTGGACCACATACATCCGTATGTATGATCTCCAATAAGTCAGTCGCCCGTTCTACGTGGCCTGTGAACGGCGTTTTAGTCATTTTACCCATTAGACAAGGCTCGCAAGTGTCAAATGATTCATAATCAAATGACTCCAAAAGTCCATCACAATGGAGTTTCTTCATGCGCTTCTTTTCAATATGACCCAAACGGCAGTGCCACAAATAAGTGGAATTCGAGTCGATTATCTTGCGACGTTTAGCGTCAGTGTTATGGATGTGTGTATTACCATCAAGATTCATAATAAATAACCCATTCACAACGGGAGCATGGCCATAAAACATATTATCCATATAAACCGAACAACCATTGTTCTCAGACTTAAACGAATAACCGTCTTGCAACAAACATGATCCAGAAATAATGTTTTTGCTCAAGGCCGGAACATAGTAACAATTACTAAGCTCTAATATAAATCCTGAAGATAAATGTAGAGGTAGGACACCGATGGCGAGCACAGCAACTTTTACTCCGTTCCCGACGCGCATCGTCACCTCATCCTTTGCCAGTCGCTTAGGCCTCTGTAGTTCCTGCATCGAGTTGCAAATATGAGCAACCGATCCGGTATCCAATACCCAAGAATTACATTGCGGACCAGCAAGGAATACATCAATAACATGTATGACACTCATACCTGAGCTGGACTTTCTAGACTTCTTCTTTTCTGCCAGATATTTCTTGCAGTTCCTCTTCCAGTGTCCCTTCTCTTTACAGAAGAAGCACTCAACATCAGAAGTGGCACCAGTCTTGGACTTCTTAGGCGTGTCAGTCATACTAGCACCCTTGGATTTGCCCTTTTTCTTAGACTTGCCCTTCTTCTTGAAGTTGGTTGTTTTATTCACCATCATCACATGATTGGCGTCCTTCTGGATTCCACTCTCAGCAGTTTTAAGCATAGTGAATAATTCACCCATACTCTTTTCCATCCCATTCATGTTGTAGTTCATGATGAAGCTACTATAGCTCGGAGGGAGGGAAGCAAGAACAAGATCAGTGCCCAACTCTTGGGAGATTGGAAAACCTAGCGCATCCAACCTTTGCGCGTACCCAGACAATCTAAGTACGTGCTGACTCACTGAGCTGCCCTCAGCCATCTTGCATTCAAACAAGGCTTTGGATATCTCATATCTTTCAGTCCTTGCTTGCTTCTGAAACAAAGCTTTCAGCTCCTGGATTAACTCATAAGCAGCCCAATTCTCAAAACGCTTTTGAAGATCAGGTTCCATGGAGGCAAGCATGATACACTGTACTGCAATGGAATCATCGCTCTTAGATTGATAGATACGAGTCTCATCATCTGTAGCGTTAGCGGGGAGTTCACCGAGAGTTTGCGATAGGACATAGTCCTTCTTGGCACTCTTGAGGACAATCCTCACATTACGGTACCAGTCCGTAAAGTTGTTCCCAGATGAATTCAGTTTTTCTTTCTCAAGCAACGCGCATAGTGGAAAGGTGGTTACCGGTGCCATAGATCTACAACTTAAAAACAAATACACTTTAGACATTGTTCATGATTAAAGCAACTCAAATTAACACTTAATTAAAGTAAGCTCCCACTAAAACCAATATCCCTCATAATTGATTATTAGTGATTCAAGATCCACGACTCACTTACTCCACCATTGATGTGACATCACTGATGATGGAATAACGAGACCGGTAGGTCAACATGCCAATCATATCCCATATGACTCTTGTTCATCTTTCGATGGGTGTGTTCCGAGCCCAAGACGATCTTGCAAAGCTCGTCAAGACAACCGAGTGCTCTGCTGCGCGAACGGTTCGCGCCCGCCTCATATATGTCAAACCTATCGTACCCATGTGACATGGCGCACCTCAGAATGGCAAATACTCCAGACGGTGCTACACTTGGAAGAACACTAACTACTTTGATATTTGTGTGAGGGATCACCCTATTTAACAACGTCTACCACGCATCGAACAAGGTGCATAAAAGGGATTAACATCACATGCAATTAAATTATTGTGATATGGTATAGCCCCTTTTGTTGAAGAAGACTTCTTCAACATCTTTTGGCGGAGAACTCCTTCTTCGCGTACGACGTAGCGTCAAGGTCCATCGATGTAAGATTGTCACCACCATGTCCTTCGATTACAACTATTTGCTATCACATAGCTAATAAAATAAATGCATTACATGGCTTTCTAGTTGACGCGTAGGTCAATATAATAAATAATGACAATCGTATTGGCTCCTGCCGATTGCCGTACTCATGACACGCAGGTCATGACAAAATTAAAATTACAAACACTTTGCATCTCATACAATCACATTGCATCACATAGGCTATACCACATCACATGCATACCCTGCAAAAACAAGTTAGATGCCTCTAACGTTTATGCTACAATACGTGGCTTTATGGCTACGTTGCAAACCGTTTGCTACCTACGTTACCATAAGCATGATTGCTCTTGCAGTTATTTAACTGTCGGGGTGTCTGGAATTGGAGACTCGGAAATCTCGAACCCCATACTAAACTTCGTCATACGCATGACCCCCGTGTAGATCACATCTACAAGCCCGCTCATTGCAAATTTATCTTTCTCAACTAAAGTGAAACCAAAGTCATCCTTAGCATGTCTCGATCCGAAGATCGTAAGGTTCGCCGGACCTCTGAAAATTTCACGATGCCGCCGAGATCAAAATTTTACAATGAGAGGGAAACAACAAGAAAATCTGGTGGTAGATCTCATCTAACACCCCGCACATCATATGTGCAATGCCGCATATCACATATGCTCTAGTCGTACCTACAACTACGCATAGAACCGCTCTGATACCACTGTTGGGGAACGCGCTACGCAAAACAAAATTTTTCACGCACGAACCAAACCAAGAAACACTATCGAGGTGTAGGTAACGATATCATACCTTCGACGATCACGTCAATGCAGCGGAAAAGTTGACCGATGTCGATGAAGTCCGCAGACTCCCGCAGCTAGGTTATACCTCCCAGCCGCGAGAGCGATCTCCTCGTGAATAGTTCGCCCGATCAAACGCCGAAGTATACGACGTCTCCGAGGTATCCACGCGTACCGGATCAGCGATACCGCGGTAATGTGTGGACCAGCACACAAGAACAGCGGGGATCTACGAGAAGGAGAAGCAGCAGCGCGCCGGCAGCTGTACTAGATCCAATCTAGAAGAGAGAGAAAAAGAAGGCTGTGGCCAATCTAGAGATGGCCGGCCTAGGGTTTAGTCCAAGGGACTAGGGCTGCCTCTGGGGCTGCTTGGGATACCCTTTGAGGTGCCCTGCCCCTCTATTTATAGGGGTTGGGGCAGCTCTCCCTAGGCAGGTGGAGTCCTACTCCAGCAAGGACACCCTGTTGGAGTTGGAGTCCAACTCCACTAGAACCTTCTAGAACCTTCTAGAATTTCTAGAACCTTCTAGAACCTTCTAGAATTTCTAGAACCTTCTAGAACCTTCCAGAACCTTCTAGAACCTTCCAATACTTTCCGGAACACTTTCGGACATCACCGGAACCATCCGGGACCTCCCGGAACACTTTCGAGATCATCCGAAACACTTTCGGAACCCTTCTCTCTCGTTCTCCATAAATCGTAGCATTCCTAAATGTCGCTAAAACGTTAAGCGTGTGACCCTATAGGTTCGAGTATATGTGGACATGTCCGGAATACATTCCGGTCAATAATCGTCAGCGGGATCTGGACACCCATAACGACTCCCACATATCATCGAAGATCTTTATCGAGCAAACCTTGTATTGTCGCATACAATTCCTTTTGCCTCACGATACATTACACAACCCGAGGCGAGACTTTGACGGTATCCCTGTGATCAACTCCTTGATCACCATACCTAGTTATCCTCGTTACCGGTTTGTACTCTTTTCTCGTTTCCGTATTCCGGTATCCCCGTGACTAACCTTTTAGTCACAATACCTGGCCAGGCGATGCTGGACACCGTAATACCGAGTGGGCCCAGAGTGTATCTCTCCATCGCCGGATGGGCAAATCCCAGTCTTGACATATCTAGAACCACGATATACTTTCTGGTGTGCCTGGAAGTCACCTTTATAATTACCCAGTTACGGCGTAACGTTTGATGACCCCAAAGCAACCATCCGGTATCCGGGTCTATGATATTCTCATGGTCTAAGGACGCAAGTAAACGTTAACACATCATGAGAAGATACTGATAACATATTGACGAAGTGATCTCGCAGTATCTCATAAGGGGTCTATCCAACACCATTGTTACCCTAACAATGTGTTCCCATTATTGCCGGCATCCTTGTTACATTAACAATGCCCATGATCAAGATCATCAACAATACATGAGCTAGTCCAGAGGCCTGACTAGGGATCTGAATGGTGTTTATTATTCCACACATGCAATTAGGTTTTCCTCTGAATCTCATATTCAAGAACCAATGCAATTTTAGCATAGAACATAAACTTAATCATGAACATGAAAATAGAATAATAACAACTTTATTATTGCCTCTAGGGCATATTTCCAACACTCTCCATCTTGTGGAAATATCTGAATAGATCCAACGATGGCCGCACTCCGAGGAATGCTTCGCACAGATGGGCGAACACGCTCAGGAGGACGTATGAGGCCGGGTCAAGATTCACCACCTCCACTCGGTAGAACATGAAGATCGAATATAAGAAGGTGGAAGGAGGCAAAAAGAACCCGCATCGGAAGAAGTCGGGGAAAACGACCAGCCATCCGGCTTCGGGTTCCGGGATCCTTTCGCCCCGGACGGGACGGAACTCGGCCTGACGAGTTGATTGGATCAGGGACAGCTCTATGGAAGATGCGAGTTTCACCTCGTTCATTTCCGAGCGCGGCCATGCTTCTTCAACCAATGGGCTCCCAGCCATGGCGCGGAGAAACAGGAGATAGGAGCAAGAAGGTTGGGAGGCAGAAGAGACAATGCGTGCAAAACCCCAATCCTTGGACTCCTAGAGATTTAAACTTTCGCCGGAGACGAGCGCGGTTTTCGGCACGATCAGTTCCATCGCATTTAATGCGGGCAGTTGCTTTTTCCGCGTACAAGGCATGTCGCGGGAAAAAGAGGGTCTGACAACCCACGACCCGAACGAGCGCGCGCACGATAGCGCAGAGAGAGAAAAGATTCTTCATCACCACGCGAATTTTCCGCCACGATGGATCGGTTTCCTAAAAACGTGCCAGGCGGACGCGTGTCCGAGATCAACGGACCAGATCAAGTCAGAAAACATTCTGGGTCTATCCCGAGGATAATTCCGATAAGGCTCTCCCAACTACTTGGTCGGGGTAGAACCTACTCGAAGAAGTCACCAACGAAAGCTACTCGGATCGCCTACTCGGAAGTTCGTTCCCGACAAGGGCAGATTTCTAACAGAACCATCATGGCCTCACTTCGCGTACTGATGGGGGGCTTGATGATGAATAGTACGGCTTCCCGCGTATTAGGGGTATCCGTATGTAGACTCCCGTGACTTTAGGAAGGTACAGCTTACCCGGGAAGGATCCCTGGACGATAAGGTAACCCCTCTCGGGAAGAGAAGACTCTCCCTTAAACTAGGAAGTCGATCCCGACGTTTAAGGAGACCAGAGTCCTACTTGGGCGTAAGTCCACGTCCAGTACGACCTCGGACGCCCCCTATATAAGGATCAGCAATCCCATAGGGGAGAGGAGGAGCGAAATAGATCCAACAGAGCCAATCAGGTCAAGACATCTAGTCGCAGCTCCCAGAAGACGAAGCCCTAGAAGATCCACTGCCTCGAAGGAGTCGAGCCCGGTGGTTTAGGATAGTTTAGTCTACGATTAGGCCTAGGGTAGCCACTAACATACATCCCCCCCATTGTAAAGCGTGTTCCCGAGCAATATATAGCAACAGGACGTAGGGTTATTATCCTGAGGGAGGCCCGAACCTGTATAAAAACGGCTGTTCCCTGCTGTCAGATCTCTTGGCGCTTGGGCCCTAGAGGTCCCTACCCCCCAGTAATCATCATCTCACGAGTACCGTAAGTTCGCCGGTTCACCGATCGTCGACAACATGTGTTAAGATCTATCGCTCAGTGCAAAGGATTAAGTTACCGACCTTATTATTTATTGTTTCAGGTTGTGGCGACGCCTGCTTGGTTAGTTTGGCACGTCGTTGAGGATGGTAGCTGGGTTCCATGAATATGGAGTCAATAAGGATGAGGGCAAGCGCCTGCTTCGTGGGGAACGTGCAGAACTGACATACTATCTCTCTCTAGATCTAGGATCTAGCTTGTAATTTGCTCGCCTATAAATATATGCGGCTACTGGGGAATAGTTCGGATGGCTAATTCCAATTGTAATCTTGGTTGGTACGGTTTGTTGTTTCTTAACTCTAATCCTAATTATAATCTTGATCCGTACGGTTTGTTGTTTCGTACGTCTTCTCATCGTAGTCTGTTTGGGCTCCTTACAAATATGTCTCTTTGTTAGTTGCTGGGGTCAGATTAAGTTAATCCAAAATAACATGCATATGGATTACTACATAATCCAACAGTCCATCAAACGAATCATTATGTACCTAATTCGTTGTTAATTCTAATTCCTATTCTAATGTTGGTCGGTACGGTTTCTTATTTGTTTTGCAATGCTAAATGGTTTGTTGTTTGTTAATTCTAATTGCAATTCAAATCTATGACTGAGTAAGGTTGATACACACAGCGACGATGTTGTCTTAACAGACAAAAAGAAATCAAGTGAGGACTCGAACCCAGGACCACATGATTAAGTGAGGACTCCAATTAAACAGCTAGCAATCCATTAAAAAACAAAGAAAGACACGGACTGTTGTTTGTTGTTTGTTAATTCTAATCCGAATTCTAATCGCATAATATTGGATACGTTTGCCGTTCAGCTAGCAATCCATAAAAAAAAACAAAGAAAAACACGGACTGTGGGGGTTTGAACCCACAAACAAGCTTAACAAGATTCCCAATCTACCAACTAAACTAAACAAGATTCTTGTTTTGTATACCACGCAGAAGTAGCCAAATCAAGATTAGTACCAGCTGGCATAAAATAATCAAATTACAGAGTTAGAAATCACGAACTCACGGCCATCTACCATATATTCCACCACCATCTATTGTCACTGCTCGGTCTCATATTGGACAAATCTAATAATTCTATAGCAGTCGTCTGGTCACGCCATGTACCCTCGTCCAGTCCCACTACCATCTACCTTAGAGAAATCCCACTGCCATCTACCTTAGCCGCCGGGTTCCACTACCATCAATTGGAGTCATTCAGTCCCACTACCATCAGTTGGAGTCGTTTGGTCCCACTATTATCTACAGCAGTCGTCCCGTCCCACTATCTATCATAAATATCGGATGAACTAACAAATCTAGCTTAGCCATCGGGTTGCACTACCATCTATACGAGTCATTTAGTCCCACTATCATCTATTGAAGTCGTTTGGTCCCACTGCCATCTGCCGTCAAGATCACATGAATTAAATCAATTAATTATTCCATCATATCATCTCGTAGCAATCCTTCAATAAAAAAGAAAACCAAATAATCACCTAACATTGGGTACATTTGTAGTTCCAAGTTAACAGTTAACAGTCCATCAAACGAAATTTTAAAAAATCCAAAAATCAGGCACGGTAGGGATTTGAACCATCGACCACAAAGTTGTAGACTTGCAAATCTACCAACTGAGCTAAAATAAGTTCTTGTTTATTACGCCAGAAAGAATCATTATGTAGCTAATTCGTGAGAGGTGCATCCAAAAAATAAACAAAAAAAGGCGTGCTATGTGGTTTGAACCCTCGACCACAATGTTGTTGACTTGCAAATCTACCAACTAAGCTAGAGAATGTTCTTGTTAAGTATGCCAGGCAGCATAATAATAAGTGCCACCTCAGGATACAACAAATAGGTATGACGTGCAGGCTTCTAATCTGTTTTCCACATCAGAAGACAAGAGCGTGGCAGATGTTGCTTCAGTAGAAGGTGACAATCTGCACACTTTGCAACTATCTGAGCTTGTAGTAATTCCAAAGGAGGCTTTGTCTGAGCTTGTACACATAGAACCAATACAGCAACAGGAGAAAGAACGGAGACAAGAGCTTAAAAATGGTGTTTCTGATTGCAATGGCACACATGCTGTCGGTTTGTTCACACAAAAGACAAATGAGAAGCATGAAAGTTCTGGTCAAAAGGAAAATGATTTTTTAGCTGCAAATAGCAACACGGTTGTAGATTCAGAAGAAAACAAACCAAATGGGCTCCCTTATCAGGATGATACATAGAATCCTGACTTTTCAGTGCAACAGGAAGATGTAGAACATGGTAGTTCTGATGACAAGGCAAAGGAGTTTTCTTCAGCATTAGAAGAGGAACTAGCAAAGTTACCTCCTCACCCAGTGCCAGAGCCACCTAAATATCCTCTGCTTCAAGTTACTTCTCATGATAGAAGCATGGTATGACTAATTCCATGTTCTGTTCTTTTAAATTACTTTTATGGTCTCCACCTGAGCATATTAACATTTTCTCCCTTTCATATTTTTAGCTAAGAAAGGTCTCGTCGTTAACAGTCAAACTGTATCCTAAATATTATCTTGTTTGCTTTGCTTGGTTCTTTTCATCAGATCACCAGGAAAGCATTTTACAAGCTTTACAATATTCCTGGAGCTGTGCAAAAAACATGAAGTTGAAGAATGCATTGAACAAGAAGCTGGTCTCAATTGCAGGCTTGGAATACAACATGTTGTGGCGATATGTACCTTCATTTCCAACAGAAGCACACTTCGGGCTTCAACTGCAAAATCAAAAGGAAAGAAAAATAAGCTTGCTACCAAAGGACAAAATGTCATACAAAATAAGAACAAGATATAAATAATTACTTTAATTTGGGACAAGTGCGCCGGTCGTGCGTAGATTCACCACATTCGCTGCAAGCTCTCTTTCTCTTCTTGGCCACATGGGATTGCCTCAATCTCTCATGGAATGACTTCATCCTCTTCTTAGATGGAGCACCTTTTGTAACAATCTGCTTGGGATCAAGGACTTTGTCACCGAAGGCATGGCTAGAGGCAGAATAATGGGCGGGCAAAGGACCAAATGGTGTTGCCCCCATGTTCTCATCATTCCCAATGGGGTCATCCATAATGCTCTGTAGCAAATCCATCACCTTTTGTGAATGATCCGCACTCTTCGAAGCTTCGTATAGAGCAACACTAGTCTTGTTGCGCAGTTCGCGGTACCGACCCATCTGTTCCGACCACACATGCATATTGGTGTTCCTCTCTAACACGAATGCAGCCTTGGCTTGCATTGTCCACCTCATCGTAACACAACATCGAGGAATGGTGCCCAAACCCAGCAAATTCAGAACAGCAAATATGTGTGCACATGGGATGCCTTCGCACTACAACTTGCGGCAATGGCAGCTGACAGCATTCACCGATGACCCTTCTAAGACACACTGCACAACGAACCTATGTTGTGCTCCATCTTTTAACAGAACTACATACCTGACCAAACCGTCTTCCTCTCTCACCTCTTCAATCTCCCATGTACATGATTTACAAATACTCTCTCGTACCTTCTTGAACATCTTTGGTGTGTAAATACATGCAGCACTTTTCTGTAATGGATGAGCACTTATTCTTGTGAAAGGGATTGACTGTGAAGCTTTTGCATCCAACTCAGCCTCATTCCTCCGAATACGCGACATGCAGTGCTCAGTGTGCTCCACCAAATCAACCAGCGACATTTTGCGGTCTAGATGCTTATGGAGCCTAGAGTTCAAGCTCTCACTACGCTGGTTGCTCTGCATGCCTAAAAAATATCGTCTGTTGGTATAAGCCGCGGACCACCTCTTTCTAAGTTTGTACATCTTGGAAAGCCATGCGTTTTGTCCTGTGATCTCATACCTTGCCTTGAACTCAACCCAAGATTTCTCAAACTCAAATATTCCCATTGGATGGTAGATGAGTTTTCTGAAGTCACCAAGCATTGGATTACGCAGGTGACGTACCATGTTCTGCTCAATGTGCCAAGCGCACAACCAATGGTCTGTCTCCGGCATAACCTTCCTAATAACTTTTCTCATTGTAGCATCTCCATCTGTGATCACAGACTTCGGGTGACTTTGCCTCATCCCCTCCAAAAATGTCTGAAGTAGCCACTCATATGATGAGACGATCTCGTCCGAAACAATACCACACCCGAAAACAACTGTGCTACGATGATGATTCACTCCAATAAATGGAACAAAAGGTAGATTATAGCGGTTCACCCGATATGTGCTGTCAAACACAACAATGTCACCGAATGCTTCATAGTCAATCTGAGATTGGGAATCTGCCCAGAATATATTCTGAAGACGACCTTCGGCATCTTTAATGTATTTGAAGAAAAACTCAGCATCTCGTTCTACCTGTGCTCTCATATGATTGAGCACAAATTCAGCATCGCTACCTAAGATTCTTTTCTTCTTGTACTTGGCGAAGAAATTGTACAGGTCCCGAGAAACGAACCCAAACTTGTCATAGCCACCATGATGCCGCTTCATCACTTCTATGATTTGGCACGTACGAAGGCCGCCAAGTCCGTATTCCACTGCATCAGCTTTTTGAGCATCGGTTAGCCGACGGTATGACCGTAGAAAAGCTATCTGGTCAGGCTCAGCAAGCGGATGGTTATGCACATCAACAAAGTTTTTAACGAACCACAGACCCATGTCAGGATTGCGCTGGATCTCAAGCATAACTTTGCAACCACAACGGGTGAGCGGTCGCGGCTCCCTTTTCTGATCAGTTGCTTCAAAATACTTCTCCAAACGGCACCCTTCTTTAAAGCAGCAGAAACGCCTTCGCATCACCATTTCTGTACCCCTGATGCATTCCTTATCGTCCAATCTGACACTAAATTCTTTCTTTTCTGCATAGCTGTTGTAGTGCTTGAAACCCTCTCCTCGCTTTCAAACATCTGACTCACCATCATGTGATATTCTTCAATCTCCTCTAAGCTAGCATTGTAATCTTCCATCTACAAACATGCCATTATCAAACATCATAATTACTAGGCAGAAATAAACTAGAACATCAAAACATGGGAGCATGGATCATTCCCCAGACCGCTGCAAGGATCGCCCAATCCTCCTCCTCCCCAGACAGCAAACATGCAGACTACATAAACTACCATTCCGAGTGGAATGGCGAAGAAAAAACATTTTATTGGCCATCATTATAATTTATATGGCTGAACATGACTAGCACCTTATAGAGGAAACACTGATATCCTCAAATCACAAAGGAAAAAAAAGGCGTCCTAAGTATGCAATGAATCAGTCATATATTACAAAGTGGAATTAAATCCAAACAAAATACTAGATATTCAACTATTAACACTTCTGTGACTTCACACGCAGGCACGCACACACACACACACACATTATTACCTCGCATCTACCATTTGCTAAACGTCATACAAACAATGTTATTCCCATTCACAAAACGCGTTGATCAATTCTAATTTCCAAAGAGTTGAAACCATAGCACAGATGCATGGTACGAAAATCTGATGCGTCCCAGACAGAATCAGGCAAGATCGAACAACACCACCCACACACTGGCACATATCAACAGATGAACATCCATGAGCAAGTCGTACGGGTTTTCCGCCGCAGTTCACACGGATACAGGCACCGGGAATCAAATCAAAGGCGAGCAGATCCTAAAATGCATACAGCGAGCCACACATATCACGCGAAAGGTTCACGATCGTATGCATACATACATCACCTAGGTTCTCCTCTTAACAAGCTACTAATCGCGCGGATGGCACGGGCATCACATCACATCACGGGTTCGAGGAACACGAACAGTTACAGATCATCGAAAATCCAAGAACGGGACGAGGCGAGGCGGGCAGAGGGAGAAATCACGCACCTTGACGAGGAAGGGGAGGAGGAGGATTGGGCGATCCTTGCAGCGGTCTGGGGAATGATGCGTTCATTTGGAGCGAGAGAGGAAGGGAGGCGAGGCCCCGGCGCGGGGCGATGGGCTAGCCTCGAGTGGAGGCGGCAGCGCGGGGCAGGTGGAGAGGCGTCGGCGTGGGGCGGGAGGAGAGGCAGCGTGGGGAGGGCGCGAGGCGCCGGAGCGCTGGGAGACGAGGGGGCAAGTCGGCGAGCAGAGCCGCCGGCGCGGGGCGACGGGCCGGCCCCGTGTGCCGGCGAGCAGAGGCGGCGGTGCGGACGAAAGGGAGAGGCGGTGGGGCACAGGCGCTGTTGGGCTTGTTTTTTGGAGAGAGAGAATCGGGAGATACATGTAGAAGGTCAAAATACAAAATTGCCCTTAGTAAAAAATAGTAGGTACTCCTAATTTTGTTTATGGAGTACTGAAAAAAAACCCCTTGTTGATTTGCTGTCCCTCGTGGGCATGCCCACCTCCTCGCGCCCCTCCCATCATCTCACACCCTGCAACTGGCACACTATTTACTCGGCCACTTCTACATATTTGGGCCTTGGCCGCCTACCACGTTGGTCTATTTTTCACCGACCAGACCGAGAACAAACACCCGGAGAGGATCACGCAGACCTGACCACCCACCCGGCCACCATGCATCCTAACACGACGCGACGCGCTGGCACCCAACCCAAGCTCCCAATGCGGCGGCGTTGACACAGTGACGCCTGATGGCCAACGCCCAACGTCCCGTGCCCGTGACACACTTCCTCGTCGGCACATCACACCTCGACAATGTGCAACCGCAGCAGCTTGCAAGCAGGCATGCCACTTGCCCCCGTCCCGAGCTGCTGGTGCTCGGCAAGAAGCCGTCGTTCATCATAATTTTGTAAATTCTTTAAATTATGTGAGATCTTCTCGCTATGACGGACAATTTGTATTAGGGAAATGCTACAGCCCGGCATACAGATTCGAAGCTATGCTCGGGCTAGCGCGGAGCCGTCCGATCTGAACTAATTATCCAACGGCATTTACTTAACCTATATAATCCCCTAATTGCTAATTAGGTTTTCCTCTCTCCTATTTTTTCCCACCTGCGGCAGCTCACCGGCCAATGGCTCCCCATCTCCTGTTTTCGCTGCCTCCCATGCAGCCGCTCGTGACGCCGGCGAGCTCCATCTCCACCACGACCCGGCGAGCTCCATCTCCACCGCGACCCGGCGAGCTCCATCTCCACCGCGACCCCGTTTCCACGGCCACCCAGTACCATCTCCTCGTCCTCCTCATCACGTCGGCGAGCTCCATCTCCACCGCGACCCCGCTTCCACGGCCACCCCGCCCGTGACGCCGGCGAGCTCCATCTCCACCGCGACCCCGCTTCCACGGCCACCCAGTACCATCTCCTCGTCCTCCTCATCACCATCCCAAACGAGGAGGTAGCTCCTCGTGTCCGCCGGCGGCCGTCCGTCTGCTGGACCTCGGGCGGGAGCTGCAGGCGCGCGCCTAGTTCCCGAAGGCGCTGGCGTCCTTCACGGCGGTGGTGAGCAGGTACAAGGACCTGGCGCTGTCGGAGTACGCACGGGTTGGGCGGGCGCTGGTGCTCTACGAGATCGGTGACCAGGATGGAGAGGGAGGCGACGGAGAAGGCCGGCGCGCGGGGGCGGAAGACGAAGAACACGGTCCCAACGAACGTGGCCGCGGCGAGGACCAAGAGAAATGAAACAAATTATTGTTATATATGAAACATTTTTTTATTGTATAGGAAACAAAATATCTGGATGAACAAGTTTCTGTAAAATACCGAGAACACGTAGATGAAACATTTTGTTGTTGTATAGAAATCATTTTTTTGTTATATAGGAGACAAAAAAACATAGATGAAAGAAACCAATTAAACCAATTTTGTTTCTGTAAAATTGGATCTACGACGTGTGTTGCATTGGTTCAATAATTTTATTGTCTGTGTTTTAACTATATGTTTCTGTATCACGGCAACAATGTTTCCACGCAATGTTTCACAGTTTGGCCAATTCAATCGACAATTAAACCAATTAATTTCACAGTTTCTTCCCGAAAATTTCGGGATCAGTTTCCTTAAAAATCGGATCTACAACATGTGTTTCCATTGTTGCATTGATTCGAAAATTTTGTTGCGCAAGGTTTAGTGGAGTGTTTCCCTTTTGCTATACAAATGTTTCCATATTGCATTAACAGAAGGAGCCCACGATGTTTCATATTATCACTACAATTGTTTTGTATAGTCACTAAAAATATTTCCCGTAAATTTAGCTAATCATGTTTATTGCTAATCTTGCCGTCTAATCCGACGGCTGTGTACTGTGCCGATCGGCATGCACAAATAGGCATGCCGATTTGTAGCGGTTCCCTTTGTATTATTATTTTACTGTTATGAACTTTTATGTATTCATACTCAGGTTGAACTAATTTTTCTCGTAACTTCGAATATATATCTACGGAATCCTGACTCCGCCATATAAATTGCAAATAATTTTATTAATACTAGCGCGTTGTCTCACGCAATTGTGCGGGAAACGTTTTTAATTATCTTTATTTTTTTATCTATACGTCTGATATTAGATCACTACAGAAAATAAAAGTTCAGATTGCGAGTTAGCCCGCTAGTCGTTGTACTGAGTCATCTATTTAGGTACGGTTATGATGATCTATCAGATGAGATCTATTTATGTACAATTATGATGATCTTTCAGTTGTGATATGTTTAGCTACAATTATGAAGATGTATCGATTGTGATCTATTTAAGATATAGCTATTAAGATCTATCGGCTATGATCTGTTTAGGTGTAGTTATGAAGATTTATTGGATGTGATTTGTTTAGGTACAATTATGGAGATCTGTCGGTTGTGATCCACTAATAATAAAAGGATCCATCAAATTAACGGTCGGATGTTTTACTTTTTTGTGAGAATTTGTTTTACTTTTTTGTGAGAATTTGTAGTCTCTCTTTAGTTTTTTATTATATTTTACTTTTTAGTATATAGTAGAATAGTAGACTATGTTGGTTACAAATAGAGCAGAGCACGCAGAAAGAAAATTTGCAAACGTCGATTGATACGAATGTCAATCTAGTAATGACGACACAGGACCAGGAGCAAAAAGTCTGCGAGCCGGTGAATGCATTAGCAAAGGCATGACCGTGATGCGTCCAGCCATGCGAGCGTCGATCCGGCGGGCTTAATTAGCTTTTGTTTACTAGTTGCGCTGTCGGCAACAGGTGGAGGAAAATCATATCCATGTAATAGGAGCTTGCATGCATCAATTTCCCATAAGTTGTACTTGAATCGCCATAAGCTCGGTGGAAATACAAGTCTTGACATTCTTGAATCGTTGCCCAGACGGGTCAATCGAGTGGTTGTCTCTAGCTTTCAACAAAAAGAGTGGTGGTTATCTCTGCAAGTTCGTAGTAGAAGCAGGTCGAGCTAGGTACCACGAAGGAGGAGGAAATGGGGTGGGACCCGAGCCGGGGCGACACCACAGCCTGAAAACCGCGTGGATCGATCGCGGGGAGTGGGTCGGGTGCGAGGGAGGGTAACCGTACCGATACCGCGGGTGCGCGCATACGTGATACGGCCCCGCGCGCGCAGGCAAATGACCCTCCGCACCGACGCCAGCTGCAAAAGACAGTGCTGGGTCCGTGTCCGTGCGATGGCAGGCGCCGCACCACGCCACCGGAGGCCGTATCGGTTTCCCGCTCTTAAACACCTTCTAATAAAGTTATACGGAGTAACTTTTTTAAAAACTACAACATTTTTTACTATTTTATAAGATTTTAAATTTAAATTTTAATCACTAAATTAAGAAAAGGAAAGACAAATATGTATAATAATAGATAATTCAAATTGGGTTGTGAATTATGCCTATTATCACTATAAATACAGAATTTGTCTTTTTATTTCTCGAACGATGAATTGAAATTGGATTTGAAATTTTATGACATGATAAGCACATATTACACCTACAAAGTGAATTCTTTAGAGAATTTTTCACGACTTTTAGAGAGTGTTTTAGACTTGGGAGTACCGGGTGCACTCCAAGAGCGGGAGCACCCAATATGTCCTCCACACCACCAGAAGCAAAAATGTTTAGACAACAATGTGAAAGCCCGATTGCTCCTATCCGCATTCAATGTACTGTTAATATGTCATAAAAAAAATTAATAGACTGACGATGAAGTAGATCCTAAGAGCATGTATATCAGGCTAGATTAATGTTGTCTATAATATACTCCCATGTCATTTGTAGACAACACTACTTTTGTCTCATGGAATGCTACCTAGTCGTGTTGATCACAAACATTCAAAAAGGCTACTTAACGGGCTGTGAAGAAGTTGCATACCTTGAGTAACCTTCGACACGTGCCACGCTAGAGCCCATGTCGTCATAGCTCACATTCCACACCTGGTCACCAGTGATAGTCGAGGCTACATGTGGCGACATGGACTTGCTCTTCAGTACCTCGGCATCGATCCCTCCACTCTACGGTCCAACTCCCCGCAGTGAGCCATCTCGAATGAATCAGCATCCGAGGCGGTTGTATAAGCCCAATCACGTCAGATAGCGTCTATGGCGGTTTGTCTTAATGGGCCGCTTGGGATATGTGTAGTTCTCCCATGCGGTTTCTTTTGTCTACATCGGTTTGCATGAAACCGACGGAAAAGATGAGGAGTCGCGGAAAATCAATCTAGGGGGCGCAGGAAGTCGAGGAGTCGCGGGAATACCAAACGGCGCACGAAATCCTTTGGTTTTAGAGCCCCAGAATTACAACCCACCCATATGCGATGCATAATTTGAATACCCGAGGCCTATTTCACATCATATTAGCTACCATCGTTTTTTAAGTTATTTTTAATTTATGTTTTTAATATTACTTGCATATTTTTTATCTCCACACTCAATTTTAGGAACACCGCCATCTTCGGTTTGACACCTGAAGAAATCATCAGCACTCTCTGAAATTTCCAAGAACGATTTCAATATATTGACTGTTTCCATGACACCTAGTTTCCTTAGGATTAATAAACCTCGGAATACTTCCAAGGGAAAACTTACTGTAACCGATGTAGTCATCTTGCTAGGCCGGCATCAGTCATCCCCAACATTGCCACTGCGAAGAAGTTTGGATTTCCTGGCGACCCTACCATGCGCCTTATTCAGCCTTCGGCATGCATCGAATAGTGGGAATTTGTCCCCGCATAAATCTCTAAATGCAGCCACATTCACATCATCATATCTTCCCCTCAGCAAACTAAAGAACTCACGTGTGAGCTGGTGCTAATTTTTGGAAACTTTAGGCCCTCAGCATGCTGCACAGAGGAGAACAAATCCTGCATTGGCTCCCAAACTCCAGCTGCCCAAACAAGCCCAAGGCACATGTCAGGAAAACGGAAGGGCTCTATGCTGCGGCGGCAGGATGCACAGAGGGAGCTGCCTTAGCCCCGACCACCCATAGCACTCCACAGTAACCACCCTTTGCTCCATCATATATGCTAGTGCACGATCCATCTTTGTCCATTTCCATGCGAGATGGAGATTCTATACACCTCGCATTGACTGATGGCGCCGCTCAGGGTGATGTTGCTCGGCCGATCGGGTCTAGTTGGAGGGTGGTGACGGACATGATCTCAGCAGCCTAGTCATAGTACTTCCCATGGAAGCTGGCAGGGGCAGGGGAATCGAAGCAGATAAGTACATTGCTTGCTTCATGGTAATCCGTCAGCCTCCAGTGGTGATGCCGGAACATCTGCTACGACACACAGCCAATGATGAAGCCCCCCGGGGAAGAATGTTGGGTTGACAATGGCCTTCATTAGCGTAGAGGTCGACCCGTAATTCTCGAGGCCGAGGGCATCCATTGTCACCCCGTGACATCGAGATGCCTAGTTTGATGATGTCGAGGATGATTGGAGACTCGCCGCTTGAATTAGCCTCCTCCTCCCTCCTCTTCCTCTTCCGATCACGGTGGCCACCTATTGACAAGCTGCCGACCGATTACCAAGGAACATAGGAGGCCATCACGCGCGCACTTGAGGATGAAGGCAAAGGCATTGGGGGAGAGTGCTATAGTCGATGGCAATAGATGACAATGCTGGAGTAGAGCATATATTTGTAGCGAAAGGACTCTGCATGCTGTTTGGTATTCCCGCGCCTCCTCGATCGATTTTTCGTGACTCCTCGTCTTCTCCGGCGGTTTCATGCAAACTGACGCAGACAAAAGAAACCACCTAGGAGAACGGTACATATCCCAAGCGGCCCATTAAGACGAATTGCCATATATGCTATTTGATGCGGTTGGGCTTATACGGCTACCTCGAACGCTGATTCATTCAAGACGGCTCACCGTGGGAGTTGGATCGGAGAGTGGAGGGATCGATGCCGAGGTGCCAAAGAGCGTGTCCATGTTGCCTAGAGACCTCAATGACGATGACACACATATAGCCTCGATTATCACTAGTGACCAGATGTAGAATGTGAGCTACGATGACCTAGGGCGTGACGTGCAGGTACGCGATAGAGGTTACTCAAGGTATCAATTTCTTCGTGACTTTGTTAGGCAGCCTTTCTGAATAGTTGAGATCAACACGGCTAGGGAAAAATTGTAGACTCCATCAACGGGCTACTTTTGTCTTTCGAAAAAATGGAAAAAGAAAACGTGAAAAGTGAAAAGAAAAACGAAAAGACAAACAAACAAAAGCAACGGGCTCCCTAGATTCTCTCTCGCTCCCTGACCGTCCGGTGCTCGCATCGCACTCCCAACGATCACGTTATAGCGGACCCCCACAGCCACAAGACCATTATTCCCCTTCACTCACTCTTCACGCTTCCCCATCCCATCCCCACTCCACTCCACTCCGCCGCTTCACTCTCGCTCCCCAGCTCGTCTCGCCGGCCGGGCAATGGCGTCCCTCCGCGCCTGCCTCCTCCTCGCGGCCGCGCTGTGCGTGCTAGCGGCGGCGTCGCCCGCCTCCGCGTCCCACGACCTCCGCCCGCGCCGCGCCGGCTTCGTCGTGCGCGGCAGCGTCTGGTGCGACACCTGCCGCGCCGGCTTCGAGACCCCCGCCTCCACCCACATCGCCGGTACGTACGACACCTCGCGTTTCTTTCCCTTCTTTCTTGGTTCAGTGCGGGTATCGATTTCACAGGAATGTACGTGTCTCTCTCTCCCCCGTCTTTTCACTGTCCCTTTTCTTCCTTTCCTTCGTCCAAATGACTTTGCAGGAGTTCTGTTTGATACAACTAACTGTACGGAGAGAAGGTGAAAAAAAGGCTTCTTTTCTTTGGTGTTCCCCTTTGATCTGATCTAGATGCCGATGCGTCAATGCTTCGACGAAATAGCTAGTGATTGGTTTATATATGCAACTGTTGTTTGGATGCAGGAGTTTGGGACGCGGGAGAATTTATGGCGATTGGCCTTTTGTTTTTCTTTGGTATCTTTAGGATTGCTTTGTGCACAAGTTAGCACTCTGCTAGAGTGCGTTCGTATCTGCATGATGCTGGAATTTGTTATTGGTGCCAAGGACTAGTTTTAGTCAGACCGCGCCGTAATTTTTGTGGTTCAGATTGTGGATCTATCCAATGTGCTCTGACAGTATATGTTAGAATAGATGGAAATGTTCGTGGCGCCATCTTTGCACACTTCAAGAAATCTAAGATGCCGAGTATGCAAGCTAGTTTAGTCTCTGCTGCTAGATCTAATATCATACGAGCTCTGACCGTGGTCGATGGTTTATCGATCGCATAGTTCAAGCTTGCAACTGTCTAATCAGATAATGCATTGTTAGATAGTGGCGTCTAGATCACATCGTACTGATTTACTGTGGTGATGACGTTAATTAATGAAACAGAACACAAATTCCAGTTTAAAACTGAATGTAGTCGATTTCAAGGTGGGTTGAGTCATCTTTTGATATCTGAAATAAATGGGTCTCATTTTTCTTTCTGAGAGAGTACGAGGGGCACGTACGCAACCCACACGCAACACTCACACCATGCACAATCTAGGAAAATTATGGTGGCTTGATTTCCAGAAGAACCAAACATTCATCTGAACTGCACAGAATTTTTATCGTTATGATTCTCGAGTTCCATTGAGAAAAGATTAGTCTTGACATCAAATTGTAGGATGCAATATATGGAAATGCAGATAAATATCCAGACTTAAATCTTTACAAAGACTAGACTGACCCTGCCATCTTGATTCAAGCTTAATTAGTAGACAGATCGATAGTGTTGATTATTTTTTGCTTTGTGTATACAAGTCTCAGAACCCTCTGTGAAATGGATTGGTGATACATAAAGCTCACCTGTGATCACCCACTTTATTAGTTTCAACTTTCAAGAACATCTTGTGAAGAACTACTATTCTCATGAAACCTGTACAAGCACCCTCACATGTAAGACAGAAATAGAACTTTTGTAGTAGTGTTCTCATATGAATTGATTGTCTGTGTAAAATTTGTTGTTTGTGGTTTTGGGTGAAAGATTATTTAAATTTGTTGTTTGTGGTTTTGGGTGAAAGATTATTTGTTCGATAAAATTGTAAGTGGTTGAATCAGAATATATTTTACATGTTTGACTACTAAAACAATCTAGTAGTTTGTGCTGTCAAGCTACGTGACATATCCGGTAAAGCTGGTTGTAGTTCTAGTGGGACAAGATGCAACTTGATTCTTTCGGCAGTGACAATAGAATGCATGTCTTTCAATGCATATCAGTATACCATACAATTAAACTTAGCACTACACTGACCTGCTATTGTATGCATGTTGCCTGAACATTTTGCCTCCAATTTAAATTTGCTGTTAGCAGACAAAAGAGTCCTTGTGCTTGCTCTTGGGCTCCATGAAAAACATATGCATGTATGTCCTGGACTCTTGGATGTACACATGTATCACAAATGCATGTCGTGGTTGACAAATGCATTCTGTATCCAGCTTGTCCTAATGACTTATGCATGTTGCTTTCACATGCATGCTGCATACCTGATGTACTAAGTAGTACACCGTCAACAGTTATTTATTGATTCAAAGTTCAAAACTCAAGCCACTAATCGATCTTCTGATCTTTGTAATGTCCTTGCACAAATCTTAGGGGCACTCTGGAAGGTTAATATAGTACATGTACCTACAAAACTACAAGTGGTTATGCATTTTTCTTCATAACATGGAGTAATTCAGGCATAAAGCACAACTGGGGTCCCTAAACACGTTTTGTCTTTTGGGAAGCTGGGCCCAGATCACAAGTCCCGCACTGTTAGAGGAACATTGCTTAAATAACCGTCCAGTAGTAGCATGTTGTGCATGTTGTGCCAACAGGGCAGTACTTCAGATTTAGAATGGTTATTATCAAGCATAGAGGCAGGACTAGAAAGCAGCGTTGCTGACAGAACACACCTGATGAGGGCCCAGTGTATCTCAAAGCCAAAGGACAAAGTTTGTATTATGACTTGTATTGCTTGGTTCACAAATTTTGGTCTTTCTGGTTGACTGGTTTGTAATATCAACTGGAAACGGGTATGAACTAGAGCTGAAAGTTTGAAAGCATAATTTGTTTGCAGCAATGACAATACATGGTAGTACGAAGATAGGGCTGAAAGTTCTAGAAGCTAACAATATCTGCTTATTGAATATCTCATTCAAATGAAAACTTATCGACCAAACCATACCAACCATTTATATCCATGTTTTGTTGTTGTTTGTCAACTGTCACTAACACGATGTCCTTGCTTTCCACAGGAGCAAAGGTTAGAGTTGAGTGCAAATCAAAATCAACTGGGGCCAATACATGCAGCTTTGAGGGTCACACCGATCACACTGGTACCTACAACATCCTCGTGGATGGCGAGCATGAACATGAGCTCTGTGAGTCTGTCCTCGTCAGCAGCCCGGACATGGGGTGTGCCAAGATAGTGGCTGGGCGGGAGAGGGCCCCTGTCTTCCTCACCAACAACAACGGTGTCGCGTCCAATGTTCGGCTGGCGAATGCACTGGGATTCGAGAAGGACATCCCTCTGGCTTCCTGCACGCAGATCCTCAAGATGTACGAGGAGGTCGACGATCGTGTCTAAGGAAGCAGAACTTGCTGTCACGAAACAAGTTTATATATTACTAGGTGGTGTCTGAAATGTTCTGAAAGATCTATATCTATTACTAAAAGACCAAAAGTATCGCTGCTTGTGTGCTTCATATAGCTTAGCGCTTGAGTATGTATGTTGATCTGCAGTTGAACTGCGAAGTTTATCAGCTACTAAATCGACATGTTGGTTGTTCTTATCAGGGTAATGTTATGGGATTACTTGTATAGGTTGGCTAAGGTTCTGGAATGCTTTTGGGCTGGGCAACCTTAGTTTGTTTCAGAGAACTCAAGTGGCAAAACTTGGTGACCTGCTTATCGTACACTTTTCTGCCAACCTTTCATTTCCCTTGATTTGGTGAAGTTTTCGCTTACAAATAGGGAAATACTGATTGTTGATTTCATCAAACAAAATGGCTTTATTAAGGTTGGAAGTTTCTTGCTCGGTAAGAATGGCGGTGTTGATTCTTCCCAGGCCCGTGGGAACGATTGGAGATTTCAGAAAGCTGCACTTGGCCGTGAGTGCCGATTCACAGTTTGATCAGCACTTTCGTCTCTATCTCAATGAGGTACGAACGTTGTACACTTGCAATTCTAATCAAGAGGCAGGTCAGTAAGCCTAGGATGATTCATACCTCATTCTGGAGGTTGCACTTGGCCCTGAATATGGAAGCTTTCAAGAAAACTTAAAATTTCATGATCTGTATGAACGAATTATTCGTACCACCCATGGCAATATACATCGGAGTAACTTCACACATGCAAACCTGATATTACCCTTTATCGTCGAAGAATATACATGTTAAGTAACCTGAATACCATATTAATATTACAAAAGAGTAACATGTTAACAGTTAAAATCACTGAACCTGCCTCTTAAGCTCAGTTTACAATGATTGAACTGTACCATACCTAACTTATTTTATAATCTACTATAGAAAAATAGCCATAAAATAAAATAAAATTAGTTAACCAACGACAAAGCATACTAAAACTGGTTAGACAAACAAGATTATTGTAATCAATTGTAATACCAAACACAACCTTAACCCTCAACCGAACTCAACCAAAAGCAACCTAATAACGGCCACTGGGCACCGCTCAGTGCCGTCGCCGCTCCCTCTCTTCTTCTTCCCCTTTCCTTCGTTCATTTCCTAACCCTTATCCTATCATCGCTTTAACCGCACTTTCCCTCTTGATTAATCACGCTGCTGAAAAAAGCGCACCAAAGCCAAATCCGTCGCGACGCCGCCGCTGATGTGAGTGAGACCTAATTAATCACCTAATAACCATTTCGCATGCTGCATGATTAGCCCGTCGCTAGTCCGTCATTAGGCCTTGCATTCTTGAATTATTATTATTTTGCCTCCGGGCTATGAACTGCTTAGTGGCCACTAGCTGTTCCTCCTGCGATTGTTGACTCAGCCCTCTGATGAACGGAGGCCACCAGTTTTGATTGTTTAACAAAGGTTATCGTCTTCGTGCTTGTTTATCTTGACCAGGGATTAATTAAGGTTATCACTACCGCTCGTATGATGTTTTGTGATGATCGAGCAGATGAGCAGAGGTTGTGGAAATGGACCAACGGTTTTCACAACGATAGCTGTAGGTGTAAGACAGTCACAATTATTTATTTTTGGTTTCTGTCATTTTCTCGTGGATTGGGTATAGGGATATGTCCGGAATGAATTAATCATTCCTCGAAAATAAACAATGGTTGTGCGCATCATCCCAGTCAATTCGAAAATAAGTGTTTAATTTCCCTCTAGATCTAACTTTTAACTAGCCAATTTGAGTAATAACTGGGCTGCTAGGCATATTTGAACGGAGTTGATTTTAGTGTAGAACCATGCATGGTGCTTATAATTGAATGTACTCTCTCCGTCCATAAATGTAAAGCGTGCACGAAAGTTTAGGTTCAACTTTGACCAACAATTAAACCAATACTATGAGGGAGTATGTCTTAATACGCTTGCACCACATATCCAATTAATCTGCATCATTTTAGCCCTCAAGACATCAAAATAATCACTAGTTATCACGTATCATCTTGACTAGTACGTGTACCCTGTCTCTCTTTGTAAATGGTTATCGTTTTAGATATTAACACGGTCTTCAATATGCATCTTTGGCGTTATTTTGATATGTGTATGTTAGTAAATCTTTTATGTAAAATGGTATTTCAAAAAAAAATTCATGATCTTCTAGCTCACCAATCTAAACATTTTTTTAACTTACTGGTAGTTAAAATTAGAAAAGTTTGATTTTACGTTTTCTAAAACGTCACTTATTTCTAAACGGATATAGTATTAATTTTCCCTAGAAGAAGAGCCTCAGACGCAGAAAAAATTAAAAAATATTGTGCCTTTCTACTTACTAAAAGGGTGGAAAAGGGCACTCAACGAACAACATATTATATGAGGAACGAACAAAAGTGAAAGGTGTTGTGCTCTCACATTTTTCTGATGCCTGGCTGAGGATCCAACAACGAACAGTTGGCCTAGATTGCTTGTGCTGACACAATTATGGATCATGCCACGTCCAACCAACTAGAAACCGTTGTGAGGAAGCGGCGTTTTGCATCAAATCAAAATGCACAGGCGGCTTTTACATCACCATCACATCGCTGTCCACCTCACACTTTGTAGCATATACCGTTTGCTGAATGATGTATTTTGGTTCATAAACATATATACCTTGGAAGCAAGCGATTTCAGTATTAGTTCGTATCTTCCAATAATTTGTTAACAGAATTGCTACTCACCGCTAAACTATATTTTTCCTTTTCTTTCGAAAGTCGGTTGAATTTTTCTAACGTCAACTATTTTATAGGATCCTCTATTTCTTAGGAACGTTGATCCTTATTTTAACGGTAAATTAGATAGTTATATATTTTAGAAATTATGTGTAATTTTAGATTTAGAAATATGCAAGTCAGCAACTGCACATCTTTAAACCTAGAGTTACACATAACTTTTCTGTATAATTTTAGCATTAATAATGTGTAATTTAATTAATTTAGAAATAATAATTGATATCGACTAACATAGTGAAATCCTTATCGAATAACATAGCGAAAATTGCGTCCATTTCAACCGAACGAGAAAAATCAACATAGTTTAACTTTGGCGATCACGTCACATCTAAACTATACATCTCATGGGCCACGGTTAAGAGAAAGCCGTAGAGCAACCAGATGAATGACGTGCAAGGTCAACGCTCGATTGCACCTTGGAGCCAGTCACCAGCTCCCAAGTGCCCTTTCCGAGTATCTGTCACACACACATTCTTCGTACCCCATGTACTCGTGGCATAAATGTACACTTGGCACTTGCCAACTGGGCAACGCCACTGCTGCCTATGTCCCTATAAAAACTCCTCAAGCGCTGCAACATGGGAAGCTTATTCGCTCCACTCTCGAAGACATCCAAAACTAGCCAAGAATTAATTCTTTGTTGATATAGCCAAGACATGGCCACAGCCATGGATCGCCAGTGGCGTTGCCTAGTTGCTTCTACCACTGCTAGCAGCAGTCGCCTTCTTGCCTCACCACCACCGCTTTGCGCCATGGAGTACAGCGAGCCGATGCTGATCCACCCACTTGCCACCCCTTCTGTGGAAGCTGCTCCGGCCCTGCCGTTCATGGACGCCGAGCAGGGAGCGGCCATGGTTCTTGGCGCCAACTACTACCACCTGATCACGCCGGCGCACGTGGCCCACTTCCACTGCCTACGCAGGCCGGGCGGCGCGGGGCGCGTCGGCCCGGCGCCGTGCGCGATGAAGCGGCACCGCGGCCTGCCGCCGGTGCCGGTGCCGGCAGCGAAGCTGTACCGCGGCGTGCGGCAGCGGCACTGGGGCAAGTGGGTGGCGGAGATCCGGCTGCCGCGGAACCGGACGCGGCTGTGGCTCGGCACGTACGACACCGCCGAGGAGGCCGCGCTCGCCTACGACGGCGCCGCGTTCCGGCTGCGCGGCGACGCGGCGCGCCTCAACTTCCCCGAGCTCCGGCGCGGGGGCCAGAACCTCGCGCCGCCGCTGCACCCGTCCGTCGACACCAAGCTAGAAGCTGCCATGACGACCTCGGCCACAGGGACGCCGCCGCCGACGCGCGCCTCGCCTAGAACCCACGAGAGCGCGGACATCAAGAACGAGCCGGAGCAGTCCGGCTCGGAGGCCTCGACGACGACGACGGCCGACGGTGCAGAGGCCTCATCGACCGGATCGTCGTCGTCGGACTCGACACCGTTGGGGCAGGCAGCGGCGGCGCCGCTGCCGGAGATGCAGCAGCTGGACTTCTCGGAGGTGCCGTGGGACGAGGCCGATGGCTTCGCGCTGCGCAAGTACCCGTCCTGGGAGATCGACTGGGACGCCATCCTTTCCTGAAGCAATCGCGTAACCAGCAGCACAGCACAGCAGCGGCAATGGCTTCGTATGCGTCTGTGGTGCAGCTTGCGCAGCATCTCGTTGCTTGATCCATCAGTGCAATGCTATCTGCTTGGTGTTTTGTCGATGGCATTGTCCAGGAGGAATTGCAGTTGCTTGCATCCTGCTGTACGTGGTATATTTATGGGTGTTGTTGTCATGAAGAAAGGGTATGTACATATGACAAATATGTCCTATACTATTACGATCATGTGACAGATGTTGATGTTTGATCTGATAAATACAGAGCGCCACCCTGAATTGATATGTGTTGTGTTCTGGATGGAATGGTTGTTAATGTCTGTTCTGGTTGCTGCTTAGAGTAATGTATGATATGTGTTGTGCTGTGTTGTACCTGAAACATTCCATGTAAATCTTAGCTACCATTGCGTTTCCATTTTTTGTGTCTGAGGAAAACTTGTTGCAAGAAAGCTTGCAGAAGGGATTGAAGATCAATGTGGGATAGCACATGCATGAAGAAGGAGGACAAAAAAAAACACCCCCGTCCCCTCCCCTCCCCACTTTGAGAAAATTAGCTATCACCATAGAGAAGTACAAATTGGCAAATACCATCAAATATAAGGACACAATTGGTTGGCTCCCCTTTATCTTATGAGAGTAAATCACACTCTTCTTATGTCTTAATTGCCTTGCAACTTATTGTGACAGTACCAATTTTTTTTTCAAAATTCCAAAATCCCGAAATCATTGCTGGGCCTCAATTCTCTTCTCAGCCCATTTTCTTTGCTCGGCCCATATGGCCCAATTCCCCTCACCCTCGGTCGCCTCTGTTCCCGTCGCCGCCGCCGTCGTTGCCGACCGCTCCATCCGTCGCGCCGCCCTCGGTTTCGTCGCCACCCGCACCACTACCCGGTGCCGCGCCCGAGGCAGCCAGCCACGCGTCACCTCCCTCCTCTGCCCGGCTTCGTCCCCGGTGCCACGCGGATCCACGCGTCGCCTCCCTCCTCTTCTCCGCTCCTCCCGCTAGCTCACCTCCGCCGAGCTCGCCGCCCGAGTCCCCGCCACATGTGCAGCTGCC
Organism: Stipa capillata; assembly: GCA_019208055.1. NCBI lineage: Eukaryota > Viridiplantae > Streptophyta > Magnoliopsida > Poales > Poaceae > Stipa > Stipa capillata. The sequence goes on along the minus strand of JAGXJF010002373.1, from coordinate 644,272 downwards.
CCGGACTCCGCGCATCCTCCTCCCTCTCACCACCTCGCCGCTCGACCCCCTCGGCCACACCGCCCTTCCTCTATAAAACCGAGCGACCCGAACTCCTTCTCCTCTTCTTCTCCAAATTCCCGAGCCTACTTCTTCTTCACTTTCTTCACTTTCCCGAGCTCCCCTCTTCTCCCCAAGTTCCGGCGACTCGCCACCCTCCTCCTCCAACTCCGGCGAGGTAAACCGAGCCTCCTCACCGCCGCCAAGCTCCTTCCCTTTTCTTCCCGAGCCCCGGCGAGGCCGCCTCCGCCTTCCTCCACCCTCAAGCTTCCCCACGCACCTCCCGAGCGCTCCCGAGCTCCCTCCGCCTCAGTCCGAGCTAACCCACCATCTCTCCGAGCTCCGGCAACGCCCCGTCGTCGTCCTCCACGCCGGCGAGGTGAGCCCGATCCAACCCGCCATCGCCAAGCCCCTCTCCAATACGAGCGTTCTTCTATTCTTCCAAAAATGGAATCCTTGGTGAGGTCCGCGTGCTTGTTATGTATATGGAGCGAGCTTGGCTGATGCTGGAGAACGAGTGATACTCGTGAACATTTGTCGCTGTCGGGATTGCCATCTTGAGTTGAATTAGGCAATTAGATGAGTCCGACCTGCAGCGCAAATGCGAAATAGCTGGTATTGCCGAGGTCCCACACACATGTCCTCCTTTTTTATGAAAAATAGTGCTCACCATTTTCACCGAAATTTCGGTGATTTCAGTGCCCCCTCGAAATATTACATTTCAGTCAAAAAAAAACAGTGACACATGAATTTGGGCTTGATCCAAACAAAATTCAAATTTTTGCCGAATTATAGCTGAATCTCAGCCAAATTCAAACGAGAATTTCGGTCCTTTGGCCGAATTGAAAACCGAAATTACCGGGATCCCTGTGGAGGCCGAAATTTAAATGAAACTGAATTAGTGTACCGTATTTAGCTGGTAAGCACAGCCGGACATCACTCCAAAAACAATGTGCTCCCCATTTTGGAGTGACACACCAACAACAAAGTGCAAACAAGCATACAAGCAGCACAAACATCCAATCCACGAACGGACCATCTAAACTAGATGTCTTAACTGCTCGAGTATAGCATTTTCTGAAGAAACAAAAGTAGCACAAACTAAGAACCTGTACCTCCTGCCGAAATTCAGAACAAGCTCAACTATGACTGTATTCGGATCGAATGTCGATCTGCAGATATTCAGAGCAAAAGTACATACATATGTCACACATAAACTCTAAACAACTAGTGACACATCCTAAGAAAGTATAGACATGTGCATTATCCTTTTGAATGTACATAGACAAAGTTTATTGCTTGATATCCATATGCAAAACTTTTTGTGGAGTTATTCACATCTCAGACATGGCCAAAGCAGGAAAATTAAGCACTCACTGTTAGATAAACTAAGTAAAGAGCACAGATTTAAAAGAAACATAAGTGTAACTACTTGTCCCGATCAACCAAGTTCGCAGTTCAAAGAATATATATTAGAATACAAAGAGTAAACGCACATCATGTACAGCTCTTCCAGGCTCATTGTAGCTCTCTAAACTCACATAGCACCTACATTTCTAAGGCAAAATAATTGCATTTACCACGGTCCAAAGTTCAGGTGAGACTCAACTAAGTGCACAAAGAAACGAAGCTAGCTGGTTGGTCAGTGGCAGCGGTCGAAGGAGAACTCCTTATGGACACCGCAAGTGCAGGTCACACGCACCACCACCTCGTCGCCGAGGCAGGCCGCCAACGAGGTGGGAGCAGGACCCTCTCTGGCCACGCTGGACGCTTCCACCTCTTGCTTCTGTACAGGTGAAGATTTCATCAAGAGACAGATTACCAAAGAAGCTAAGGAAACCAACAGCAATATCAGTTAACTGCATTTGTTCAAAAAATAAACATATACTGCAGGAAATCCATGGAATGTTCTGCAGGTAAATCTGAACTGGAATTGGGGATCAAGAATCATCATGTTGGAGCTTCACCGACAAAATTTGGCACAGGATTAGCACTTTTAACACATAGGAGATTGCAAGCTTCAGAATTCAGATAACAGTATGTTTGTCTCTGAAGTACTACTCGATCAATCAAGAAGCCATGAAATGATCAGGTTTTCAGTATACTGATCAACATTTCAAGCATGGAGAGTACACTAATCAAAACGATTAAGTAAACATAGGAGATCAAAAGCTTCAGAAGATAGTATGTTTGGCTCTAGAAGTTTTAGTATCTATTCGGTCGATCAAGAATCCAAGAAATGATCAGGCTTAAGTATACCGACCAAAATTTTAAAGCATGGAGAGTGTATTACACAGAGGACATCACAAGCTTCAGATAACAGTATTTTTGAGTGGTCACACGAACAGTAAGGCAAGAAATGGAATGGACAAATGAACAGGAAAGCATAATGCTTTACCTGCTTGTTCTCCTCCACTGACGAAGGCCTTGCCGGCGATGTGGCGGACGTGCAGCGCGACCCAGCCGGCGAAGACGAGCCCCGGGATGCCTCACTGGAGCCCTTCTTGGTTTCCTGCAGCGATGGAATTGGCACATCAAGAATCGGCAGTAAAACGCAAAGAAGCGCAACCGCAACGAACAGAGAAATCAAGAAGCGAAAGATGCGGAAGAACGGGAAGGGTGAAGCACCGTACCTGCTTGCTCGCCTTCGGCGATGTGAAGAACGTGCAGTTCGGCCTGGCCGACGACCCGGAATGGATGGAGGAGCGTGAGGCATCGCCGGTGGCCAGGGCGCCCGTCTTGGCAACCTTCTGCGGCGGCGCGGTCACCTGCTGCACTCCCTCCCATTGCAGTAGGCTCCTGCGGCGCGCGGTCGCGACACTGAGGAGTCGCCGCGATCTTTTGTTGCTTCCACCGCCGGACTTGCGCACCGGCGACGCCAACGTCCGCGAGGCCGAGAAGAAGAACGCCGGGGACGTCGGAGAACCTGTGTGCCCGACGATGGCCGGCCCCGGCGAAGGGAAGAACGCAAAGACGTCGCTGTCGGTGGAGCCCGTGCGCGCGTGCTTCGGGGAAGGCGAGGGCGCCACGGCGCGGCCGCTTTGGTATTCCCTGGGTAACAAGGACGGCTCAGTACACAAGGACGCGAGGCCGCCGCCGGCAGTAGAGCCCGTTGGCGTCAGCGGCTGCTCCGGCGAAGCCGTGAACACGAACCCGCCGCTGGCAGTGGGGCCTGTGGGCGTCGCCGGTTGCTTCGGCGAAGTCGCGAACGCAAACACGCCGCTCGCGCTGGAGCCCGTGCGCGTCGTCGGCCGCCCCGGCGAAGCCAAGAACGACACGGCGCTGGCGTTCGAACCCGTAGGAGACGGCGTCGTAGGCGTGGGCGTGTTCTCCACGAACGCGAAGATGTTCCCTCCACCGCCGCGGCCGCCGCCGCCACCACTCCCGCCGGTCCACGCAACCGCCAACGGGAATGAGAACTGGCTCGCGGGGGGCCCCGCGCGCGACAGTAAAGGCGGCGCGGTGGCCGGGGGAGCGGCACGGCGAAGGCGGCGGCGAGGGCGAGGGCGGGGAACCGAAAGGGTGCAGCTCGAGCAGCATCTTCTTGCGGTAGGAGGCGGCCGGGAGCAGGCAGCGGCGCTTGCGGCCCGCGGCGCCGGGCGCGGAGAAGGCGACCGCCGAGTGCGGGGGATCGATGCGGGGCTCGGCGAGGTGATGCGGCGACGGCGAGAGGAAGAAGCTGTGGTGTGGGTGGGCCGCCTCCATCTCCATGGTTCTTGGGTTCTTGGGTTGTGGTGGTTGGTCTCGGACGGAAGTGGTTGGTTTGGCTGTGGTGGTGGTTGTGGAGGGGGACGTGAATTGATCAGCGTTTGCCTTGGCTTTGGCGTTTAACGGTTTATAGAGGGCGTCAAGAAGGCCCGGCCGATTTCTGTAAGATCGCAGATCATTTAGGAACAAGCGTGTTTAAAATACAGGTCCACCTTCTGTTGGATTAAAATCTGACCGTCCTAATCTATTTCTTTCCCCTCTCTCTTGATTTTATTTTCTCTATCACTTAGCTCCCTCCGACCCAACCTCTCTCCTTCAAACTCTACTACCTTGTTCTCCTCTTCTGTCTTTGGCGGCCCTCCCACCACCGTCTTTAACACCGACACCACCTACTCACCGACCCACTCCCCGACTATCCTTCTCATCCACAGCAGGTAGCGCTACCCCGCCGCCTCGTTGCTCCGCCCTGCCCCAACCCCCTCCACCGTCGGTCCTGCTGTCGCCTCAGCCATCCCTTTATGCTTGGGAAGGCGACGAGCATCTTTGCCTCCAACCTCGGCTTCGCCATTGCCACCGTTCCTGTGGGCACCGGCGCCATCACGCCAGATAGCCGTGGCTACGACCTATCAGACACGTTGCAAGAGCACGAGGAGGCCTCCTAGGAAGACCTCGTCACTGACATGCTCAGCATCCTCGCGCCCTCTCCATCCCCAACATACGTGGCACAACATCCCAAAAATAGATGGGAAGTTTTCCATGATCCTATGAGTCCCCTCCATGAGCATCTTGTTTCTTCTTCCTTTGTACGTGTAGGCGTTCTTGGTGGGCAAGGACTTTGGCGCCATGCCAGTGTACAACTTCGTGCAGCGGCACCTAGACCACACCCATAGCGTGATGTGCTTGGCATCCCCTTCAACCCTGTCTATTCAATGGCACTATGCCGGAAGGGTTTTGCCCGCTGCGATGGCGTTAGTCGGGAAGGGCGAAGGTGGATTTCGGCCAATACGACATCAGGCATGTGGTGCACACCATCTACGTCCTCTACGCTGGCAGTGAGGTCCCGATAGTGAAAGAAGGCCAGGAGACCACGGACCTCGCCGACCTTTCAACGCCTCCAACAGAGTGGTTCACCAAGGAGGACGTAGACGAATATGCTTCGCTCTACGAGAAGTCTGGCTTTGGATGCCATATAGGTATATAGTCACACTGTACTACTCGTACGTCAAATGTTTATACTAGGGGATCCCGTATTTTCAGAAATTCTTGTGTCTTAGTTGACGATCATGACCATTGATTCTTTATCTAATGCAAATTGGATAGGTGCATATTTTAAGAATTATGTGCAACTCTAGGTAGGCTTAATGATATGCAAGTTAGAAATAACGATTTCTCAGATGACTTAAAAATAACAAATCCATTATATTAGATTTCTGTTCGAGTAGGAGTTGAGCATGAATGGATGTCTTAAAATTCTTATAGAATTAATAGTTATACAGAAATAAAATAATGCAAACCTACGATTAAAACTCAATATTCAAATTCGTCCATGTTACTAGTCTTTTTGGAATTCACCACAACATGGACGGCATTGGATATAACATTCTGCAGGTTTACATAACTTTATATGTATTGCGTCCATGAATATTTGTTGGAATTGATGTTAGAACATTCTACCATGAACACTTTCGTTTTTTTCTCTCTGCCATTGGAATCAAACAGCAGAGAATGAGGAGCCATTTGATTGCAAATACTTGAGTGGTTCGTCACTTCAATGACAGGTCTATACACAAGATGGCAACCCAGTTGGACGCCAAGTTCCAGGTGCCAGTATTCATGGTGATGGGGGAGAAGGACTGCACCTTCAAGCTGCCCGGGTTCGAGGCCGCCATGAGGAGCGGCGCAATGGGAAGCTTCGTGCCAGCCCTCAAGGTCGCGTTTGTCCCGGAGGGGAGCCATTTCGTGCAGGAGCAGGTCAACGAACTCCTCCTCGGCTTCTTGAAGGACCATCCCTGATGAGAGTGGAATGGGAGGTCCCCGTGATGCTAACGAGACCGTCACAATAATATTGCAGCGGTCGCTTCCCTTGTACAGCAATCAGCAGTACGTGTAGCCTTGGGGCACAAAACCAAAGAGATGTGCCCCCTCTGTGGACAAGCTTCTTGCCGCCATAAACGACATTCCTCTTTCTTATAATATTTTGAACCAAATTTGTTTAAATGTTCCAGCTATTTTCTGTTTTCTTGAAAAGGGTGCTCAACCTACAAGAACTGCTTATAATATTTTATGGAAGGCAGAATTCTTAAAGGAAAAGAAAGAACTTTGAGTTAATGGAAGAAGTAAAATAATGAATAAAAAAGTAGGAGACGATCACTAGTATCCCTTGTTGTCTAATTATTTAGACATAATTTACCTCTTTCTTAGTCTTATTTGGATTTATGTCGTGCCAATCCAACATAAGCCACTCCATATTGGATTTTTCCTGACTACACTTTGCTCAAATGATAAGGATGTTCCTCTTGCATGTATTCTCATAGAATATTTGTTATTTATTTAAAATAAAATCCACTAAGAAAAAGGGTAATTTTGTCTTGCATGTATTTTGATTTTTGTATTTCGATCGTATGTAAAAAAAAATCCAATTTTATCTGAGATTGGATACTTTATTTACCACTTTTCTTTCTTTCTCTCTCTACGAACAATTGTACTAGTTATATATAGGTATGTTATGGATTAATATATATTTCTCTTTCACTCAAAAATTTTATGTGGTGCTGTAAAAGAACGAGTCCCATGAGAAACAGCACCCTGGCGTCCTCTCCGCCTAACCGCTCCACGCACCCGCAAGCACCGATGGGCGATCGCCACGTTTTGAAATTTCAAATCTCGGGTTCCGTTGCACCCGCCTAACGGCCTATAAATAAAGCTTTCTCCCCCAAACTCTCAGATCACCAAACCAAAGCCAACGCTTCCATCCTTCCTCCCCCAATTCGCCATAGAAAACAGAGCAGCAGCTCGCATTGGAACCGTCTGGAAGCTTCGAGAAGCCTCCCGCGCGGAGCCATGGAGAAGGGGAAGCAGAAGCCGGGGCCCGACCCACTCCTCCTCGCTCTGCGCTGCTCCAGGGCGTCGCTCCTCCTCTGCTCCCTCCGCCAGCCGCCCCGCTCGCCGCCGCCGCCGACGAGCCGCCGAAGCTCCTCCTCCGCGGTATCCTGGTTTCCCATTCCTCCTCCGTTTCCGCGTAGGGTATGCAATGCTTAGCTCGGACGCGTCTTACCGGCGCGGCGCGCTTCCTCTCGTCGCAGGAGTTCGAGCTACGGAACGCCCGCCTCCTCGACGCGGAGCTCGCGGCGGGGCGACGCGAGGCCGCCGAGCTCTCTCGGATCTCCGTGGCCGATCTGCTCCTCGTCGTCGCCCTGGTGCTCCTCCTCTTCCTCTTCGTCGGGCTTCTCGCCGCAGCGGCGGCGGCGTAAGGCCGGGAGTGCTTGATCCGCGTGCCGACGTCGTGACATGCCGCGGCGACCGAATCCGAAGCGTCTGTGTTAGCTCCCCCTATCTGTGCTCGGTAAGTTGCTTCTTCTCTTCCGATGTTTCTTCAGCAGAGCCTGAGCAGGTCTCCCGATTGTGTTGTGGTGCTGCACATGGATCAGTTTTGGTGGTGTCGTTTTGTGTGTGGTTGGTGTTCGATCAAATGCACGTTCCTGTGTAGGTGTGTGTACGGATGAAGGTTTTAGTTTTAGTTGTAGTGACAATTGGCAAATGGAACCAATGCGTACTGTAAGAAAGGATGCTTGTCTCATTGATATGCCTCGACTTACTCTTTTCTGATTGATGCGGGAAGAAATACTAGATGCAGCAATATGCCTTGCGGTTTTGCTTTTTTACTCTTTTCTGGTTGTGTAAAACACCTCGGTGATGGAAATGTCATGATAATTGCAGAGTTGCTAGTATATGTTCGCCCTTTCCATGGTTGATTATTCTTACACTCCCATGAATTGCTCTGAAATAGAATTTTGCATATACTAAAAAAAAACGAATAAATGTGCGATGGAAGTTTTTTTCTTACTTGTGCTCATCAGGATCATGCATTGCTTTGTTTCTCCGGTGCAACTTGTAGAACAGCATGGATGTATGCCTCTGTGACCTGTTACAATCCTAGAGTTCAGGAGCACTAAAGGCATCTCCAATAGTAGAGAAGGCAACCTTCTCTTATGTCTTCCACGTCATCTAGAGATAACAATAAAAACATGTTATATAATGGGTTATCTCTTGATGCTATCTCTACCAATTAATACATGCATGAATATATGATCAAAATTAAACTAGAAAACATGGGTTTAAGGGAAAACATATTGTACAATGGAGAAAATAGTGATCTTTTAGGTGTGAAGAGATCATCCCTTCACCAAGGGAAGGCAATTTTCTCTTTCTTCTCTCTCTCCTCTAACTCAACAAAAATCATATGTGGCACCTCTAAAGGAAGGCTGACATCACCCTATTGGAGATGCCCTAAATTATCCGACCGCTCGGTGGGGTCAATCCAACCGTTTATGGATTAGGTAAACAATTTGATGTTTGAACATTATCATTAACCTCAGGACTTGGTATTTGTATTATAGTTCTGTATCGATATCCAAATTATGCTTTGTGTTCTCCTCTGTGTTTTAATTGCTAGTTTGGCTTGTCAGGCCTTGTTTGTTGTTTCAGATATGCCACGCAATACAGATTTCATGAAAACTTACTAGCAATCCGACTACTACCGGATTTGCATTCGTCATACTTTTACTGAGCTTGCTTCTGTATAAACCCAAACGGATCCGTAATCAACAATCTCCTTATTCCGAAGAAACAAAAAAAAGGACTTCAGAGACTTCAATTTAATTTTGGCATGTGATTGTCTTAAACAAGTTCGGATTTGCAGCTGTTGGCGCATCATGTGATGCTCTGAAATTGTTCATGTGAACTATGTCTGATCCTGGTGACTTTGTTCATGTGGACGATATCTTATGTAGCTACTTCGACTTGAGCCTCTGCGCAGTTGTTTCGTTTGCAGACTGCATAATCGGTGAATATTACTGCAATATGCATCATCGCGATGTTTAGCACGTTTGAAACTTTGAGAGTTGATAGTGTGAGGATATGATGCAACTACATATTTGTGCAGCTCATATAGGTATAACATTTTCATTGGTATAGGGAGCTATAGGCCTGTAGTATAAAGAGGGGTGTAATGATGGCCTGGTATGAGACATAATGGTTAGTAACCTCCCTGCTTGAGTCTAAATATTTGGTGATAATACGTTGCGCTTTGGACTTCAAGCAATACACAAATTTGATTTTAGCAATTTGGATTGAAATGCAGTATGTCCATTTTTTGATTCATATTCGACTGATTGCACCCCAAGGAGTCGCCATGAAAACCAGTGTGGGAGTGAGACGAGTGCTACTCTTCCCGCATACATGAAGTCAGGTGTCGCGTTTAGCTGAAACAGTGAAGCTGCTTCTAGTCTCCAATGATTTCTTTTCTTTTTCGATTCAACAAACAACGAATCTAGCAATGAAACTGAGGTGGAAGCTTCAAACATGTCTGTTCTCATGCTGATCATTTTAGACAAACGATTTGATGCGACTACCAAAAGCAGCCTTTCCATCAAAAACACACAACCAAAAGCAATGATGTGGATTGAGTGAAATGTGACTTGTGTATTGCTAAGTGTCAAGAAATGACAACGTTCTTGAATTCCACACGTCCACGCACACCCATACGTGTATGGTTGCTCTAGTAGCACTGCCGAAATCACGGTTCGCCAAACTCATTGTGTCAATTACATGTGTAACTAGGGCACACTTGTCATTATTGTTGTCTTGCAAGCTCATCCCAACGACTAGACTAGGAATATTCTTATGTTCTTAGATCCTCTGTTTTACACTTGCATTATTCTTCTATTTCTGTGTTTTCACTATTCATGAGTTTTGTCATTCCTGGGTTCCAAAGTGGCCCTACACTTCGGCTACCCACAGAACTTTGTAGATTTTTCATTTTTAAGAAGAAACATCCAATCTAACAAAGTAATTTGAGCTAGAAACCTAGATGAGGAGTGTCATCATGCTCAACTTCCAAACGACCGATTTTATGTGGGAATCAAAAGCAATGATGTGAACCGATTGAAATGCAACTAGTTAGAACTAGCGTATTGTCAAGGGGAATGAGAGATTCCGCGTGCAAACAATCGCTCACGAAACCTCTATGAACTTCCATGAAACGGCAGGTATAGGCTTCGTTGAATTCCACACGTCCACTCACACTCCACATGTCTATGCTTGCCCTCATGCATAGCACTGCCAAAATCCCCATTTGCCAGGATACCATTGGCCCCAGTTGTCATTGTCAGATGGTCTTCTGAACCTGTGACTCTGCCAGTGATATGTTGGCAATTTTCCTTTCTCTGCTTTGTCTGGATTCTGTAGTCTCCAGCGTAATAGCCATGCTTAGAGGTCATGGATTCAGTATGCAAAGCTTACCAGAGTCAGCTTGACCAGCTCTTCGTCTTGTATGCAGGAGGCAGCTATATTGGCAAGAGCAAATCAGCAAGGAAGACAAGCAAGGCTATCTTTGGTCACGAGAAGTTCAGGTATTTCTCCCTTTGTAGCATTTGCACTTTGCTCGCAAGCTTGTTCTGTAATCATGTCTCCGTGCTCCAAAATTTCCAGTCTTCGTCCCCTTGCATATTTGTTTTCACCTCATGTTCTTGTTTCTGTTGGTTGTGTCCCACGTCGTTTTTAGCTGAAATGATGCAATTCACCATACCCTACTAAACAAACAACAAAAGGTGCAACTTATCCCTAAATTAACTATAATTTACTATTCCTAAAGAGTATATTGGAGTAAAGTAAAAGGAGACTCGACATTTCTCGTTACCCTTTGCATTTTTTCTCAGATGTGCTCTTGCTTGTCTTTGTGGCTTTTTTCTCAGATGTACCATGCATTAGAAATCAGAGGCATTGCTTTCTGTTCAAAGTGCATCATATGATCCACAAATTGTATGTCATGCAGCAGTGGCTAAACTGAACTTTTTCCTGCAAAACAAGGGGATACGATATAGTCGTATAACTCTTAAACTATGAAGGCAGCAGGGTTATAATTCAATAGTAGCAGATGCACACTTAAGCATAATTTCTCTTTACTTCATCTCTATTAGTGCTGCATATAGAGGGCAATTTTAGATTTACTGATTAAATGTACAAATAACAAGAATTTGCCACACCAAAAAAAGAATTAACAAGCTGTAACAAAGTATTAGGAAAAACCAGGTTTTGCTTAACATAGACATAGTCTATTGCATATAATATATATGGTATTGCGTTGCGATGCTATATGGCTACTTGTTGATAAGATCTCATGATAGCGGCTGGTATGTTAATTCTTTTATGTCAATATACGAGAAGCATTCAAGGCTAATTTTGTTCTATGTTCTTGAATATCAGGGAACTGCTCCAAAATGTTGCCTGTTCTGAAATTGTTTCTCTTGCCGTCTCTGCTCCTACTGGCATCAGCTTCATGTTCTCATGCATTATCATCCAGAAATGAGACTGATCTGGATGCCTTGCTAGCATTCAAGGCAGGTCTAAACCGTCAGTCAAAGGTACTTGCCTCATGGAACACAACCACTGACTTCTGCCAGTGGCGTGGTGTCATCTACAGCCTCAGGCACAAGCAAAGGGTCTTGGCACTGAATATCTTCTCGATGGGTCTTCTCGGCAATATAGCGCCTTCCCTCGGGAACCTCTCGTATTTGAGAAGTCTAGACCTCAGCTACAATCTACTGCATGGTGAAATCCCACGGACGATCGGCAAGTTGTCGCAAATGACATATATTGACTTTTCAAACAATTCGCTCCAAGGCGAAATCCCTTCGACAATTGGCCAGCTACCACAGTTATTGTATCTCCACCTATCAAACTGTTAGAGATGAACGAACCAGAGGGAGAGAGAAATCAAAGTAGCGGAAACAAACTCGTAGCAAGAAACAAGCAACAAAGTGCGCTCTAAAAGCAGAGCAAGAAACACGATCCAAAGCACACAGGGAGTTTTACGTGGAAACCCTAGAAAAAAGGGTGAAAACCACGGATGCACGAATACGTCAACTTCACTATGAATGAAGTCATAACCCGTTAGGGATTTACAATGCTTGGCTTATCCCATAACGTCTACATGGTAGGGTATATATAGTAACAGGTGGCTGAAGGGGTATCTGTGTTACTGCCTGTGACACAACTGACTGACACAGGTAGAACACTTAACATTGCTAGCACCTGACTCAGGTGAGCTAACCCTACCTGTGTCACAGGTGATGAGCCGCCTATGACACAGGTGGCTGACACAGCTGGATGACACTACTGGCTGACACCGATAACACAGAACGTCTTCTGCAAAGAGGTGACAGGAATTTGGAGCAAACTCCAACAAACTCCACCTTGAGATAAATTAATTCCTTCCTTGTAATGCCTGGGATAACAAATTCAACTGATTTAACAGTTCATCACGCGCCATGCGTCAATAGTCACAAGGAACTATCTTTTAACACCGGCCAAGCTTGAGCAAAGCTCAAACTTAGCTGTAGGAACTGGCTTTGTTATCATATCAGCAGCATTATCATGTGTGCTGATCTTGGTCACTTTGACATCACCCTTGGCAACAACATCTCTGATAAAATAGAATCTGACATCAATGTGCTTAATTCTCTCATGGAACATAGAATCCTTTGTAAGGCAAATTACACTTTGACTATCACAGAAGATAGTGGTGCAGGACGAATCTCCACAAAGCTCATAATATAATCCTCTCAACCAAGTAGCCTCCTTGTATGCCTCAGCAACGGCCATGTATTCAGCCTCAGTAGTAGACAATGCAACAGTTGACTGTATGGTTGCCTTCTAACTCAAGCACAGCCACCAATAGTGAACACATAGCCTGTGAGTGATCTTCTCTTGTCCAAATCGCCAGCAAAGTCGGAATCAACATATCCAACAATTACATCTCTATATTTCCCAAAATGCAAACAAGTATTAGATGTACCCCAAGGTACCTGAATATCTATTGGACTGCTATGCAATGCTCCTTTCCAGGATTAGCCATGAATCTGCTCACAACGCTCAAGGCATGAGCTAGAACAGGACGGAGCAGACCATGGCATACATGAGAGAACCAATAACACTCGAATAAGGAACTCTAGACATGTACTCATCGTCTTCTTCTGACTTTAGATAGCAGCTTGATGATAATCTGAAGTGTGCAGCTAACGGTGTGAAAACCGGTTTGGTATCTTGAAAATTGAATCGGTGAAGCACTTTGTCAATGTAACCTCTCTGACTGAGGTACAATTTTCTAGCAGATCTGTCTCTGAAAATCTCCATGCCAATAATCTTCTTTGCAGCACCCAGATCCTTCATATCAAATTCAGAACTCAATTGTTCTTTCAATTTGACAACATCTGCTTTATCTATAACATCAATCAGCATGTCATCGACATACAATAGCAAATAAATGACAGAGCAATTAACAGATCTCAAGTAGACACAGCTATCATAGTCAGATCTTTTAAAGCCTTGAGAAATCATGAAGGTGTCAAACCTCTTGTACCACTGCCTAGGGGATTGCTTCAATCCATACAGTGACTTTTTCAACTTGCAGACAAGCTTCTCTTTACCAGAATAGTAAAACCTTCAGGTTGATTCATATAGATGTCTTCATCCAACTCCCCATGAAGAAATACAATTTTGACATCTAATTGTTGTAGCTCATAATCATACATTGCAACAATGCTAAGAAGTGTACGAATAGAGCTGTGCTTCACAACAGGGAGAACACTTCATTGAAATCAATACCTGGAATCTGGCTGTAGCCTTTGGCAACTAACCTTGCCTTGTATCTTGTCCCATCATTAGGAGTAGAACCCTACTTGCACTTGAAGACCCATTTATAGCTTATCGGTCTCTTGTCACTGGGCAGTTTCACTAAATCCCATATGCCATTCTTGTCAAGGGACTCAATTTCATCATGCATTGCAGTCATCTATTTGTTTGCATCAGCAGAGATAATGGCTTCTGAATATGAAGAAGGTTCGGCAGATCCTTCAATTTCCTCTGCGACACTGAAAGCATAAGCAACCATATTTGCTTCTTCAATTAACCTCCTGACAGGTTTAGGATCCCTTCTGGGCCTATCAACTAGAATGGAATGTTGTGGAGTGTTCACAGCAGCAAGCATATGACCACCTGCGTCACCTGCCTGTGTCACAGCTGGCAGGTCATGAGTTACCTGTGGCACAGCTGGCTGACCTAAGCCTGACTGTGGCACAGCTATCACCTGTGGCACAGGTGCACTCACCTGTGGGACAGGTGCATGAGAATCACTGAGCTTAACTAAATGCTCCACCTCAGAGTTAGACTTCTGTCCACTGTCCTCAGACTCTCTTATAGCCAACAAATATGCATTTAACTGCCCTTGGTTCAAGCTTCCCATTGTCAACATGAGCATAAGCAGGGCACCCAAAACACTCTCAGACTAGAATAATCTGCAGGAGAACCAGACCAAACCTCAATAGGTATTTTCTTATCAATTGTTGTGGAAGGTGACCTATTGATAAGGTGACATGCAGTGGAGACAGCTTCAGTCCAAAAATATATGTTCAGCCCAAAAATGTATGTTCAGACATGCAGCGGGCCTTGGAGATAATGGTCCTATTCATACGCTCAGCTACACCATTTTGTTGAGGAGTGCCAGGAACAGTGTAGTGTCTCACAATGCCATGAGACCTGCAGTATGATTTGAACTGTTTGGAACAGAATTCCATACCATTATCAGTTCGAAGCTTTTTAATTTTCCTCTCAGTTTGGTTTTCAACCATTGTCTTCCACTCTTTGAAGGCAAAAAATGCTTCTGACTTGTGTTTAAGGAAATAGGGTCAGACCTTTCTTGAATAATCATCAATAATAGTCATCATGTAACGAGATCCACCAAAGGATGGCTTTCTGGATGGCCCCCACAAATTAGAATGTACATAATCAAGAATTCCTTCAGTTGTGTGAGTTGAGGTGATGAACTTCACCCTTTTGTGCTTGCCGAAAATGCAATGCTCACAGAACTTCAGGCTTCCACTATATCCTTCAAGTAATCCACGCTTGCTCAGCTCTTCCAGACCGGACTTACTCATATGCCTAAGACGCATATGCCAAAGATTTGATGCATTAGAACCAGAAGCATCTTGAGGGATTATAGGGGCGGCATTGCCTGAGATTGTACTGCCACAGAGATAGTATAGTCCACTGGATTTTCTCAGGTCTGCCTTCATCACCACAAGAGATCCTTTGGTGATCTTCAAGCAATTATCTCCACCTGAATAATGATACCCCTTACCATCAAAGTAGCTCAATGAAATGAGATTTCTCTTCATCTTTGGAATGTATCTGACATCTGTCAGTGTTCTGATCATGCCATCAAACATCTTGATCTGAACCGAGCCAATACCCTCTATCTTGCAAGATGAATCATCATAGCCAAGAATTGATCCACTATTGCTTAATGGCTCAAAGAACCTGAACCAATATCTGTGAGGGAACATATGATATGTGCAAGCAGTGTCAAGAATCCACTCATCGGTGGCAGCTCTCTGTCCAGTTGAACTGGCAACAGCATTTAAAAAACCAACGCCTGTGTTAGCAGCTGTGTCACAGGTGGGACGAAGATCTGTGTCACAGGTGAGATGGTCACCTGTGTCACAGCTGGAGCTGGCACAGCTGAGGTGGTCAGCTGTATCACGGTTGCTGGCAGAGGTTCCAGCAATGACCACCAAAGACTCGACATCTGAGTTAGCAGAACAGTTGGCAGCAGCATCAGCCTTATCTTTTGGCTTTGTGCCTTTCATGTTCTCCTTGTTCTTCAACTTGTAACACTCAGAAATGTCATGTCCATCACGTTTGCAGTATCTGCAAAACTTGCCCTTTTCTCTGGACTTTGATCTGCCTCTCTGACCTGTGGCATAGGCAGAGCCTCTTCCATGACCATGATTGGGGTTTTTCTTCTCAGATCTGCCTCTAACAAACAAACCCTCAGCATGTGAGCCACTTGAATCATTTGACACCATCTGTCTCATCTTCTCCTTGGAATGCAAGGCCGCATACACCTCATGAAGAGTGAGAGTATCTCTACTATATAGCATGGTGTCTTTAAAACCAGAATATGAACTAGGCAGCGAACACAAGAGAATCAAACACAAATCTTCTTCATCATAACTAACATCTAATGATGCTAGATCAGCAACAATCTCCTTGAAATTAGAGATGTGATCAAACAAGTTACCTCCTTCCGGCATCTTGTGCAGGAACAACTTTTGCAGCCACAGGTAGCTCATGACCTGCCAGCTGGTCATATGCCTGCTGCTGTGAACACTCCACAGCATTCCATTGCAGTTGATAGGCCCAGAAGGGATCCTAAACCTGTCAGGAGGTTAATTTAAGAAGCAAATATGGTTGCTTATTCTTTCAGCGTCGCAGAAGAAATAGAAGGATCTACCGAACCTTCTTCATACTCAGAAGCCATTATCTCTGCTGATGCAAGCAAATGGATGACTGCAATGCATGATGAGATTGAGCCCCTTGACAAGAATGGCACATGGGATTTAGTCAAACTGCCCAGTGACAAGAGACCAATAAGCTGTAAATGGGTCTTCAAGTGCAAGGAGGGTTCTACTCTAAATGATGGGACAAGATACAAGGCAAGGCTGGTTGCAAAAAGTTACAGCCAGATTTCAGGTGTTGATTTCAAGGAAGTGTTCTCCCCTGTGTGAAGCATAGTTCAATTCGTACACTTCTCAGCATTGTTGCAATGCATGATTATGAGCTTCAGCAATTAGATGTCAAAACTGCATTTCTTCATGGAGAGTTGGATGAAGACATCTATATGAATCAACCTGAAGGCTTTACTGTTCCTGGTAAAGAGAAACTTGTCTGCAAATTAAAGAAGTCACTGTATGGATTGAAGCAATCCCCCAGGCAGTGGTACAAGAGGTTTGATACCTTCATGATTTCTCAAGATTTCAAAAAATCTGATTATGATAGCTGTGTATACTTGAGATCTGCTAATGGCTCTGCCATTTACTTACTATTGTATGTCGATGACATGCTGATTGCTGCTAAAGATAAAGCAGATATTGATCAATTGAAGGAACAATTGAGTTGTAAATTTGATATGAAGGATCTGGGTGCAGCAAAGAATATTCTTGGCATGGAGATTTCCAGAGACAGATCTGCTGAAAAATTGTATCTCAGTCAAAGAGGATACATTGACAAGGTGCTTCACCGTTTCAACTTTCAAGATGCCAAGCCAGTTTCCACACCTTTAGCTGCACACTTCAGATTATCATCAAGCTGTTGTCCAAAGTCAGAAGAAGATGATGAGTACATGTCTAGAGTTCCCTATTCGAGTGCTGTTGGCTCTCTCATGTATGCCATGGTTTGCTCCCGTCCTGATTTAGCTCATGCTTTGAGCGTTGTGAGCAGATTCATGGCTAATCCAGGAAAAGAGCATTGGAAAGCAGTCCAATGGATATTCAGGTACCTTAGAGGTACATCTCATGCCTGTTTGCATTTTGAGAAATCTAGAGATGGAATTGTTGGATCTGTTGATTCCGACTTTGCTGGCGATTTGGACGAGAGAAGATCACTCACAGGCTATGTGTTTACCATTGGTGGCTGTGCTGTGAGTTGAAAGGCAACCCTGCAGTCAACTGTTGCATTGTCTACTACTGAGGCTGAGTACATGGTCGTTGCTGAGGCATGCAAGGAGGCTACTTGGTTGAGAGGTTTATATTCTGAGCTTTGTGGAGATTCATCCTGCACAACCATCTACTGTGACAGTCAAAGTGCAATTTGCCTTACAAAAGATTCCATGTTCCATGAGAGAACTAAGCACATTGGTGTCAGATTCCATTTTATCAGAGATGTTGTTGCCAAGGGTGATGTCAAAGTGACCAAGATCAGCACATATGACAATGCTGCTGATATGATGACAAAGCCAGTTCCTACAGCTAAGTTTGAGCTTTGCTCAACCTTTGCCGGTGTCAAAAGATAGTCCCTAGTGACTATTGGCGCATGGCGCACGATAAACTGTTAAGTCAGTTGAATTTGGTATCCCTGGCGTTTTAAGGAAGGTTTCAAGGAATTTGTCTCAAGGTGGAGTTTGTTGGAGTTTGCTCCAAATTCCTGTCACCCCTTTGCAGAAGACGTTCTGCATTGCCGGTGTCAACCAGCGGTGTCACCCAGCGGAGTCACCCAGCGGTGTCAGCCACCGGTGTCACAGGTGGCTCATCACCTGTGACACAGGTAGCTGACACAGGTAGGGTTAGCTCACCTGAGTCAGGTGTTAGCATGTTAAGTGTTCTGCCTGTGTGAGTCAGCTGTGTCACAGGCAGTAACACAGATACCCCTTCAGCCACCTGTAACTGTATATACCCCTTCCCTGTAGACGTTATGGGATAAGCCAAGTATTGTAAATTCCTAACGGGTTAGGACTTCATTCATAGTGAAGTTGACGTCTTTGTGCATCCGTGGTTTTCACCCTTTTTAGGGTTTCCACGTAAAATTCTCTTGTGTCTTAGATCGTGTGTGATTGTTCTATTTTCTGCGCGCGTTCTTTGCTTGATTGTTGCCACGTTCATTTCCGCTACTCTGATTTCTCTCTTCCTCTAGATACGTCCATTCCTAACAGCTCACATACTTTACATCCATGAAAACAACTTATCTGGCGTGCTGCCGGACGCTCTCAGCAATTGTCAGAGCTTGATGGAGCTCTGTTTGGATGGTAACTATTTCAACAGTACCATTCCTTTGTCCATAAGTAGAATGCGAGGCTTAGTACTGCTGAATTTGACCAAAAACAGACTCACAGGCGCAATTCCTCAAGAGTTAGGACTCATGAATGGCCTGAAAGAACTGTATCTTGCGCACAATAATTTGCCTGCACAGATCCCCGAGACCTTGGAAAGCATGACGTCACTTTATCGGCTCGACATATCCTTCAACCTTCTTGATGGGCAAGTTCCAGCACATGGCGTGTTCGCCAATTTGACCGGATTCTTGTTTGATGGGAATGATAAGCTTTGTGGTGGTATTGGAGAGTTGCATTTGCCTTCATGCCCAACCAAACCAATTGAGCACAACCAAAGGATACCTCGAGTCATTCGAAATGCAGTGATTTCTATTGCTAGTATCATCTTTGTGTGCCTAATCTTGGCACTAGTTTTCTTCTCATTAAGAAAAACATTAAGACTGCTGTTGACGACCAAATTGGGCAGTACCCCCGGATGGGCCGAGTGCATCGGGCAAGATCTGCAATGCTACCGAATCGTGGCCCAGGCCGAGTGGTGCGGCGTCCCCGAATCCCGAGTACCCGTTTCCGAGTACCCGCGGTCCCGAGTTCTGGCGCCCCCGAGCACTCGCGCCCCGAGCACTCGTCCCCGAGCACTCGAGCCCCGAGTACTCATGTCCCCGAGCACTCGTTCCCGAGCATTAACGAGATCCGAGTGCCGGACCCCGAGCACTCTATGTCCCCGAGTACTCGTCCCCGAGCACTCGTGTTACCGAGTACTCGTGTTCCCGAGCGCTCGTTTCTTAAGTTCTCGTGCGCCCTAGTACTCGTCTTCCCGAATGGGTCCAAGCCAGGCTCCGAACGATGCATCCGAGTCCCAGCCACGCCAGGTCGGTTGCCAAGCTGTAACGTTCCCGCACTTTCCTACAGGTGGGCCGAGGCATTGGATTTCAAGACGAAGACTTTCTGCGCTGGAGGCCTTGACTTGGGGCTCAAGGAAAAATAGTTGATCGTGGCATTTAAAGGAAAGTCTGAGATTTGGAAGGACTCCCGGATAATATGGAAGGATATCCCGTATACAAGGCGGAGTCCGGATCACGGCGGTTAAATCGATCAGATTAGGAAGTTATCTCAAGATTGTATGGAAATATATCTTTGTACGAGATAGAGTCCTATTGTAGCTCAAAGACCGGGCATACCCTATAAATATGAAGGGTATATGGCCGATTGAGGTGGAACTCTCCCAATCGACGCAATCAATACATTATCTTTTTCATCTACTCATCCTTGTTTTTCTGCTTCTCGTTCTTCGTTGTTCTTCGTGTTATACGGCAACGAAACTCGAGGCCCTAGGGGCGATCAGGTCGACCTAGGGCAGCCCATAGCCGCCGCACTCCCTGACGGGGTCCCTCCCGGGGGTGTGGGGTTTCGGGTTCCCAAAAGCACTCGCCGGCGTGTCTTGCGTATCGCGCTCCCGGCAAGTCTCCCCCGGCTCCGTGTCCCGCGCATCGCGCTCGGCTCCGGGGGTACACGGTGACGTGTTCGTGTGCGAACACACTTTTTGGCGACTCCGCTGGGGACGAAATCATCATGTCCAACCATCAGACTCCACAACTCGGCGAGATCAGCACCGATAACATCATCAAGCCAGACTACAATGAGTTATCGGAGGAACATCGCCAAGCTTTCGAAGCATACAAGAAGAAGCGGGAGGAGGAGGATCTACAGACGTTCCTCGCAAACTTCAAGAAGGATCGTCAGGGAAACATTACTCCGGTTGGAGAAATCAAATTCCCTCCTCTACACGGCAAGAAGGCTGACACCCCGGTAAGTAGCACGTTTTCTCCAGAACAGATAGCCGAAATACAGGGTTATATTTCGGAAGGCAATACTCTTGTTTACAACACGTTCATAGAAAACACGAGTGCTAAGGGGAGCACGTGCCCAACATCTAGTGGTAACGCCGGTACGGCTATAGGTGTGGTAAACCCTGATCCGACCTCGGTAGTAGGTTCATCGGCGCTTCCCGGGCCATTGAATTTACGCCCTAGTCAGACCAACCAACTCGTAGCCGTACCCGCCAGCCCTAGTCCGATCATGAGCATACCCGGTTCGGCGGTAGCGCCGAACCAGAGCCTGATTACACCTTCCATGAACACAACCATGGTTAAGCCGATGCCGAGTCACGACTCGGCGTATGGATCACAGGCCGCACCCATGGCCAGTCGTCCAACGGCGACTTCGTCCGCTACGGACGAAATTTTAGCCAAGCTCCAGGAAGACATGAAAAGGATGTTTACCGAGTCCGGACTCGAGCCGAAGTTTAGAAGTCGGATGTATCAGAAGCCATATCCCGACTACTATGATGCTATCCTGTACCCTCCAGGTTACAAGGTTCCCGACTTCGCTAAGTTTAGCGGTGAGGGGACGAAGACTACATGGGAGCATGTCAGTCAGTATCTAGCACAGTTAGGTGAAGCGAACTCTATAAACGAGTTGAAGGTACGCCTATTTCCTTTGTCACTGACTGGCACCGCTTTTTCATGGTTCTCCGCTTTGCAGCCTGGCGCTATACTCTTGTGGTCACAGTTAGAGCAGAAGTTCCATGATCATTTTTATAGCGGCGACAATGAACTCAAGTTGACACATCTTACATCGGTCAAGCAGAAGCACGACGAGTCGGTCACCGACTACGTCAAAAGATTTAGGGACACAAAAAACCGATGCTATAGCTTGGTGATAACTGAGAGAGACTTGGCCGACTTGGTACTGGCCGGGTTGAAGACCCACATTAGAGAACGGATAGAAAATTATGAGCTCTTAAGTGTCAACCAAGTCTTACAAAAAGTTTTGGCTCAAGAAAGCCGAAGCATAGAAGTCAAGGAGATTCATAGGTCCAAACCCGATCGCCCTAGGATGCACATGGTCGAGTATGACAGCTCGGGCGATGAGGGTAACATATATGCTGTCGAGTTCGTTTGGTCCTCTAAGACCAAACCGTATACTTGTGACGCTCTCAAGCTGACTCGCAAGAATCATGAAGAACAGATAAAATTCACCTTTGACGTAGCTAAGTGTGATAAAATATTTGATTCTTTGCTGCAAGATAGGATTATTAGGATATCTCATTCTTTACCGCCGTTTGAAGAGATGAAACGGCGAGCTTATTGCAAGTATCATAATTCTTTTTCTCATGCGACTAATGACTGCAATGTTTTTCGGCGACAGATACAATCGGCCATTAATGAGGGACGATTGAATTTCGCCGATATGCAAATCGACAAACAGCCCTTCCCAATGAATGCTATGGATTTGGAAGGGAAGAAAGTTTTGATTCGGCCCGACATAGCCGAATCAGCTAACAAAGACCATGTGGTCCTTGGTGAACCTCGGAAGAAAGAAGTCGGCAAAACACCGGGAAGAGAAGTCGTGCTCGAGAAACAACCCGGTGGCAAAGAGACATTGAAAATCACTATCAGAAATCACGCACTCGGGGGGCAATCCCGAGTACAGGAAGATCACACCAGTGCACTCGGGGGGCAACCACCGATGCCAGAGAGTACCCGGGTCAAGTTCATCAAGCCCGAGAGTCCGGAAGTCGGCAAGTGGAAGATCAACGAAGCCAGAGCTCAGCATAAAAGAGTGAAGCCGACTTTCGATATGTTGCTTTCCAAATACACCAGCCAAGCGGCCGGTGTCATCCCTGACCGGCCATTGCGCTTAAAACGTCCAAGATCACCTCCAAGGCCAGGGTTTCAACATCAGGCCGGACCGCACGGGCCATGGATGCTGACTCCATGGATGGTGCCACCTCCATACGCACCGTACGTGGACCGCTTCGACGGAAGATGGGGGCAGCACCCGATGGTCCCTTACGCTTTTCATCCAGGATGGTTGGCATTGAGGAGACCCGTCCGTGAGAGGCTCACTCATCCTACTCGGGGCCGACTAGGCGGGGATGCCAGTCGGCCAACACAGAAGGTCAACCACCCCACTCAAGACCGACTCATTGGCGATACCAGTCGGTCCTCACCAACTTCTCCGGGTCAACCAGCCAAGAAGATATGGCGTGCCAAGTCACCAAGTGCTGATGCTCCAACGAACAACGGACCAAGAATGGAGATCAATCAACTCGGCAAAGGGCCGATTACTATCGGTAATCTGGTCAACTCTAACGATAATGTGATCACTGTTCAGCAGGGGTCTATGGCCAATGACCATGAAGCCGGTACAAGCAAGAGCAGGCCCAGAGACCCCAAGTACACTCAGCCTACCTGGTGTCCTCCCGGGTTGACCAAAACCCAGAAAAGAAGGCTGCAGCGCATGAAGAACCAGGAGAAGGTTGAGCGAGAGGCTGAGACGCTAAGGGACGAATCTTTTAACGAGATTCGGCCCATGGTACCCGCGAAGCAGGTCTGGAAGCCTAAGCGAGCAGAGGACACGACGACTCCCGAAGACATGTCTCCTCTACTCGGCAAGTCGCCGAAGTCGGTAGCTACCACGGAAGATAGCGAAGAGGAAATGGTGGACTACGAGTCTACACCGGTTCATGCAGGTATGGACATAAACATGGTATATTACTTACCTGCCGAGTTCCGTGCTGTAGATGAGAATGGGGAGGTAGCCCAGTTCGACTTCGGCCCCAAGAACGCCATCTTCGAGAAGCCGACAGAGCCGGTGAGGCACTTAAAACCGCTATATGTCAAGGGCCATATTAATGGAACACCGGTGGCGAGGATGCTCGTGGATGGCGGTGCCGTGGTGAATCTTATGCCATACTCGGTCTTCAAGAGGTTAGGTCTGCATGATAACGAGTTGATGAAGACCAATATGGTGCTCAATGGGTTTGAAGGCAAAGAGAGCACAGAGGCCAAAGGCGTGATGTACGTAGAGCTCACCATCGGAAGCAAGACTTGGCCACTGCCTTCTTTGTCGCCGAGGTGCAAGGAAATTACAACGTCATACTGGGCCGCGATTGGGTTCACGCCAACCAATGCGTGCCGTCCACAATGCACCAATGCCTTATACAATGGATTGATGAAGAAGTCGAAGTCATTCACGCAGACAACTCGGCTTGTGTCGCCTTAGCCGATGCGTTGGTGGACTGGCAGCACCCCAATGCGACGTGTCTGTCTGGGCGAGACCTTTCCGGGTTCGATTTCCTTAGCGCCACAAAGAACGGGTTCGTACCCGTATCTTTAAAGCCAGTCAGTGCCGACCGGCTTCAGGCCAACTCGGTTTTAACTGCCTTGGTTGATGTGCTGGCGAGTCGGCAACAACACGGCAACTCTTCGGCGACCGACTTCCCTAGTACTAAAGGAGATAGCCGAGTACCCGTACCCTCAAAGCCGGTTGATGGCAATCGGCTCCAAAACAAGAAGCAATCAGATGGATCCTAACTCGGAATGGCTACAAAAGCGACTCGCAGAGTATCGGTCTTGTAAGAACGATATGCACGAGTCTATAGAAGAGTTAGATGATATGGATAAGTTAGGGCAAGGTTTCACATCGGTCGATCCATTAGAGGAAGTAGACATAGGGGATGGATTGAGTTCTAGGCCGACCTTTGTAAACAAGAACTTGAAAGCCGACTGCAAATTTAAGCTAGTCGGCTTGCTAAAAGAATACGTTTGCTGCTTTGCATGGGAATACCATGAGATGCCCGGGTTAAGCCGAGAGCTAGTAGAGCATCGGTTGCCTATCAAGGCCGGTTTCAGACCTTTCAAACAACCGGCCAGGAGATTCAACCCCGAGATGTATGACGGATCAAGGAAGAGATCGGTCGGCTGCTCAAAGCTAACTTTATTAGACCTTGCAGGTATGCCGACTGGATTTCTAACATTGTGCCCGTAGAAAAGAAAGGGTCCGGCAAGTTGAGGGTGTGCATCGACTTCAGAGATTTGAACAGAGCCTCACCCAAAAGACGAGTACCCTATGCCTATAGCCGATATGCTTATTGACAATGCTTCTGGACAAGAGGTCATCAGCTTCCTCGACGGTAACGCGGGATACAATCAAATCTTCATGGCCGAAGAGGACATGTCCAAAACGGCTTTTCGTTGCCCCGGGTTCCTTGGCCTATTCGAGTGGACAGTGATGACCTTTGGATTGAAGAACGCTGGGGCCACGTATCAAAGAGCTATGAATCTAATCTTCCATGATCTACTCGGCGTCATACTAGAAGTCTATATTGATGACATCGTTGTCAAGTCGGACGCCTTTGAATCTCATCTGGCCGACTTGCGCTTAGCTTTTGAGAGGATGAAGAGGTACGGCCTGAAGATGAAACCCTGTGAAGTGCGCTTTTGGCGTATCGGCTGGGAAGTTCTTAGGCTTCATCATACATCAGCATGGCATAGAAATTGATCCTAAAAAGATAGAAGCTATTCAGAAGTTACAAGCTCCGACATGCAAAAGGGACGTGCAAAGACTCCTTGGTAAAATCAATTATCTGAGGAGATTCATAGCCAACTTGTCGGGAAAGGTCACCGCATTTACTCCTATCCTTCGGTTGAAGAATGACGTCGATTTCACTTGGGGGGCAAGGCAACAGGAGGCGTTCGAGTTGATCAAAGGCTATTTATCTACCCCTCCGGTATTGAAAGCGCCTAGGCATGGGGAACCCTTCCGACTTTACATCGCAGCAGAGGAAGGCGTAATTGGAGCTGTGTTAACCCAAGAAGCCGAAGGAAAGGAACATGCTATCACTTATTTGAGTCGGCGACTACTCGACGCCGAGACAAGGTACTCTTTCGTTGAGAAGTTATGCTTATGCCTATATTACGCTTGCACGAAGTCGAGACACTATTTGCTGTCTAGTACTTGCACTGTAGCCTGTCAAACCGATGTCATCAAGTATATGTTGCATAGGCCAATTCTTAGTGGCCGAGTCGGCAAGTGGGCTTACGCGCTGACCGAGTACGATTTGGCTTATGAACCCTTGAAATCTATGAGGGGCCAAATCATTGCCGACTTCATTGTTGAACATCGGGTTGACAAGCATAGCATTGACGTTGATCTTGTCTCGCTAGTACCATGGAGATTGTACTTTGATGGTTCAGTCTGTAGCAGTGGCCAAGGTGTCGGTGTTGTTTACATATCTCCATGTGGTACTACCCACGAAGCCTCATGCCGCTTAGAATATTTTTGCACAAATAATCAAGCTGAGTATGAAGCTTTGCTACTCGGCTTAGAGCTTCTGATTGCAATAGGTGCCACACATATTGAGGCTTTCGGTGATTCGTTATTAGTAGTCCAACAAGTGTCCAAAGTTTATCAATGTCTTGACGAATCACTTAATGTTTATCTTGATAAGTGTCTAGATATAATCTCTACCTTGGATTATTTTAGTATTGCTCATATACCTAGACAAGAAAATTGGGTTTGCAAACGAGTTGGCGCAGCAAGCATCCGGCTACCATGTTAGTCGTGGTGTCTTTCATATTTCTCAAGAGCCGATGCTTGGGCCCAACTCGGTAGGAAAGGCCGAGTCAGAAATCACCGACTCGGTCGCCAGTGGAAAACCGAGTATGAATAACAGAGAAGACTGGAGGAAGTCGATCATTGATTACTTACAAGATCCGACTAAGAGGGGTAGACCGAATTGTTCGGCGGATGGCCTTCAAATACACTTTGATCGACGATGATCTTTATCGCCGAACGGTCGACGGAGTTCTTTTGAAATGCTTGGACGAGGATCAAGCAAGAGTTGCAATGGGAGAGGTACATGAAGGCATCTGTGGCACTCATCAGTCGGCTCACAAGATGAAATGGTTATTACGGCGTGCCGGGTTCTATTGGCCGACTATGATCAATGATTGCTTCAGATATTACAAGGGGTGTGAAGCCTGTCAGAAGTTTGGTGATATTCAACTCGCTCCTGCTGCCATGCTACATCCTATTATCAAGCCGTGGCCATTCAGAGGTTGGGGACTAGACTTCATTGGACAAATCTATCCTTCTTCCTCAAAGGGGCATCGGTTCGTATTGGTAGCAACTGATTATTTCACCAAGTGGTCTGAAGCAGTGCCTCTCAAAAACATGATACATGTGGAAGTGATTCGATTTATAACCGAGCACATTATACATAGATTCGGCGTCCCTCAAACTCTGACGACGGATCAAAGGTACCTCTTTTATGGCGGGACAAGTAAAGGAGTTTGCCGAGTCCTATAAAATAAAGCTGCTCAATTCTTCTCCATATTATGCCCAAGCCAATGGACAAGCCGAGTCCAGCAATAAAGTGCTAATCAAGCTTATCAAGAAGAAGATCGAGGACAACCCAAGGAGATGGCATGAGGTGTTGTCCGAGGCGTTGTGGGCGCATAGGATTTCAAGACACAGTGCTACCAAGGTGACTCCCTATGAGCTCGTGTATGGGCAAGAGGCCGTTTTACCCGTAGAGGTAAATCTGAGTGCTTTAAGATTAGCCAAACAGAATGATTTATCGGCGGTCGACTTTTACAATCTGATGATGGATGGTCTTGATGAAGTCGCCGATAAGCGTTTGGTTGCTTTAAAGGCCATAGAAAGGGACAAGCTAAGGGTAGCCAGAGCATACAACAAAAAGGTCAAGGCGAAGAACTTTCAAGTCGGCGAACTAGTATGGAATGTCATCCTACCAATCGGCTCGAAGGATAATAAGTTTGGCAAATGGTCGCCGAGTTGGGAAGGTCCTTTCAGAATTGCGAGAGTGGTTCCTGGGAATTCATACTTAGTAGAATCCGTGCAGGGCACTCTGCTGCCGCGAGCTCTCAATGGCAGATATCTGAAGAAGTTCCACCCGAGCGTGTGGCAAGAAGCATAACAAGTGCTGTGGCCGATATATCATATCGCCCTGAGAGAAGAAATGGCCGATGAGATGGTCCGCATCGCCCTAAGAACATGACTTATTATTTTCGGTAAAAATACATCTTTATACCGAAAACAGGGGGGCATGTGTTGACAACCAAATTGGGCAGTACCCCCGGATGGGCCGAGTGCATCGGGCAAGATCTGCAATGCTACCGAATCGTGGCCCAGGCCGAGTGGTGCGGCGTCCCCGAATCCCGAGTACCCGTTTCCGAGTACCCGCGGTCCCGAGTTCTGGCGCCCCCGAGCACTCGCGCCCCGAGCACTCGTCCCCGAGCACTCGAGCCCCGAGTACTCATGTCCCCGAGCACTCGTTCCCGAGCATTAACGAGATCCGAGTGCCGGACCCCGAGCACTCTATGTCCCCGAGTACTCGTCCCCGAGCACTCGTGTTACCGAGTACTCGTGTTCCCGAGCGCTCGTTTCTTAAGTTCTCGTGCGCCCGAGTACTCGCCTTCCCGAATGGGTCCAAGCCAGGCTCCGAACGATGCATCCGAGTCCCAGCCACGCCAGGTCGGTTGCCAAGCTGTAACGTTCCCGCACTTTCCTACAGGTGGGCCGAGGCATTGGATTTCAAGACGAAGACTTTCTGCGCTGGAGGCCTTGACTTGGGGCTCAAGGAAAAATAGTTGATCGTGGCATTTAAAGGAAAGTCTGAGATTTGGAAGGACTCCCAGATAATATGGAAGGATATCCCGTATACAAGGCGGAGTCCGGATCACGGCGGTTAAATCGATCAGATTAGGAAGTTATCTCAAGATTGTATGGAAATATATCTTTGTACGAGATAGAGTCCTATTGTAGCTCAAAGACCGGGCATACCCTATAAATATGAAGGGTATATGGCCGATTGAGGTGGAACTCTCCCAATCGACGCAATCAATACATTATCTTTTTCATCTACTCATCCTTGTTTTTCTGCTTCTCGTTCTTCGTTGTTCTTCGTGTTATACGGCAACGAAACTCGAGGCCCTAGGGGCGATCAGGTCGACCTAGGGCAGCCCATAGCCGCCGCACTCCCTGACGGGGTCCCTCCCGGGGGTGTGGGGTTTCGGGTTCCCAAAAGCACTCGCCGGCGTGTCTTGCGTATCGCGCTCCCGGCAAGTCTCCCCCGGCTCCGTGTCCCGCGCATCGCGCTCGGCTCCGGGGGTACACGGTGACGTGTTCGTGTGCGAACAACTGCCATCTGTCAGAACAATACCGGTCGCTCCTTCTTTCATGGATGACATGTATCCTCGAGTTTCTTATTCCGAATTGGCCCAAGCAACAAATGGCTTCACAGCCAACAATTTGGTTGGCACAGGACGGTATGGATGTGTTTATAAGGGGAGCATGCTGCTGAAAAGGTCAGTAACTACTGTCGCTGTGAAGATATTTGACCTTGAACAATCTGGTTCTCGAAAAGTTTTATGGCCGAGTGTAAGGCACTTAGCAAAATTCGCCATCGTAACTTGATTGGTGCCATAACTTGCTGCTCTGACTTGAACCAAAATGACTTCAAAGCCATTGTTTTTGATTTCATGCCCTACGGGGGTCTTGATAAGTGGTTACATCCAGACATGTATGCGTCAAATCTAGTCAAAGTTCTAACATTAATGCAGAGATTGAGCATTGCTTCTGATATTGCCGCTGCACTAGACTATTTGCACAACAATTGCCAGCCAACAATAGTTCACTGCGACTTCAAGCCCAGCAACATTCTTCTTGGGGAGGATATGGTTGCTCATGTTTGGGACTTTGGCCTTGCCAAGATTCTCACTGATCCGGAAGGCGAGCAATTGATCACTTCAAAGAGTTCTATAGTGGGAACAATTGGATATGTTGCTCCAGGTAACTCAACTTATTTTATTTTATGTCCAGAAAATGGTGCGGCTTGCTTGGTATATTATTGATGGTGTTTGTGCCCTGCAGAATATGGTGAAGGTGGTCAAATTTCTCCAAGTGGGGATGTTTATAGCTTTGGTATTGTGCTCCTTGAGATGTTTACAGGGAAGGCGCCTACACATGAAATGTTTACCAATGGATTAACCTTGCTGAAGTACGCAGAAATGGTGTATCCAGCACAACTGATGGAGATTGTTGACCCCCTTCTGCTATCAGTTGAGAAGACATGGGGAGAAATCAATAGTGTCATGTACTCTGTCACAAGACTTGCCCAAGCATGCAGCAAGAAGAGACCAACTGCGAGGTTGTCCATGAGAGATGTTGTAGCTGAGATGCACAGAATAAAGGCCCGCTATGCTGCAAAAGTAACTAGGCAATGTAGTTCCGAGTGATGGAACATTAGTGGAGTATGCCTGAGCATTTCATAAGATATAATAGCTGCATAACATTCGTAAATCATGCTGAGGAAGGAAGGAGTGCAAAAACGAGAGAGAGAGAGAGAGAGAGAAACAGTGTAGTACACCTTAACTGCATTGTGTGCAATACTTTTGCAACATGTAATCATCCGTTTTTCTGTCCTTTAGTTAAACATAGAGAGCAGTTATTTTGCATATTTCTAGAAATAATACTCAGATAGAAGAAGCACAAATTAGCTATAAAAAAAAGAGAAGTAAGAGAGTGTAACCTTATTGTTTGGTATTATTTTTATCAGATTCAGATGTCAAATATCCTTTGTTTCTCTGATAAAACTTATCTGCATTCCATTAATACTTATACTGAGTTTTGAGTTGCAGTAGTAGTCATGTCCATATCAAGAGAAAAATGAAGAAAAACAAGAAGAGTCAATTTCCATCAACTCTAAGGTACTTAGGAAAAAAATAGAGTACTTAGTTATGAACAATAAAATAGAGTAATCTAGGGAGCAAAATTCCGCTTTCTTTGGCCCAGGGTGCACGATCCAAATAACAAAGACATAAAGAGAGATGCAATTTGTTTAGCAACTACTGTACATCGTTCAGTGGTAGTAAATTTAAAAGGTAACTATAACCAGCCAATTTGTACTTAAAGTTTCACTACTCAAATATTCCTGCAGATTGTGGAGCGCACAAATACATGACAACATGAGAAATTCACCTGGAAAAATGTGGATGCGCAAAGATGTATGGATGAAAAGAATGTATAGTGTCCACTTTGATTTTCCTGAACAAAAAAGACTTGGTTCATTTATTCTAGCCTTCCTCTTCCCATTTTCATTGCTACCTCTGCATAGGAGTCAAAGAGGACAGTATGGTAAAGTTGACTGTAACATCTTAGCTTTTTTCGTGCCTAAATATTATTTACACTTAAGAGACTATCAAGATTGACTCACATACTTGTAAGAGGATGAACCTTTATCAGATGGTCCAGTGCAGCAAGACTTTCTACACAAGCTCCAACCGTAGAGTTCAAACAAAGGTCGTCTGTAATTGCCCAGAACACTGGGCATTTCATGGAACTCTATGAAAGAATTTTCAAGGGTTCAACAGGTCATATTCTAGTATTACATGAGGCTGCTACGTCCAATCACATTTCTGACAAAATTTGATACTCCCTCCACCTAGGAATATAAGGCATATTTCTTGTCCATAAATTTAGGGCATATTTCTTATTCCAATGCAAAATTAGGGTGTTGCCTCTGTACCCCTAATAAATATCTAGGTTTACTTTGTATCCGGTACATGCATGCATTCCATATAGTACTTTATAGGTAATAATTAGGGGTAGTTTAGTCACTTTCATTGTCCATACGTATAGGGCGTATTTCTTATTCCAATTCATTCTAAATGACAAAAATATAAATCTGGAAGGAGGGAGTAATATAAAAAAGTTTTTCCCCTCAAATTACATTGCATGCTATATTTAAGAAAAAAGGACCCGTTAATCAAAATTATACCATTTGAGCTGGTCAACAGAAAAAATAAAAAAATTAGCAACAAAGGCTAGTGGTGAAGGCTACAACCTACAAAATAACTCGATATTTTTCATGAAAATCACCACATGTTCTCTAAAACAATATCAAAATGTACAGAGTACATGTTTTCTGAAACATCACCAGAAAAATCAACATGTTTGGTGCAAGCAAGCAGCTATGAAATTTTAGTATTTTACTGGGCCTATGTTTCTTTACCCTGATGAACTGCACTACATATCACTGATATTTTGAAGCTTAAAATGTTAGTCACCCCAAGGAGAAGAACTTGACACCCCTAAATCCCTGGGACAGTCCTTATTTTCTCTACACCATTGCCATAAGCATTAGAAAGCTTACAGCAAAAACAGTGATGAAAATTCTAGTGTAGATTGACTGAGTGAAATCGGGAGGGTAGTACACAACCTTGAATTCACATTAGAGAATACTACAGAAATGCTGGCTTTGACGAAATGCCTAAAAGTTCTAGGCTGTCCAGATGCCCAAACATTGTACATCACTTTAACTTACAGAAAGAACTATGCCCCACTACGATGCTACCCTATTCCAGGAGTGCTTCCAGAATTTCTCTGCTTGATATCAACTTCATATGCAGTCTCGAGGTAAACCACTGGAAAAGTTAAAGCTAGAGAACACAACCCCCATTACCTTCTTTGGTGCATTTCCAACACAAATTCTATCATCAAATCCAAAATTACGAACCAAGATCTTCAAAGTTTAAATCCATGCTGCCAACAAGGTATCAATGCCTGAATGCTCGCTGTAATTAATTTCATCAGGAGTGTTGTTCTGCAGTTACAAGTCCTTCGTTATAATTATGACTATCATCATAAGATATCTTGTCTAGAACAACATGATACAACAAGTGGCATAAGTAACTCGGCTCCTCTCAAGGACAAGAGTAATAGATGTAGAACCTAACATGCAGCCTGAAATGAAATCAATCAGGACTCAGGAGAAACGGAGCAACGGCAAGCCCGGCCAAGGCCGTAAGAGCGGGTGCTGGATAAGGCTCTCCCTGAAGACATGCCCTGACATGACAGCATCCTTCCACCCAAGGTCGACAGTCCTCACCATCTTCTTCTCCCTCACATTGTACACCATAAACCCGAAGAAGCCACCTAGTATGACATCCCCTCCATCACCACCCGTCACGGCTGCTGACAGCAAGTACTTCCGGAGTTTTCTCTGGTGCTGCTGGAGATTCGGCATATTCGGCATACTGAACCGCCGTGGCACCGTGACACGGTGCCGCCGTGCCCACTCCCCGCTGCCATAGTCCACGAGGGCCCAGAGGATGAAGCACCCCATATGGGATTCTGACACCATGAGCACCCCGTCCACCTCGAACGGCTTCACGTAGGCTCTGGCGGCCGGTGGTGATGCCATACTGCGGAACTCCTCAGACACCGTGTCAAACACCACCATGTTGCCAGTGCCCATGGCCTCCGGGTGTTGGAGCCAGTGCAGGCTGCCTCGGTGAACAACTGGCGTCGAGTAGGAAAAGGCACCACTGCCCACCGGCACGGGTGCGGCCGGCACACTGAGGCGGCGAGGCCCGCTGGCGCCCGCGGATAGGACGTAGTAGGCCCAGCCGTCCGGCGTCCTGCCGTGGCACACCAGCCGGTACTCTCCGGACGGGCGGTGGAAGTAGAACCCGGAGGCGACGGCCCAGCTGCACGGTGACGGAGTCACCCGCGGAAGGTCGCTCCACCGCCACGTGGCGGGATTGCAGACCAGGTAGATCCCCGGATCCTGCCTGAACAGGAGAAGGCCGTCGCAGGAGGCGAGGAGGAGGCAGTACTGCGGGCCGGGCGGCGCTGGCGCCCGGCCCTGGGCGTCGGGCAGGAACTTGGGGTACCGGGCGAGCCGCCGGCACGCGCCGCCGGTGGGGGCCGGGATCGCGTCCAGGGAAAAAAAATCCACTTCTAGGCCCCCTGGCTGACTCAATGCCAAAAATAACCCTTCATTTTTTACAAAACCAAAAATGACATCTTCAACCAATCGTGCGCGGACACATGGCACAAGCCGTACTCTCGACCAGTGGCAGTGACCTCCCGCAAATCCAGCCCATAGCCCGTAGGTGGGGCCCGCGAGCTGCGCCTGCCGCACGCCGGACCTGCTGCTGGAGTGTGCCGCAGATGGGGCTTGCGGCACTCCACCTGCCGCACCTCTAGCGTGCGGGTGCTGCCCGAGCCCTGCCGCACGTCCGGCCTGCGACTGGCCGCCTCGCCGCGCCCCAGCATCGCCTGGATTCGAGACCAAATTTGCTACGGTTCAAAGCAAGATTCCATCTCAAAATCAGTACAAAGCAAACTTTATACAGTATATTTCCTGTTTGGTCATTGTTCATCTCAAAATCAACGAAGTTTGTCTCAGAATTTGTGTACGCAGGCATCTCGCGGTGCTAGGATTTAGCTCTTCTCGCGTGATATTTGCTATAGATCTTGGTGCGCCGGCAAATAAAATTTGCTATAGATCAAATTTGCTATAGTAGTTCACTATTTTACTAAAATTCGTGCCACTTCAAAATACGTGCCAAGTCAATTTGTTGTATTCCTCTTTTGGGCGTATGCTGTTTTCTCTCGCGCGAAAATCACGCGCCCGCATGCGCATGTGACTCTCCACTCATTTAAACCCCAGCTCGGGCGCCCGCATGCGCATGCGAGACTCTCCACTCATTTGAACCCCAGCTCGGTGCAGCTCTCTCCTCCCTTACTATCTCATCACATTCACTGGTATACATTCTCTCATTCCAGTGCATCTCAAGAATAGAGAAGAACAACGAAAGAAGATCGGAGTTTGAAGAAATTTTTGTAGGGTTTCGAGCTAAGATCAGTGGCTGCAGTAATTGAAGAAAAAAAGGATGAAGTCAAGATGTACAAGTAGAGGTAAGTAAAATTCGCATGCAAGTTGCTGATTAATTGTTTCGTTAGTCCAAAATCAGCATGTTACGCTATTGTTTTCTTTGCTATTCTCATATTTGGAAGAGATGTTTTTAATATTTTTTGAGACCGAAAATATTAATTAGCAGAATTGATATGACGATGACGATGTTAGTTTAATTTTTGGACCGAAAATAATAACATTTTCGTTATGTATTAATTAATTAGTCAGATTGAAGTTCTCTTTATTACTATTGGTAGTCATCTTATTTTCTATGTTGACAAAATGAGTTAAATAGCAAATAATTAGTATGCTTGTAAGGTGCTATAAATTTTGATAAAAATGTTGTTATTTATAATGTAGTGACCCGAGTACATATGATGATGGCTTGAAGAGTGAATTGTGGATCATATTTGTGTTGCAACAGGGAGATTGGTGCATTAAACGGTGAACCACCGTTTAAGGTAATGAAATTTCACATGCAAATAATTATGTACCTCGACTATTATATTTTAAAACGTGCATATATTTTATAAAAATTTATTACAATATAAACTGAGAAAAATAATGTCAGAAATTGAAAACATAACACATTGTACTACAAAAGATTTTATGCGGTGGAAAAATTCAAAAATATAGGAGTAAAGAAATACATTTTATAATATGAATAAAAAGGTTACACACAAATCACAAGTCATCGTTAGTATGAAACATACTAACCATTCCTATAATTACTAGTAATTGGTACATGCTACGCATGTTTGTGGTACTGTTTATGTATTGTTCATATACTGTTTATAAGTACTGTAGACATAAATGTTTATAACACTGTTCACGGTCACTGTAGAAGTACTGTAAAAGATATGTACAAGGATGTGAATGGGATTCTCAAGAATTTGAGTTGCAGTAGGACCGATGACATACTACCGCATGCTTTAAACATGCCGGAGGTACGGTCAGCACGACCAAGTGAGGCAGTAGATACACGTGCCACTTCAGGACATCGAGAAGTAAGCCTTTTTCAATGTTCGAAGTTAAATTTGTCCATTATTTCTGCGTGTACATAAATTGAATCGAACTACTGACATTTAACAGTCCGATGTGCGTGGGACACTTCACTCTTGAGGATATCCTCTATGCGAGCTGGTAGAGGACTGCAAGTACGATAAATTTAGCACACAAACTCATTCAACCTAATTACATATATAAATTTGGAACACTCTAATCATCACATGTTTGACATAGTACGACTCGGCGCACGAGCAAGGCCAAACGTCACAGAGAGATGCAGCTCGAGAGGTATGCCTTTACAAACAGAGCACAAGTTTTCCATATATCGTTATTATGATATTTTGTGTACACGTTTTCCTAACTTGTGTAGTCGGACGTATGTGCGGACACATCTCATTCAACCTAATTACATATATAAATTTGGAACACTCTAATCATCACATGTTTGACATAGTACGACTCGGCGCACGAGCAAGGCCAAACGTCACAGAGAGATGCAGCTCGAGAGGTATGCCTTTACAAACAGAGCACAAGTTTTCCATATATCGTTATTATGATATTTTGTGTACACGTTTTCCTAACTTGTGTAGTCGGACGTATGTGCGCATAGCATACAGACTCATTCAACCTAATTACATATATAAATTTGGAACACTCTAATCATCACATGTTTGACATAGTACGACTCGGCGCACGAGCAAGGCCAAACGTCACAGAGAGATGCAGCTCGAGAGGTATGCCTTTACAAACAGAGCACAAGTTTTCCATATATCGTTATTATGATATTTTGTGTACACGTTTTCCTAACTTGTGTAGTCGGACGTATGTGCGGACACATCGCACATGGTAACGTCGTCTACGCGAGCTCCTCGAGGACTTCAGGTGCACTTAATTTTGTGCATATCAGTATTATACAAATGATGAGGTTAAAAATAAGTACTAAATGATTATAAAATTTGTATGTAGTTTGATATGGATGTCTCAGGGAGGTCCATTTAGTCAGGTATGTAATGGTACATTTTTTAAGTTACGTGCAGCAGTTGTACTTTAAATTAAATTTTCAATAATCCTCCAAATTTTTCTAGACAATGGACCACATTGATTCGCCACTCGACGATTGTAGTTTTGCCGTCCAAACCGTATGGATGCAACCTACACTTCGGTACCAGTCCCTAGTTGGAGGAGGAGGTTACGAGGCTGGTTCGTCCCATGACCCGAGCAACAATTGGGTACAAAATTTATTTGGACAGCATCAGGTTGCTCATAGCCAGATTCCTAGTCAACCAGAACCTACTCAGGAGACTCAGGAGACTCCCTGCTACGGCCTCCGCACTAACCCGATGCCGCACGAACAATTCACTTTCCCCTCAAATCACATGCCGTCCAGACGCAAGAGGGGAAGAGGTCGTTGATCGGTCACCCTATTTAGTGGTTTCACATAATTATACTACTCTACTTTGTTGTTTGGACTACTCCCATCAAGTAGTAAGATCTTTTATTCGAATTTATAGTCTTATACGATAAAAGTACTAAACCAGGACATGTAGTTTATAGTCTTTAAATAACTTACCAAAGATTTAAATTTTGATAATTTAACTTACCAAAGATTTAAAATTCACAACCAAACTGTATGTTTATCTTCTCTACCAAATTAATGATCTGTACCAAATTCGTGCCGTAGCAAATTGCACAGGCGAGGCGGGTGTGATGTGCAAAATTGGCGAGGGGACGTGCGGCGGGAGCAGCCGCAGCTCCTGCACGCCAGAGGTGTGGCAGGTGAGGGTGCTGCACGCCCCACCTGCGGCACGCTCCAGCAGCAGGTCCGGCGCGCGGTAGGCGCAGCCCCACCCGCGGGCCGCGGGCTGGATTTGCGGGAGGTCACCGCTGCAGGTCGGGAGTGCGGCTTGTGCCATGTGTCCGCACGCGATTGGTTCAAGGTGTCATTTTTGGCTTTGTAAGAAATGAGAGGCTATTTTTGGCATTAAGCCGGCGCAGGGGGCTAAAAGTGAATTTTTATCCGCGTCCAGCGCAACGTTCGGAGAGCTGCCTAGATGCGCTTCATTGTCAGGGGCCGTTTGACACGACGTAGGGGGTCCAGTTTGAAACGCGTCAATTTACATGATTTCTGTGGAAATTCTACAGGTACTAGTTTAATTTTAGTAGAATTTATAAAAAATTCATGTTCTAAGCAGGGTCTAAAAGAGTAGCGTAGCCAGTAGAAAAGCAAGAATGTGTTTAGTTTCAGCCAAGCCGGCCTGACTAGTGTAGTTTTTCAAATAATTTACTGTCGTCCTTTTAAAATAATTATATTTTAAAAAGTATGCAGTCAAATATCTCTAACTTTGACATCTAACTAATGAAAAATTATTTAGATTTGTTAGGTGCAAATGGTACCATCATATTTGCCATGAAAGTTTTGCAATATAAAATTTTATAGTCGTTTACCTACGTATTCACAAAAAGAGAAATGATCCAAAAGTTACATATTGGAGACTTTATAAAATATAGTTTTGAGATGGTTTTGAAAGCATTCATTTTGGAACAGAATGAGTAATATAGTTTAGAGTGTAGTTCTGCAAAGTAGCTTATGAAAATGTACTTTATCCTCATATGAGTTTTGGTGAGAAGGTTGCTGGACTGCTGACCAATGCGGGTTTGGACCTAAGAGAGAGATGAGGTGGAGAGAAGAGGATGAGGATGGTGTGCTCATTGTCATGTATGATTATTGTATAGATATTTTTAATGACATATCTATTGACTAGTTGTCATGTCATCGCCGTGTCCACTGTCAGGATGGGAAAACCACATAATAATTATCTGAATCAGGCTTAGGAAAGATTTGGCAACAAGTTGTCACTATACCTTATATTCTCTCTCTTCTTTTCTTCTCTTCGAAGTTTCAAAAAACGTGAATAAAATCAAGGATGTAAGTTATGCTACATAATATGCACCCATAAAAAATTATTAAAAAGTATGACCCTTGGAAACTTAGAAAATGATGATCGAGTAAAAGCGCGTAGCAAAAACTAGTTGCACAAAAATCCGCTTTTGTAGAATAGCCACCTGGTTAATTTGGGTTCCTTCTTTTCTATAACTTCAGATCAGTTCTTCACAATTTTCCATCTATTGCCATGCAAATTGTCAAGACTAAAAAGCAAACTCTGCTTTTTATCATCCAACCACAAATTCCATCCTATCGAGCTCATTTAATTTGAAGTCTATTCTTGCCAATACCAATATTAGGGAAATCCACAAAATATTAGCCTCAAATTAGTTTAGGGTCCATTTGGTCGGAGTGACGGCAGTGGATCGGATATGGTAACCCACTTTTTTAGTTTATCCTTCTATTTGGTTGGAGGGATGGCATGAATACGATGAGCCAAGTATGAGAAATATTCTTTAAATATGTTGGACAGAGAGAGCCGGTTATTTTGGTTGGATGAGTTCTTCGTCCTTATATAATAATGATCGTTGGTAAATTATTAGTGATAATTATCATGTTTTTATTAATAATTAGTTATTATTATTATAACATTAATGTTGATAAGTGCTATAATGTTGATTAATGTAGGAGTACACAATTAGTGTTAGTAAGCATTGATTAGCATATTACTAACAATTGTTAATAGAAACTAAATAGTATGATTTTGCTAATTAATCTTGTCTCATCTACCATTGTCCATCTAATTAAACATAAAGCTGGTTCATCTTATCCACCTAACCAAACAAGCAATTTGGATAGCTATATCCTTGCCAGCCTAATGGCCTTGTCTCACCATACTCATCTCTCCAACTATATGGACCTTAGTGTCAAATTTGGTAGTGCCTACTAGAATTTGGCAAGAATTATGTTTTGCTGGTAGCAAACCCAAGGAAAGGCCACGTGAAAGTTTAGCATGCCCTAACTTTGAGAAGGCCTAATGTTGGCTTGCCTTAATATTAGCATTGCCAAAAATGGTCTCAAACTAAGCAGAGTCATAAACTCCCATTGGCCTTTGGTTGTTGCCCAACACGCTATGATCTGGGTAACGTTTGTTAGGTGGTGAGAGGAGCAAGAAAGGGAGATGCTTTCGGACGGAACCGTCTCCTCTAACGTGCCTTGAGGAAGGGCACGTTGTTGTAGGCATCAAAATCCGACGTTCCTATCGCATCCAACAGTTGCAAGTAACCTAGATGCGGCGAAGCACTAAAAACTCGAGTAGGCCTTGGGCCTCATCTTCCTTTGCTTCGTTACGCATCAAAAACACTTAGTCATCTTGCTTTCTTGCCTTCTTGCATATACGTGCAGTGCCATTGCCACGCCCTATCATGCGGCAACCGCCTTCGTGTATTGCGGCCGCCATGTCAACAACAACACTCTCCTCATCTCGAATTTTTAGTGCTTCGCCGCGTCTACGTTGATATAAGCGTTGGATGCGGTAGGAATGGCGGATTTTGATGCCTATGGATGCGTGATGTGCCTCAAGGCACATCGGAGGAGCAGATTCCATTGGATACGTTATGAATGGTGGATTTTGACACCGATGGCAGCCTGACTCAAGGCACGTCAGAGGAGTCAGCTCCCGGACTGATTGACTGGTGGTGGTGGGCCAGCCCAATTGACCCGTTCCTACTATGCCTCAAGGCACGTCAGAGGAGCATCTCCAGCAGCAACGGCATCACACACTCCATCTCCAAAATAGTGTATCGAAGAAAAAAAAACTTCCTTCAGCAGCCATCACCGCCTCCCCGAATGCCAAATCTGGCGTGCCTCCCCCCGACCTCCATCTACCAACCACCATCTCCCCAATTGCCACCTCCCGCCATCTCCCTTCTGAATCCAAGCCCTGGAATTGCGCCCCCGCACCCAACCTCACCGCCCCATGCCCGAACTCGCCGCCCAGCGCATGCCACAACGAGCTCACGTGGTGCCACCCAGTGTCGACCGGATCCACGCCATCACGCACCGACCAGGGGTTATCTTCTTCTCTCTCTCTCTCTCTCTCTCTCTCTCTATCTCTCTCTCAGGTGGCCATCGCACCCTCTCTCTCTCGACCAGATCCATGTGTCGCCACCCTAGCAGCACCTCCTCCTTCGCCTCAAGCGGCTTCTCCGGTGGTGGAGGGAGCAACATGCTCCGCTTCTACATTGACGAGGCCCTGAGGCTGCGCCTCTCCTCCACCACGGTGCTCATCATGTCCCTTTGCTTCATCAGCTTCGTCACCGTGCTCTACGTCTTCGAGAAGCTCTACCACTCCCGCACCACCGCTTCCTCCTGAAGGATCGAGATGACGGCCTAGAGGGGGGTGAGTAGGCCACTAAATTTTTTAATCAAATTCTTCGCCTTAACAATACAATTGCGGAATTAAATATGCTCTAATGTAAGCTCTAGAGAGACAATTCTAGATAATGCTAGCAATAACAAGAATTGTACGAAACAAATAATAAGCTTGCAACAACGTAAAGTGATTGAAGTGAGTAAACCAAGGTGAGAAGATGCAATAACGTTGTTCCAGAAGTTTGAATCCTTGAGGGGATTCTACTTCTCCGTTGAGGAGCTCGGTTGCACTTGAGTCGGATCTTTTTCAACCATTTTTCTCCCGAGGTTGCACAAGGCACTCATTGGCTTCCTTGTGGTATTTTTTTTCCTTTCAGAGGTAAAATCTGGCCTTCACAAACTTCTCAGGCTCACAACACAAGTTCAGAGCTCGTGAGTGACTCCTAACCGTCTAGGAGTCCTCAACTTGCAAGAGTAACAGATGCACATGAAGAAACTTGAAGGTGAACTCTAGTGCTCGAGAATCAATCTTTTCTCTCTAGCACTCAACTCTCTCTCTCTCTCTCTCTCTCAAATCTCTCTCACATAGATAGAGGCTTTTTCCTTGGAGAGGAGAGAAACTTTTGCACTTAAGAATGGTAGGAAACAAGAGAGCAAAAAGGCAATGGTTGTTGGAGAATTATGAGAGTGGAAAGGTGAGAAGGAGTATAAATACTCCCCCCTCACAAACTAGCCATTGGGCATTTTCCAGAACACATCGAAACTTCTAATGATTCAACTACGAACGGCTACAAACCAGACTTCAACACTCAGACATGCCAAAAGCATTAATCGAAATACCCAATCCCTGGATGGGAAGTTCCGATATTCTAACAGAGCGGGCTGATTTTTGCAAAACCGGAACTTCCAGTCGGTCGAAACTTCTGATCAACTCAGTCCGGTGAGATAGAGAGCTTAGGATTTGGGAAAACCCGAAGTTTGGATACTAGTTGAAACTTTCGACCACTCCATTGGAACATCTGATGGGACTTGGCATATCTTGGGAACTCCTCATACTGCCTTATTGAACAAGGCTGACCTGTCTAGATCGGAACTTCCGATCTACTTCAACACAGCAACCCCAAAGCTCAAGAAACTCAAAAACCGAAGATTTCGATCTGGTAGGAACATCCGACACTACAATCGGAACTTATGATTTTTCTAAAAAAAAACAAAGCCCAGTGTTCGTCTTGTGAACATGTGACTCTCTCTAAACAAGCATTGATTGAAAATGAGCACTTAGTTCATCAACAAACATCTAAGTTGCACCCCTCTTCATAATACGACTGTCCTATACTCAGATTTAAAAAAAAAGAGTACTTTAGATTGAAATAATAATCATCGTCTTCTCTTCTCATTTTTAGGGATAAAGTTCCCGTTAATAGAACTTTCACCTGTTCAAATGCTTGTTGAACTCATTAATTAATTCCTTAATCGCTTATCGTCAATCATCAAAACCCACATAGAGGGGCCTAGATGCACTTTCACCTCCGCCTCCGCCTGATCCGGTGATGGCCTTCCTGTTTCTTCTTCCTCAAATCAGAATCACATCAGATCACATGGTTTTTGGGTGTAACAGATCCAAGAGGTTGTTGTTGTTGTTCGCTAGCCTTGCTTGATCCCTTACCTCCTGAGTTAGATCTGCAAATCAACTTTACTAGTTTAATTATGGTGCCCTTTCTATTTCTGTTTTACCTTGTTGCAAGGAATCGTGGTTAGTCACTTGTGCTTGTGAATTTGACATCACCATATGTGATATGTGCCTCTTGGGGATTGAGGTACAGTTTTGCATCTTGTCTTGCTAACTTAGATGTGCCTGTGAAGATTCCTAGTGCAATTTTGCATGATGATAGCTCCATCTATTGCTTAATTTGTTACCTGCTGCATTTGTCCATTAATTGGCATCACTTAACTTCTATCTGGTGCACTTCACTTTCTTTATTACACTGATATTTGTGATCATTTATAACTTGGAGTTAGGCTGGTGCCTTTTACCAAATACT
The DNA here is from genome assembly GCA_019208055.1 of Stipa capillata. Taxonomy (NCBI): domain Eukaryota; kingdom Viridiplantae; phylum Streptophyta; class Magnoliopsida; order Poales; family Poaceae; genus Stipa; species Stipa capillata. The sequence continues at coordinate 601,766 of JAGXJF010002373.1, read as the reverse complement.
CCACTTGCTTGCTTGGTGATCATAGGAACACGTATATGAGAGCTTTGATTTTGGTTTACTTGTTGACGAGGGACTTTTTAGTTATTCCAAATTTCTGAACAGTTCAATTTCTCTGGAAATGCTGTCTCAAGTGTCAACATGATATCTGTCTTCAAAGGATTTTATTTGGGCCCTCATGGTTTAGTTACAGTTAGAATTGAGTAGGCCAGGTGTTTCTTATGATACGACAGTGTGTACGAATTAATTGCTCATATGAGTGGATCTCTTAGAGGATCTTTCTTAAGTTGTAGGTAAGCTATGAAGGATATCTGCCTGTGGTGTATGTTTGGTTAAGCATTTGTAGTCATCCCCGTGATAATAGTTGCTAATCTTCGTTGCAATAAATATCTTCTCTGTATTTAGAATAATAGTTATGCCATGTTCGTAACACCCATAATGCTTTGTTGTCTTGACGGTTGCTGATCTCTCTTATGGTGAGAAATCTGCTTAATTTTTTATGGAATGATAAATGCTGAATGATCAATTTGTTTTAAGTTGATCTAGAATTTTGGTTGCTGGCTATGTTAATGGCCCCATTACTGGTTATTTGACATTAAGCATTTTCTTGACTGGGGAGAAAAGAGAGGATAAAAAGACTCATTTTGTCTTGAACTTCTCAAAGAAATCTGAACATCGTTTGAGCTCATGTTTAAAATCCTTGAAAATGTGAAGGAAAGGAAAGTTTCCTATAGAAATTTATAGGATCCGTTCCTACAATCCAAAGGGCGTCATGGGAAAATTTTCTATAGGATTCCAATCCTGTAAAATTTCTATAAAATTTCTTTGTTCGAAGTAAGCACTAAGAGATCATATAATATTGTTTATTTCAAAGCAAGGGCGTATGTAAATGGAGCACGCGAGCATTCTTAGACTGATCGAGGGGTTTCTTTAGAACACCTCCACACAACACTGATAAGATGGCTACACATGTCACAATCTCCCAAAATGGATGTCCATTCTTTCTTGAAAGAATACTCTTTTCGTCTTTTCCATGATATTTGTTATTCCAAGCCACTTAATTTGCACCACTCGATCTCTACTTGGAAAATTTACTTCTTCTCCGGTACCATATACTCAAAGGTACCAATAATCTGCCTGTCGACACGTTAAGGAAAGAGACATTGCGCCTTTCACAATGAGATAAAAAGCTTCTTCTAGCTAGGTGTCCCTCAACTAAAGGAGATTTGTGACAACTTCCCACAGACACAATTGACAACCAGGAATTCTTTTAGGAAGAATCAATATATTATGTACTGGATAGATATGGGAAGTAATAGTAATAATTTAATTATAACCGGCACATGTGAAGGAGCATATCATCCGACAGCTGAAGCAACATTTTTGCTCTAGGAGGAGCAGGAACAATTAAGAGACTCTCTTTCCAAAAGAATTGCCATGCTTCCTTGTACAGGTAATTGTTGGCTGTGTGTATAGGACAGTGATGTGATCCCATACTGTTATTTGTAGGCAGAAAGAATGAACAATTGTATTCCTATTTGGAACAGCTACTTATTTACTCTTTCCCCGTTGTTCAATGTGACTCCTTACTTTGCTCTGCCTGCAGGTGAGTACTTCAAAATACAGCCCCACGGGTCAAGGATGGGCCTATAACCTAGCCAGTGGGTGGGAGCATGGATGCTGGCTCGTATCACATGGGTTCGATCCATAAGATTATGCCGACCATAGTTGGAGTACACGAATTGGGACCAATGAAGTTGCCAATATTT
>JAGXJF010002372.1:290000-645114 GCA_019208055.1 Stipa capillata | reverse complement strand
AGGGAGGCCGGATCCGGTGGGGGAAGTGGCGGGAGAGGCGGGGGAGGCCGGATCCGGTGGGGAAATCGGCGGGGGAAGCGGCGGGAGAGGCGGAGGAGGCGGGATCCGGCCGGGTAGGCGGTGACAACCGGCGGGGGAGGCGGCGGGGAGGCGGGGGTGAGCGGGGGAAGGCGCTGTAGAGCGAGCCGACGGCGGGGGAGGCGGCGGGGAGGCGGGGGTGAGCGGGGTAAGGCGCTGGAGATCGAGCCGACGGCGGGGGAGGCGGGGGTGAGCGGGGAGGCGGCGCCGCGGGAGAGAGCAAAGGGAGAAGGGAGGGGAACGACCTGTGAGGTCGGGGAAGAAAGAAAAGAAACGGGGAGTGGTAGTTTTTTTTAATTAATGTTAAAACTGAGGGTAAGATTGGAACGAGATAAGTGAGGGGAGGGGAGAAGCTCGGGAAGCCACAAAATTGGGGCTTCCTGCCACCAATGGAGAATGGGGTGGGCTTAGAAATTAAGCTTTGCCACAATTTTGTCTTAGGTTTAGCTTATGGCTTTTTTTCACCTAGAAGCTCTTGGGAAGCTGTTCCTAAGGGGGCCATACTGGTTAGCTGGTGTCAGCTCCATGCTCCCAACACACTGCTCACCAGAGAGAGCGTAGAGTGCCAATAGCCAGTGCCACCCTCGATCAATGGCAACTAGCTGCCACGCTCCGGCCAAGCGCTGCATCGCCAAGACGCCGTCGAGGAACCCGCTGCCCTGGAGGGGCCAGATCAAGGAGAACATCGCCAAGCACATCGTGGCGGCCGCCGTGGCCACGGCAACGGTGCTTGTATGCAACAAGGCGGGCGGCGGCAAGCAGCCCGCCGCGGCCGGTGCCGGGAAGAAATGAAAGACCAACGAGAGGAAATTAAGTGCAACTTGCACGTACGTTTTTCCCTTTTTTGTGTGTGAATGACCTGGTCTTTTGGGTTCACCCCGCAGAGGGACCGGCAGCTATCGCTACTTGTTACGGTTTCTTCGTGTAGTGATGTCTTCTGTCTTGTACGTGCATGCGAGGATAAGTTTCACTTCCTCGCAGCACTTGTCTGTAGCAGAGGTTCTGCTGCTTGTGTTTTCTTTCTTGTTGTTCCATGTCCCTTGTCAGGGATGTAGCAGGGACGGGTCGGCACGTATTATCGCCTGATCTTTCCTAGTTATATATGTATGCGTACTGCATATGCAGTGCTGTTTTGGTTTGAGTGTGTTTTTGGTTCCCCTGATCTTAATCAAGCATGATCTTGCAGCTACATCAAACCTGAATTTGCTAGCTCTGGATACAAAAGGTACCATATCTATTTGCAAAAGGTTGCTACATCTTTTAATGATCCTAGGCATGCTACTACTTTTGTAGAAGGTATCCATGCCACCACACTAAAATTTAGGATTAGCTCGGTTCACACGTATTTCAACATAATTAACTTCGGAATGATTATTCGCCCAAAACAAGATCTCAGCGAAAACAACCCAAACTGCTTACCCTTGAAACGAAGGATGCAAGCGAGCCAACCGAACACACCATCGATCAATCAATCATTGCTGGACCTGATCATCTGAGTGTCCTCTCGATGACAATATTTGGATGCCTTGTCTTAATCGCTACAAGGTTTCGTGCATGGCCTACTCTCTGTCATCAAAAGTGATAGACACGTACACCACACAACAAGTGGAGCCGGGGACAGTGCATCTGCGACTCTGCCTGGGTGGCAGATGCTGCTGCTCGCAGCTCGGGGTCCGAAGTCTCACAAGCCCGAGGCAGCAAGCGCGAGGTGAAGCATGCCGTGCAACCGCTGTAACCGGCCAGGCGCGCGCCCGCGCTATGACCCGTGGCGATGGCGAGGGGCACGGCCGCCGCGTAGCGACCATCGGTGCGCGGCTCTCAATTCAGGAACAATGCAGCAAGTTCAGCCGAGCGGACGGTGTAAAACTGGGTTGGTACGAACGGGGCACGAGATTTGCTATGGCGGATTCCTAGCTATCCACTTTGTTTGGACGAGACGATCCAGTAGTAACTAGCAACAGAGTGATAGCCTTGTATGGTTTTAACTTTTCCGCTGAGAGGTTGGAAAAATGTTGGATTCTGAACATGGGAGATCCAATTTGTATCCGATTTAAGCCCTGGTTCTCGAGGATACGCCAAGTTAACGTTAAATGCTTGACCCCGTCGTGTCTATCCAAAGATGATTCGACAAATCGACAGGAACAAAGCAGAAAGGAATGGATTAGCATGTATGCCAATTCTTGATGCACGAATCAACTCATCCTCAAGTGATCTAAAATCCACAAAATTTCTTGAAGGGGTAAAAACTAAAAAGACTACGACTCTGAGTCATCACTTAAAACCATGTTCGCATCAAAGTTTCCCTTATAGGTTTGCACAAGGCAAGAAAAAATTTAGTGCTGTTATTCACAGGTCGCAAATAACTCCCACAAGGATAACGAGATAGAAGGGCAACACTGCAAACATCAATCGTCATTATCATAACACTGCGCATCATTAATTAATCATTGCTCCTTCAAGAGAGATGATAATCATAGTCTCTTAAAAACTAACTTTTGTTTCTAATGCAAGTAGGTCGATTTGGAGCGCAAAAATGGAATACGACTTCTCAGTGACCTTCCCAAGTATTCCTGTTCAAGAGGATGTCCCCTCACCTGGTTCTCGAATTTGAATAGAAGTTCTCGACAGGCTTGCTTCAAGTTCATTTAATTCATCAAGGTCTAGGTCATCGTCGTCATCTATATCTTCATCATCAGGCTCCTCCGCCTCCTTGCCATTACAAGTTGATGAACTTGGACCCTCATCCTGACTTTTCTTGCCCTGCGGAAGGAAGCGAAATGCATATCTTAGGACATATACATCAATACAGAGTACATTTTGTGTAAACCAGCCTGCATTTTGTTCTACTATATGCCAAAGTTCATGCTAAAACAAGCGCTGATTCGGGCCCTTGCCAGTCACCAGCTTCACAAGCAAATAAACTTTAAAGTAGCAATAACGTAGAAAGAACATTTTCAAACATAGGATCCACAGTGTACATTTCCATATTTTACCGTTATATTCCAGGCCTGTTTATTTTGCTTTTTTTTTGCATATAAAAGGCTAGGAGATATAGTTAGTTAAAATACGATAGCAAATGAGATGTTAGATGAGTAAGACACAGGAAAAAATGACCTTTTAGCGTTTGTTGTGATATGATTGCTAACTTAAAGGAGTCCTAGTAGATTAGGAAAGGACTAACTCGGTCAGGTTCAAGCTCTATAAAAGGATTAATCGTGTAACCTCTTTTGTTAAACAAAAGAATAGAAGAAATTCTCCTACCTCGCCTTCCCTCCAGGGCAATGCCCTCTCTCCACCGGAAATCTAGTTCATACCATCTACCACTTCTAGGTAACTTCTTATTTTGGAATTTCTGGGGCATTCCCGACTATCACAAAATTTAAGTGGGTTTGGCTGTCCACAGGTATAGTTAATCCACTTTAAATCACAGCTTTCTTGTTTTAGGGATCAAGGTCCTTTCCGCTCTCACAATGTGATGGTGCTAGGATACCATTACTTTGATTATGATACTAGTGAATAGGGAGCCAGTGTTAGTCAAGGAGGGAAAATTTACCTGGTCTTGACTAGCTTGTGACTCCTCATGTCTTTCATAAACTTCATATGCTTCAGCATCATCAACAAACACACTTGCATCGGCCATGAACAACTCGCGACCACTGGATACAAGAACAGGTACAGTCAGTAGTCACAGCAAACACCACAAGGGCTCATACAAGTAACTAATAGAACATAAGATTACCTCATCCGGTCATTCTTAGCCCTATCTGCCCTCAAGGCGGCCAGACTAGCTTCTCTTTCTTCTGCCTTCTTCCTCTTCCATTCCATGAACAATTCTGTAGTCATAGGAGTTGTTGTTTGAACCTTTTTGCGCTGTTAGATGAACAGGTAAGAGAAATGTCACGACAATGCTAAAAACGTCAGTTAGACAAGAGAAAATGGTGCAACAAGAGTTTCACTGTTCAAGACATGAAGGATGTCTATTGATCTTCGTTTTACCTGATCTTCAATCTCATCTTCAATTGCAACCTTTTGACTCTCTTCCTCAAGTAAGGCCTTCATTTGGGACTTTAGTACATAGCCAGGCGGAAGGGCATGCCTGTAGTGGCACTCCTTGCCACCATTTGGGCAAACCCAAAACCACCCATACTGCTTCTTCTCCACGGCATCAAGAAAGTGCTTGCAAACCTACAGAACAGAACAATTAGCACAATCATCAACCTATTAAAAAAATAAGAACATCTTGCTCATCGAGAAACAAAGATAACCTTCATGATGTCACCTGGCAGCACATGTCAATGGGACGGACTGGAATTAGATACGTATGAAAATGAGTTGTATTTTTGTTCTGTGCTCAGCAGTGTATCTCCTTTAACTCAGGATGGTGAGATGATGCTACGAATGTCATTGTTTAATGTAATACTATGCTACAATGTTTGCTACAATGTTTGCTTGGTTTCAATAGAAATATTAGAATTTAGAACTGGGGGACTGGTTAGTGCTCTATATGTCTAAAGGGTAAAGAGAGAGTACTGACGACATTACAAGATAACAGCCCAGTTAAAACAAAGAACCAGTAACAGAGAGGGACAAGATACTGATTATGTAATCTTGGCAGCTATTGAATCGCATGCACCGAGCAGTTCACCCTAAAGCTCAAGCTGTTGGAGAAACATGGGCAATATATTTCAATACTCCCCCTCACGTCTAGACTCCTCCAGGCCTTATATGTGGGATCGATATAGTGCGTTGGCCAGGTCTTGAACTCAAGACCTCTTGACTTTGGTATCATATTGAATTGCATGCACCGACCAGTTCACACAAAAGCTCAAGCCGTTGGAAATGTGGGCAATATATTTCAACAGCGACAATAAAAATGGCAAATTAGTACAGAACTACAGAAGTTGAGATACATATGCATCATAATATGAAAGTAGGATGGTAATTTTTAGCAGTGCCAATATTGGTATGCAATAAGTGAGTATATAGATGGAATAAAGTTTTTCACTGGATACCCATTATCCACCACTAACCTAACTTCTTAATCAGTTTTACGGCTAGTGTGTTAAGTTATTACTTAATAATGTGGTTCCCTTGTGGACATTCTGACAGTACATAGCCAATGTGCCACACAGAAGTACAGAACTCTACTCAGAGTCCTTGACAACAACAGACCGTAACCACACTGCAACCTAGAGGAGTCCCAACATGCCCCAATCAATTAGACAAAATCAATCTGCTCACTTGCAACAGAGCATATACCAGGTGCAGCTATAGTTGCTCCTGGTACTAAAAAGAACAACAGATTGATGTGCTTGGCCAAAAGAAATCACATCTGCATTCAGCTTATACAAAATCAATTCAAAAGTGCATATGGAAGAACATAGCTTATTCACATGAAAACATTATCTGTGTAAAAGCATTACTGCTTCCTATTTCAACACCCATGCATTCCTCCTCAAATCTATTTTTAAAAAAGGCAAAGTATGCATGGAAGACACAGTACAAAAAGCAAAATAGAACCAGTATATTATCATCTGGCACAAATATTACCAAACGAAAATATGTGCATGACTCTTGATTCTTATAATAACAAGTTGAAACTTGAAAGAAACACATCACGTAATAAGAAATGCTTAAAAATTGAGTGCATGATAGTTTTAGAATAGTACATACAATATCAGTAGGTTTGTTCTGCTGGTACTCTGCCCTTTTTGACTCAACAACCTTCTCAAGGGTCTCCTGATCCCAGTCATCCATTGTATCTGTCCATGACAAAGAACATGTGAATTTCTACCGATCAATTTGAAAAACTCGCAAAAAATAAGTGACAATAATGCATCACCTGCATCACGCTTGTCACTGTAAATATCAATCTTTTCACCCTTCCTCTGGACATTTAGGTCATGTGAGAACTTGCACTTAAAACCCTTCTGACACTGCCCAGCCTTGAAGAACTCGCAAAGTATTGACTTGGGATCAACACCTGAGTAACAGAACATAACGTAGGCATCAGCATCCATCGATCACCAGAATAGCAATTGTGACACCATAGGAACAAACTACCAGTATCTAAGCGTCCTAATGAAACTTTGCAATCTCCATTTGCAGCCTGCGGGACTTGAAAGATCTTATAGTTGCTCACATTGAAAAAATTATCCAAAATCCTACCGACATTAGCACAAATCAACACCAGACACAAGTATTACGGTAACCATTTCCATACTATAGTTACTATCCTATCCATCACATATGAACTCATAGAAACTAAATAACCACAATAACGGATTCTCAATGCGCCTAACATCCATTAGCACATACGAAATAACTTCATTAGAACACACACAGACACTTAAAAACGGGGTGGTAAGGAGAGGAGGCCATACCAACGGGGACCTTGGGCTGGCTGACAGCGACCTTGAATAGATCGTTGAGCTCCTTCTCGCGCGCCTTCTCCTCCTCCTTCTTCTTCTGCGCATCCACATCCACGAACAAGAAAAACTATCAGAAGAGCAAAGCAATCGGATGAGGGAATTGACAGCTTCGATCTGGGTGTTCTCCCGTGCCTTGGCGGCGGTCTTGGTTGCATCGGGCTTGGGCTGGACGGACTGGTGCAAGGACTGGACGTACTTCTGGACGTTCTTGCTCTTGTTCTTGTTCTTGAGCCCGAACGTCTTGTCCTCCACGACCTTCTGCTTCTTCGCCATGTCCGTCTTCGACGGCTGCGCCTTCTTGGGCGGCATCCTGCTCTGCTCCTCCTTCTAGCTCGCGTCGCTCGGGTCGGGTGGGATTGGGATTTGGGCGGCGGGTGGAGGAGGCCGCGAGGGGGGAGGGTTTCCTGGGTTTCGAGCTGGGAGGAGGAAGGGGGCGGAGGCGGAGGCGGAGGCGGAGGTGAGGAGGAAAGTTCTACAGATGGGGGCGGTGGTCTCGTGGAGATGTGGCAAACCGAGGTTGGGTGATGGGCCTCCCGTCAGGGTTTCAACTGGTTAGGTTGGGCTATGGTCTTGCTGGCAGTTTGGGTCTGAGTTTGGGTGATCTGATTCCATTTGGGCAAGTCCACAAGGTAAAACAGCTGGCCCAATAACAGATTGGGATTCTCTAAAAACTAACAGATTGGGAACACACACCACCACACATACTCTACATACACACACCTAGACGAGCACGTCTCCTAATCACACATTTGAATTAATGAAGACCATGATAAATTTAAGAATCTTATTAAATTTTTACTAAACACACCTGTGTGTGTAGAGTTATGCCCTCCTAATTTTACCACTTCACCAAAAGGTGGTTCTCAAAGGAAGGTTGCTTAAGTTTATTTCATAGTTAAAAGTGTTCTTACTCTCAATTGTGGTGGTCACGTATAATTCATAGAAACCTCTCATAGGACTTCCATACCCAGTCTTATTCCTAATCAATAAAACTGGCCACGTGTTCCTCAAACAAAAAAACCAACAGTATCGGTGATGGAGCAATGTGTACCTATGGTGCACTCCTAATGGAAGTTAATGAACGTTGTCGGAGCTTTAGCGATGTATCTTCTACTTGTGAGTACAGAGAGTGCCTCGTAGTCTAGCTAACATGGCTACATCCTTGTCGGTTGGCTGCCATGTATAGATCTTAGCTTCACCAGAGATAGCTTATTTGCTTGTATCCCTATGAACAGCTCGGTGATTATCAACAAAAAACGATGCCATCAATTTTTCTAAACTCAATTTGAAAATAGTTGAAAGTCTGCATCTTCGTGACCGTCTTGATTGTTGTGATTCTTGTGACGAGATGTTATAAACAAGACCAACGGATGATATGTTTAGGTTTCACATTTATTTTAAATTGTTGTAGTTCTTTTTGTCCCACTATTCATTTTTTACTCATGTGATGTTGTATTGTCCACCTGATAACATGGGTCTAATAAAAAAAGTAAGTTTGCCATTGTTATTTTTACGATGCTCGAACAATTCCTCAAATGGAATACTTGATATGAACTGATAGGACATTTTCTTTAGATTACCGAATCATTCTTATTTTTACGATGCTCGAACAATTCCTCAAATGGAATACTTGATATGAACTGATAGGACATTTTCTTTAGATTACCGAAACACTTTTTTGTAAACGGCGGAACATTGTCTATAAATTGTTAAAACAGCATAAGAGTTGCCCAGAATATTATTACAAGCTACGGGAACTACTTTAGCATTCATAGAATATTTCAAACTTCATTTTTAAAACTTTTTAACAGCTATTGATAAAAAGCGGAGTACCATCTTCGAGATTTCTTATCTCTTCTTTTTGTCTATTTGAGCAGGAGCAGTGTAGCGTTTCAAACTGGACCAAGTCTGACATGGAGGCAAATCTATCGACAATGCATGGGCATCACAAATAAATTGATTCCAGTGCCGAAACCAAGAGAGGTACCGGAATCAAACCCAACTAATTAGCGGTAGCCCTACATGTAAGTGAAAACGAGGAGAAATGCAATGGGTGTGATTTATTTGGTTATGGGTCTCGCCTTGAAGAGAAGAAAGGTGTTAAACACTCTAGAGAAAAGGCAAACTTACCACCAGCGTGGCGTGGCATTTCTTAACACTCACAGTTGTACCATGCATTGTCCATGCTATTAGGTGCAAATGTTTCAGCTTAGATTGTGATGCCACTATTAGCATCGACCAGACAATGCATATTTGAGCTGCCAATGGTGTGGACCAATGGACAAATTATATGATCCAATGGCCGGTATTCCTAACATGACTACATATCCTTGCATATCGAGCATCCATGATGTATAGGTCCGCTCACATGATCTAAGATGTCACATAGGAGGAGGTATAGTTATATATATGTATATAGTATTACTTGGGGCTCCATAATTTCAAGTGCGTAAATTCAAAATAAATTTGAATACTTTTTTCAAAAATTTCAATTTTAGAGTATGTACCCAGAAATATATACTCAAATAAAATATATAATCAGGTATATACCTAGAAACAAAAACTTCTAAAAATATAACTAAAATTGGCTCGAATTCATGATTATGAAATCGTGGAGCCTAGACTCCATAGAGCCCCAATTCAGCTTCTTATAAATACATACATATATATATTTATATATATGATGTGTAGACCTAGTTCTCCCCTCTCGGTCGGACTTACGTAAAAGAAATTCATTCATCACACTCTCTCTTTGCTGCAACCTAGCAGGTGGGCCTGATGTATACTTTTGCCCCTAATTGTTCCTAACCAAGACATGGTTTTTGTGTCTTAGCTAGTCCTCCTCTGGTCGCAGTGAATAGATCTGCATCTTAGTCCCCAAGAGGTTCTCTGGTTGTTATTGGCATTTTGAACTACATAAGGAAAATAGTATTAAACAGGTAGTTTGTAACGCCTGAGTTTTTAGCACGTTTTAAAACACTAAAATTAGATCTTTATTAAAACTTTAATTATTTTTATCTGTATTTTTGCCTCTCGTGATTTCTTCACATCATCTCATGTCATATAACTAAAACCCGACGACATACGTACATGTGCATATACGCAGGTGAAATAACCTTCACATGATTTTCACGAACCACCTGTTCAACTATTTCCAAAATTAACCAACATATATGCATATACATGCAGATGCATAAAAACCCTAAACCCTAAGTCATTTTCTTCCCTCAATGACATTATGAAAAACCCAAATTCACTCTTTTCCCTTGATACCAGACAAACTCTAACAACATATAAGCAAGCATGGTAGCACATAACCAAAGTTGACATACCAGACACCCCCAGGGGCCCACATGTCAGATATATGGCCCCCACCCTTTAAACCCTAACAATGCACCCTTTTCTTATTTATTTTCTTCTAAAGCATAAACCCTAAAAACATGATTCCATGTGCCTCCTTTGCTCCAAAAATTCTGGAAAAATTCTATAAAATACCTGAGACCAATTAGCACCTAGTTATAAAGAAAAATAGAGAACTCCAGTGCAAGTTTTCTGAACAACTTCCAAAATACCAAAAGAAGCTGATTTTACATTTGTACTACAACCCCTAGCTGGATCTCTCATAAAATTTACCAAAATCACACAGCATAGAGTATAAATCCATGAGCTCAAATGTGTGAAAATACTGGTAACTCCAGTGCGAATATTTGGAGAAAACCCGATCAAACACCTTCTGCCCTAAACACTTAATCACATGCAACCTTGGTCAAAAGTTGGGGGAAAGGTGCCCTAAAGCTCCCAGGCCCTCCTTACTCTCCAGGACCCTACTCATGCCACTGGCCACCTCTGCAAAAGCTTCTTTTTGCCCCTACCACTCTAAACCCTAGTTGATGCCATGAATGGCATGCATGCCCAAGCTACCTACACTCCTCCTTTTTGCTTCATCTGCTCCAGATCCCCTTTATACACTAGGTCTCAACTCGTGATGCGAACAATTTTCTCAAAATGTGACCGAGGACGCTGGGACATCACCCATGCCAATGTGCGCATGTCCAAAGTGCGCCCAACAGGAGTGTGGCATCCCGCTGTCCCCGTTGTTTAGGAGTAGCACCACTTTGCCAGGCCACACTAGGACCTCCCCTTTGACTCCCTCAGGGCATGCCACCACACCCAAGCCTCCTGGACCCCCACCACTTCCATGCCAAGCAAGCCCAGTGAGAGGCATCAACGTCCCCGAGCTCCGCCTATAAGACAACAAGCTGCCCAAGCTCCCCAAACACATCCTCCACCTTCCCTCACCTCACCTGTGGCATACCCGGTTTTAAGGCCGAATAATCCCTTGTGTTTCTGGTACTGGTCCCATGATCAGTAGCCAGTACCCACAAGTTAACCTGTATATCATTTTCATACATACACAATCAGAATATGATATGTCAATAGACCGTCAAGGTCGATAATCTTATACCTGTAGCCAACAGCTAGAAACTTGTAGCGGAAAATCAAACGGTGATGTGGCCCGTCAATATGCCATACTCGACAGGCAACTGACTGGGGTTACACTCTAGCTTTCACGAACAAAATCGCATCCTCAGAGTTGGCGTCTCTTTCGTCTGGCCAAATCAACAAGCCAGGTGAGTACATTGAATGTACTCGCAAGCATCCCATAGGAAGAGTATAACGGACATATTTCATGCAAGGTTTGTTCAATAAAAAGGCTCTACCCTAAGTTGAAGGTTGAGCGGAAAAGTAAGTTTTTATTTGAAATACAATAGTAATAGATTCAAGAGCATTTATGAAAACAAGCCCGTCTCTGACGGGTCAGTATCTGGAACTAGAGATTGCCTTCTGACAGTCGTCAACTAGAGGTCGATAACCCGTGTATCGCCTCCGACTGTCCTTAAGCCTACCCGTGCTACCGCCTTGCAGCACGGGCTAGGTTTCACTTCCGCAGTTCCTTTTTACCAGCCTGTAGCTCAAACTGCACACTGTGGACACATCATGCCCACGTCCTTAATCCCATTCCCATATTTCATAACCAAATTTAGTCTTACCAGTGTGTGGCCTTTCCAAGTTGTATCCATAACCGAGAACGCGGCTATTCGAATAGATTGTTAACACCCTGTAGAGGTTGTACAGCTTTACCCACAAGATATAAGTCCCCCTTGTTGCCATGGCCAAATGAGCACTCTTCACGAGGGGTGCCGGCAGGGTTATTACAACGAGACCTTCCCCCACTTTCATACCAGTGCTGGACCCGCTAGATAAAATCTATCCAGTCTTCGTTTGTGCTCGGTGACTCCCGACCCACAACCCAAAGTGGACTTACCTTTGCGTCGAACGACTCCCTACGTAGTCATGCGAAGGTCCTCTAGGGATGCCAATCTACCTAGCACTCTCTTCCTACTGCCCACGGGTCCAGACACTAGCAATCGACGGGGTAATTAGCCTAACCCTTCCCACAAAGGGCATGTGGACGTACGGGGTGAACTTGGCCGAGCGGCACTTAGGCTCGGTTCTTAATTGATTCAAGCAAGACTGCACATCATCACCTCATAGCCATGTCACTACATGCTACAACCATTTCTTCGATCTCCACTTACTGTTCTCACCCGAATCAAAATCGTCCTCCATTTTATTTGGGGTTTTGGCAAACCATATTTCAAACAGTCACTTTGGAAGGTACACGCCATCCCAAGGGTTTTAATCTTGTAACCAAAGGGGTGATTCACTTGGATCGGACAAAAACATGTTTTTCTCTATAGCAGGGCTAAGCATGGCTATCGCCTATATCCCTAATATTCTGCTAGTCATACAATGACCGGCTAATTATTACTAGGGTTACAGGGATCAGATTTTCGGACCTATGTCATATGCAACTATTGGGTATATCTAAGTCTAACACAAAATATTGTTGATACCCACATAGCATGCAGAGTTGCAAACAAAATATTTAAATTTTGACATATATAGGGTTCAACATGTTCAAGGTGGGAATGCTTGCCTGACAGCTTTGGTCCCTATCTTGGGCTTGAACCTTGGTACACCGTCCCTTCGGTTTCCTTCGCGCGATTGGTAGTAACATCGAAACTACACGTCGGAAAGATAGCGAATAAACAACAGTGCAAGGAGGATCTAAGCAAGAACCAAATATACACGCAAGAATTCTAAAAATAAGAGCACTGAACTTAATGGTTATTAGGGTTCTAAAGGAGGTGGGAAGTAATCCGTCTCACATAAAATAAGGATTTTTCGTAGAACCGAAAACCCTAACTTATTCGATCAATATCATATTAGGACTTGGAGGTGCTTGGTTCCCATATGATGGCTGGGTTCAGAGAGTGTGTTATCCCTTTTTGAGTGCTTCTAGAAGAACCTTGCTCAAAACATTTGGATATAAATATATACACATGTATATATATTGCAGTAAGAATTTAGTAGAAAGGATGTTGTAACGAAATAGGATTTCATCTTACTTTATGGAATTGCTAAGAAGAACATTAGGTTAATCTCATAAACATACCGGACACGAAATATTGCATATTCCTTAAGATGACCTATGGGGAAAAGGGTCGTTTTATTTGGAGCTAATTTGAAAAGGATAGACACAATACCTTAGAATTTGAGATGCATTCTGTCGACGATCGGTAAATCGCCGATCTTACGGTATTCGTGGAACAGTGATACTTGGGGGGTAGGGACCTCTAGGGCACAAGGCCAAGAGATCTGACGGTAAGGAAACGCCCTTTTTATACAGGTTCGGGCCTCCCTCAGGATAATAACCCTACGTCCTGTTCGTATATATTGATCAGAGAATGTCTTTACAAGGGATGTGTATGTTAGTGGCTACCCTAGACCTAATCGGAGACTACGGCGATTAGTTCCGTTGGGCTCGACTCCTTCGAGGCAGCGGGTCTTCTTGTGGGAATCGTTGGGGCTTTTGGATGGCTTCAGACTTCTCTCTTGCTTCTAAGACCTGTCCTCCCCTATAGGATTGCTGATCCTTTTATATGGGGCTCCCCGAGTCGTACTGGACATGAACTTAGGCCCGAGTAGGACTCTGGCTTTCTTAAATGTCGGGATTGACTTCCTAGTTTAAGGGGTGTCCTTCCTCCTTACGAAGGGTTGCCTTATCTCCTGGGATCCTTACCAGACATGTATTGTACTCCGATAACCCAGGGAATCGCATACAGATACCTCCTCATATACGGGATACTGTACTATATATCGTCACATTCAAACCTGAATTTTAAATGATTTCAAAAGTTGTGGAACTGGACCGCGATGTAGGTTTTGATTTTTAGAAGCACACCAAAGGAAGAACGGACTCAATTGGAGCTATGGCGAAGGAGTTGTGGGCCTCCGAAGTTTCGATGTGAGAGAAATAAAGAAGGGGGGAAATGCTGCCGGAAGGGGTAGGGCTAATGTCAAAGGTGGAAAGAAAAGGGGCGCCTTGTTCATAAGAGGAACGTAGTGTCCGAGCTGTTTTTAAAGAGGGTACGTCTTCTTGGGGAGAAGACGCACTTTGGAGTGAGCGCACGGAAAATGCACTTTCTATCAAAGAATACGCACTGCGGGTTGTGCCTTCTCTTGTGGGGCTGGTGGGTCTGAGCTGGCCGCCTGTGGGGCGCTGTCAAACGGGTCCTGCTTATCATAGCAAGGGAGGTCATAGCCCAGGTGATAAAAGTTTGCTGCTGGAAGGAATGGATGGGGGAGGGGAAAACGCCTTGGCTGCTTAGATGTCTCAGGAAAGCCTGCTTCGGCTGTGTCCGTCGCCAGCTGTGGTGACAAATCGGGAGACCTCACCGATGGTAATGAACCAAGACTGATGACGGCACTCGGGAGTAGTTAGCGGTCTTCAGAGCAGAGCTAAGAAAGGAGGGTGGCCTCGCTGGTAGGGTTAATCGGTGCTGACGGCGACGGGTGTAGCAGTGGCAGGGTGGTCCTCGGCCACAGCATCAGCTCGGGGAGCGTCGTGCCGACAATGAGTGGTGACACAGGCGGCGAGAAGGAGGACTGAGGTCAGGCCCAGTCTGGAACGTGGTAGCGCAAGCTCGATATCGAGTGAATCCGAGCGGCGGTTTGTGGTGCGAGAGCGAGCTCGCTAAGGTATGTGGATGCACAAGGAGCTGCAGGGTCCGCTAGGGTGCTTGCCAGTGAGTCGGGGCTGCAGAAGAAGGAGGGCTCGAGGTCAGCGGGAAGGAGTGGAAGTGCCGGTGGAGTGAAGTAGCTCGGGGAATGCTTGGGCAGCAGAGGACGAGATGGCGAAAAGAGGGCAAGAGTAGGTGGTGCCAGGGTGGATCCAGAAGGGCTCACCAGCGCTGGGGAAGCTCGCGGGCGAGGTCACATTGTAGGGGAAAAGAGATATTTGGGCGGGGATTACCAGCACGGGGAAGAAGAAACATTGAGGAAGAAGAGGGGAAGTTGGGGAACTGCTTGGCCCTGAGGAAAAATGGAGGGAGAGGAAATCTGGCGTGGAGGAGATGGGGAAGTGCTCGGGAGTGATTCAAGGGCTCGGTGAAGAGGGCCAGGTTGGGTGGCAGACGGCACTTGGGCCGTTGGGTGCTCTGCTCAGCTCTCGGGTTGGTGGATGCGATTGAAGACGAGAAGAACCGAGGAAGAAGCAGTTGGGAAAAAGGGAGTTTGAGGTAGCGGCAATGGAAGCTCAGCGGCTTGAAGAAGAATCTCCAGAAGGGAGGGAGTAGCTCGGTGTTGAGCAAGCAGTGAAGCTCAAACGCCCGGTGAGGGTTAGAGAAGGAATGGGGCTACTCGGGTAGCAGATGAAGAAGCAGCTTGAGCAATTAGCTAGGAGTGAGGAATGGAGAGAGAAGAGGTTGCTCGTGTGAGGGAAATAGGGTAGAGGAGTTTGGCTTGTGGAGTAGAGCAACTCGAGTAGAGAGCTACTGATGTAAGGTGAACTTGGGAAAGGGAGAGAAGAGCTTGGAGAATGGGGGGTGCTCGGTTTGGTGCTAGAGAAGGAGTAGCTAAAAGGAAAACATCAGCTGGAGCTTGGTCGCAGACTAGAGGAGGAAAAATGATGGGTAGGAGTACTGGTACTGGTGCAGTGCTGTAGCAACACAGATGGGCAATAGAAATTGGGCACCGAAATCAAGTAAAGAGGGTGGCGTGGCTAGATGCAACAGAGATCAGAGGGAGGCACGGGATTATTAGTACAGGCTGCTGTAGGAGCATAGTGAAGATCAGGCATCACTCATGTGCTGGTAAGGAAATCTATGACATTGAGTAAAGGAGCAGGAACTGACATTGATGCAGGGCTGTGCAGAGAAATAGGGAAAATTGGGCAGTGTTGGCAAGATGAACACTGCTGGTGTTTGGTATATCAGAGAGATGTTGCTAAGGAATTTATTCTGCTAGCATTCAATTCTCCTTGGCTTGGTTTTGGATGCACAGGTGATTGGGCCTGCCAACTAGTGAATTCAAGAGGAGGAGAAGTGCTCATAATTTGTAGGGACTTAGGAGTTGAAACTAAAGAGGCACGTGAGATCATTGGCTGTCAGGAATAATTCGGGACCAGCATGTATGACTTAATCATGCAGCATATATAGTTCCTATAGGTGATCATGTATATAGAGACAACATATGGAATGGATTAATGCTACATGTATGCTCAAGAACATACACTTTAGGAAAGAGAAAAGGTGGTGGGGTGCCTACGGGGATATATACACATATATACCCATACATGCGCACTTAAGGTGATATACACATTTACATGGAGGCGTCTGGGTGATAGACGGGCACATACACATACATATATAGGTATACGCATGTGGAAAATTACAGGTGCGCGTGGATAGACACGTAAGAAGTCCGGTAGGGAAAAGGTATGCGGGGATTGCCCTACGTGAGGGACGCGAGGTTGAATCGGTGAAAGGATCAAGATGATGGTGGTTCGAACACTTTTGCCGAGCGAAGAAGATATCACCTAGTAGTTATACCAGACGATGATAAGGTTACGAGAGAGACGATAAGGTTTTAATTAGATTTATTTAAGATAATGTTATTATTAGCACGAGAAGTTTTTGTTAGCCCTAATTTTCAGGCTTTAGAAAATCGGGGTGTGACACAATTCCAGGAGGAATACTAGTGCCCCAACTCGCCAGACAAGCACCCCCGCTTTGGTCATGTTGCAATCTATATTTTCAGACTTAATTATGTTGATTGCAAAATTTGCATGCTATGTGGATACCACCCTTATTTTCGTAATAGAGTAGATACGACCTATTATTGCATGTCGTCAGTACGTCTCCTTTGTCGCCTTAAGAATAATCCCTCTAGCGGCACGGTGATGCCGTCGGGAACTTAGGGTATATTAGCTATGCTAGTGCCACCGTTTTTGGGATATACTTACATACCATGTTATACTTATTCTTGTGAAGGATGGAACCTCGGGGAGGTGTCCATCATCCTGGGTAAAGTGTTTGTGAAAATGTTTTCTGGCAAAACCTTAAAACTAAATCGGAGCTGATTTGGATCCAAGTGAGAAATATAAGTGGTGTTTGGAGGACGATTGTCAACGTGATGATGCTTTATGTGGCATTGCTAGTGATCCAGTCCGGTGTGACTTGGAATCTATCGAAGTCTTGCTTGGATCAATTACGGACTGAATCTAAGTGCCGCTCGGCCAAATGTATATTGTACGTCCACATGTCTTTTATGGGAAGGTCATGACCAAGTATTCTGTTTAGAACTAGCGTACGAACCCGTAGGAGAAAGGTAGAAAGTATAGAGAGTGGGTAGACTCCAGAGAGCCTTCTTGCGGTTTAACGTAGGAAGTTGTTCGACACAAAGACGATTCTGCATTGTGGCGTGGTTCAACAGGCAGTGCGAGAAGGGCTCATCTAGCGGGTTCATCGTTAGGGCTAGATGGAGAAAAAGTCTCGTTGTGTAATCCCTGCCGGTACACCTCGTGAAGTGCACTAACTAGATCCTGGCAACAGGGGAGGATCATATCGTGTGGGTAAAGCCGTACAACCTCTGCATAGTGTTAAAAATCTATTCGAATAGCTGCGTCCGCGGTCATGGATACAACTTGGTTTAAGCCACACCCTGGTTAGACTTGCTTTGGTTTCAAAATGTGGGTCATGGTTAAGAACGCGGGTATGATGTGCCCGCAGTGTGTGGTATGAGCTACGGGTCGGTAGCGGGAGCCGCAGAAGTATGCTTGAGGTAGTGCCACACGGCGGTGGTGCGAGGTTTTGGTATGAATGCTCGGTGTGGAGCTGTGGGAGGCGGTTGCTAGTTTCTACCGTCTCGCTAAGTTATTCTTCGGACGAGGTTTGTCAAAATGATTTTCAATCTATTGTTGTACTATTGATAAGAACTTACTTTTTATCCAATATGCAACCTAGGTTAGTATGTATTCTTTGAAATAAGTCTTGCATAAATATGGCCGTTATGCACCCCCTGCGGGGTTGCTTGCGAGTACATTCAATATACTCATCTGGCTTGTTGATTTGGCTAGACGAGGAGGAGTACTTCTTCGAGGACGATAGCGACCACGAAGGTTAGGGCTTACCCCAGTCGGTTGCCCGTCAGGTATGGCATGCTGATGGGCGCCAACCACGTGTATTTTAGTTTTCGCTGCAGAACTCTTTGAATTCTATGTATCAGACTCTGTATCATTGTGTGATTATGGTATTTAAAGCAACTTGTGTGTACTAGCTACTGATCATGGGACCAGTACAGTAAGCCCAAGCGTTTATCCGGTCCTTAAAACTGGGTACTCCACATAGTTTTTCGTATAGACAGCATTTTTTGAAAGTATGTTTCTACAATAACCGAAACAAATGATTGCTATCTTGCCAATCATGAGCGGTGGTGGGTCCAACAAATTTATACACGCATGCATATATGTGTTGTAGTGTGCCCCAATTTATCTTACACAGCAGTGTGTTCTCCCACATCGGATGGTGTACAGGTGGTAGAGATCGAGGTGGGCCATGCGGGAGAGTTAGTGGGCGTAGCGGTGCACTGTGATCCAATGGTGCATGAGCGGACAAGACTGACATGAATGTGTGAGACGGATTGGTGGTGCAGCTATTGCATGCTACAATGCTATAGCGTTAAAGTCTATATACAGTGTAATAGTGTGTTGAGGTGCTATAGTATGTAATGGTGCTACAGTGTATCATGTGACGGTGCGCTATAGTGTATTATGCACCGTGGTTGCAAATCAGACCCACATGCAAGCTAAATTGAAACTGCTAGTGTCATAGAAGATTGCTTTAATTCAAAAAATTCAAAATATTTTAGCACTCAAAATCGTTAATCCGATCGATAATATGTTTTTACCCATGTATTCGTTACGATGAGAGCTTCAAAACTAGATCCCACTTTGGTATATTTTGATGAAACTTTTTTTGTCGTCACCAGTTGCCAGGTTACAGCATGTTGGCTACCAAGGTAAAAGTGAATACTACTAAGATATTAGTGAACAATTACCCTATAATAATTGAACTAATAAGTGCATTGCCGCACAATTATATAAGTTCAGAGAGGAAAATGTGGACTATTATCAAGTAGTGATTGGTATTATCGGATCACTAGAGCATTGTGATGTAAGTTTTAGAGGTGTCAGAGAGATATCCAATAATCTGGTAAGACAAGGACTATAATCTGGTAACTTATTACTGCCAGTATGATAGTTCGTCCATTATAACATGGCAACTACTGAGTCAGAAAAATATCATCGAAACATAGCAACATGTGATCTAGTTTTCATGCTTTCGTCACGACTAACCCTGTAGTGAAAGCGGATTGTCAATCAGACCAATGGTTTAAGAGATAAAACATTTTTAGTGTTCAAAATAAAAAGAATCTTTGATGATGTCATCTTTTTTTGGTTTGTTTTACATGCTGCATGTCTCTTGCTAACATAGCGCAATATGACATAATTAGTACACTAGAATAGCTGAGTAGGCCAAAACTCTTTCACATGGCTGAGAATGTGGGCACATGACAATGAGTACCTCGATTAAAAAAACGTGATGGAAAAAAAATCGTATGTGCGCGGGAGCTAGTCCCTGCCGCTCTCTAATCGCCTCCTTCATAATGCGCCCTTGGTTTCGAACTAAACACACCATAAATGTGGCAATTCATAGTACCAGAAACTTTTAAGTATGTCCTTAGTCAAAAAAATCCACAACTGGTTATGGTCAACGAGATATCTTTGAGTGCCAAGGCACAGTTTGGATTGCAAGAATTTCATACAAATTATCATGCGAGTTATCTAATACGAAATGTTATGCGGATTTACTACAGGGTCTGTGCATTTCAATATTATTCTATAAAAGGCCAAGTCATGTCTCAAGATGTACTTAACTTGTACATGTGTGATGAAAGATTTTATTCAAAAGTAGTTTCGACTAGAGAGAAATTCGAGCAATGCTTCTCTGCAATCTGTAATATGTCTCTTTGAAATCAAATTTGGTTGAAGTTCTTTTCCAAAAGAGCAAGCAACGTAGTGACGCGATAAATGAGAGCGAAAACGCCCGATATCAGCTGGTGGATACACACAGGGCCTCCCATATGTCCACGTGGCAAACCAGGTCTAGCGTCGGAATCCCTCACCTCACCTCAGCTGATCAACACCTCCGCATCAGGACCGTAGCTCCATCAGCCATCAAGGATCTCAAAGCAACGAGCCCCACAAGCAAACCCTAGGCACAAAACCAGACACATATAAATACCTTCGCCTCCCCTCGCCTCTCCCTCTGCCTCTATCGCCGCCGCCGCCGCTCCTCCCAGCTCGCGCTCCCCTCGCCCCGCCGCCGCCGCCTCGGAGATCTCCCGAGCCCTTTCCTCAACATGGGGTAAGCTTGTCGCCACACTCCTACGATGAATTTTCCATGGTTGCCTCTTGGTTGTTAGCGATCTGGAGTAGTTTAGTCTGGTTCCATCTAGCAGGACCCTAGGATACATTTGCCTTTGAGTACTACGTGATTTAGAGACATGCCGCAAGCTTTCTACCTATTCCATTGTTAGATTGTGCAAGATACGTGTGCTGAAACTAAGCTTATTGACGGTCAAGTGCTGATCAGATTATACAACATCAGCACTAAACATATTCATAAGCGATATTAATTCGTTGCTGCCGTGTAGTCATATTTTTCTTAATCCAAATACTTGAATCTGGAAGGTTATGCATGGCAGCATACACACCATCATCGTTCATATTGTCTCAAGAGATCATCCTTAATTTAGTAGTCAAATCTATCTGCGTAAGCCCAAGTTTTTGAAGTAATTATCTCGACTTGCAGGATGGATGTAAGTATTCTGTTCATTTATGTAACAGTTGCTTACTTATGTTGGATGAGTTAATTCGTTTTGTAGGATAGATGCAATTGTTATGATCATTTGATATAACAGTTGCTTATGGTCAGCAGTCAGCATTTTGGATGACATGTTGCTCTTTAGATCTTAAGTCATTTCTGTAGCCGTGTCTTCATCTCATAGCCATTTATTTCTTGCTGCATGCTTGGAGTATATACTTGTGTTATTATAGTGTAGCATAACCATTCTTCCCTATCATGCGTTATATAGCCTTCTGGTTTGGATCCATTGTCAAACTGTCATGTTGTAGACCATAAATTTGTTATGTCATCTTGCTTCAGTTGTGGTAACTGTGATTTAATCCATCGCAGTAAGACACGTGGTATGGGAGCTGGGCGCAAGCTCAAGACACACCGCAGGAACCAGAGGTGGGCTGACAAGGCTTACAAGAAGAGCCACTTGGGCAATGAGTGGAAGAAACCCTTTGCTGGGTCATCTCATGCCAAGGGCATTGTTCTGGAGAAGATGTATGCAGAAACACATAATATGGTTTTCTCACCCTTTGCTTTATGAGATAAAGCTAACGTGTAATGACTCCATTGCAGCGGCATTGAGGCCAAGCAGCCTAACTCTGCCATCCGTAAGTGTGCTCGTGTGCAGCTTGTGAAGAATGGCAAGAAGATTGCTGCCTTCGTGCCCAACGATGGTTGCTTGAACTTCATTGAGGAAAATGTATGTTCTTTGTCATGTACTTCTTTATATGTTTGCTCCGTCCGATGTAATGATTTATTGTTTGGTATGTCGTTATCCAGGACGAGGTGTTGATTGCTGGGTTCGGTCGGAAGGGGCATGCTGTGGGAGATATTCCCGGTGTCCGATTCAAGGTCGTCAAGGTATCTGGTGTGTCTCTGCTTGCGCTTTTCAAGGAGAAGAAGGAGAAGCCCAGGTCTTAGATTGCTATTACATGTTCATTGGCAAGCATGGAGTAGACCGGATGAAGGCTCTAGATGTTTAAGGAGGATGTTTTGTTTGTGTTTACAGCGCACTCTTTAAATTGATAACTTAAGATCGTCTTGGTGAAAACTTTGTCTTGTTAGATTTTGCTTCTGTTATGGGAAAGTACTATCATGAGTTTTGTTCCCCTATTTGAGGTGACAACGGTTCCCTTCTCCTGAGATCACGTTTTGTTCATCTGATTGGTTTGTGTTTGAGCATTGAGGTCATACTGATTGGTTTGTGCTTGAGCATTGAGGTCATACTGTCCAGTTTTATGTCTGCGCCCTGCGCAATTTCTGTGCTCGGTTGATATCCTTTGTCATCATGCTGGACCTCCTGGTAGGCTTATTGGCTACTTGAATCAGTGTTTATGTTTCAGGATAGTTGTGCCGCGTGAAATACTTCCTTTCGACCTTTCTACGCAATAAAATGGACCAGTTCTCGCTTCCGCTGGCATTCCAAAACTCACTGAAAATGAGATAATGTTCTTTGGAAGCAAATTAATTGTGAAGTTATTCTTGAACAGAGCGAATCTCTAAGCAGTATATCTTTGGGCAATTGTCGAGCTAAAATTACTCTTAGAGGTTTAATTGTGCGATAGCGGGCAAAAAATTTGTGTATTTTATGAAGTTAACTCAAACAAATCGCTGATTTCATTTCTGTTTGTTAGGGGAACATGATCTCTGTTCAAAATGCGTCGTCTTGTTCAAATAAAAGCAGCCCACATTATTCTTCAAGGAAAAACAAGAGCCCATCAAAGCTACTAGAGATAATAAGCTCAAGGAAAGCCCAAGCATATTTTTTAACAGAAAAGCCGAAAGCATTGGTAGCAGTTGAACTGCCCGGGTCCACCGGCAGGGTCAGGACTCGGGCCCCACTACCAGCCTCCCCTCATCTCTCTCCTGGTGACGGACGAACGGCCCGGATCCCCGTCTTCCCTCATCGCACCGGCCCGGGCCGCCTCCCCTTCTCCAGCGTCCGATCTCCCATTCCCCACGCCTCCTCACCGCACCAACCACCGTCTCCTTCCCCCCTCCCCGCACCTTCTCTCCTCTCCGCTCCTCCCCCGCGCGCGCGCGTTTTTATAAGGTGCGGATCGAACGCAGCTCGCATCTTCCCCTCGATCGCGCGCTGATGCCCCCTGTGCTCTGACGGATTTGTAAACTGACGTGCTGCCATGGATCTAGGGTTTTGGAGATGGCCGACGGCGGGAGCCACGACGACAGCGGGAGCCCGACGCGGGGCGGCGGCGGCGGGGCAGGCGTGAGGGAGCAGGACAGGTTCCTCCCCATCGCCAACATCAGCCGCATCATGAAGAAGGCCGTGCCGGCCAACGGCAAGATCGCCAAGGACGCCAAGGAGACCCTGCAGGAGTGCGTCTCCGAGTTCATCTCCTTCGTCACCAGCGAGTGAGTTAGACTCGGTAGCGTCACTTTTTGGCTTTCTTCTTGCCTCGATCGGGTTGGTTTCTGTTGGGTTTGAGGTGTGATTGATTTCGCTGTGGTTTTGGCGGTGCTGGTCGTGGTGGTGGTGCAGGGCGAGCGACAAGTGCCAGAAGGAGAAGCGCAAGACCATCAACGGGGAGGATCTGCTCTGGGCGATGGCCACGCTCGGCTTCGAGGAGTACGTAGACCCCCTCAAGATCTATCTGCACAAGTACAGAGAGGTAATCACGGCTCGTGCGCACTCCTGTTAGTGTAAATGTGAAGAATCCTTTCGTTTTGTATATCCATCTCATGTCGCTTCTTCGTCTTCCTTGCAATCTTCGGGATGGGGCGTGGTAATTGCAGATGGAGGTATGTGATCTTCAAACCCCATTCTTTTGTAGAACCACTTATATGCTATTGTTTCATTGAAATTTTCTAGACCATTGCAAATATATATTTTCTTTTAGTCCTAGTTTAAGCATAGCCTGAAAAGCATTTCTCCCTGCTTTGACACAAATGTGCACAACCTGATTAGGTTATTGATCCATGCCCTTTAATCAGTGATAGTTCGCACTTGCCAGGAAATGCACATAACCTACTTTGAAAAATGCAAGTTTGTAACATGAATACCTGATTCAGACTTGCATACTTTCCAGTTTCGTATACTGTGAAAGAAATATACCTGCATTCATCAAGGCCATCCCAGTTGCAAGCTATACACTATACATGCTAATTCTAACTTCTAAGCAAGGCTGCATGGATGCTCTCTAATACTTGTTACACATTGCCTATTCATTTTGTCGGACTGCTTTGGCTGTAGTGAATATTAATCATAGTTCAATTCCTATTAATTTGTTTGTAGGGTGATAGTAAGTTGACCTCTAAGGCTGGTGATGGCTCTGTAAAGAAAGATTCAATTGGTCCCCATGGTGGTGCCAGTAGCTCAAGTGGCCAAGGGGTCAGTATGTATAACTTGTGTGCTTTACTCCTAATGATGCTTGAAGCTGACTTCCTCATATTCTCTTTAGATGGTTCAGCATGGAGCTTACGCCCAAGGGATGGGTTATATGCAACCTCAGGTAATCTATCATAGTATCATGTACCCGTAGAACTACAGTTCACCTTTGAAGCTAAACATGTCCTGTTCTATATTGCAGTTTTCAATTATCGCATTCTTTAGCTGACACTTTCTCTCTTTACACACCCAGTATCATAATGGGGACACCTAGAACTGAAGACTGGCAATTTTCAGCAAGTGGTATTGCTCCTTGAGGTAAATTTTTGTACAGACAAGCGTGCCATACGCGGGGCAAATTTTATATTAGACAACCTTTTCGTGGTACCATTCTGTTTTGTCTTTTTTTTCTCCAATGGTTCCTTTCATATCTGCCTTTATAACAAGTGTTTCTTTATATAAAAAATGTCCCTTAGCTCCATGAAAGAAAATTCTCCGTTGCTTTATACATGTTTCATGTATTTTCCTTTCTTCTGACACAACTTCTTTTGTTGCAGTGGTTATCAATCTGTTAAGGAAGTCGCCCCCACATTAGGTTCATGTTCATTGGCTGAAGGCTAAAGCACCCGAAAGGGTGTTGTTTAACAGTTGGTCGTGATGGCTGCCTCCCGGATGTAAATTGCTTCCATGAGAATAGCTTCACCTATGGTTTTGTGCTTGATTTCATCTGTATATTCAGAATAATTCAGCCATTGGTAGTTTGGCAATCTTTTGAATTCAGATATTTGTATTAGGAAGCATAAATCTATTGCAACTGGTTATTAACTTATCATTCTGCGGCGTTCATGTCTCCGGAATGTAAGGCTCGCCAGATAGGCACGGGCCTGTGCTCACCATGTGTGATGCAAACAAACCATAAACCTGCTTTGCGATCTGACAGAACTGCCGTGAATTTTAGTACTCCGTATTTGCCATCTGATAAAACACTGTATTAGGGAAGACGCAGGCGCCATGCGTACTTGGCCCTCTCCGCGTCGTCGATCTGGAGCTTGTTTCAGCTGGGCGGTTAGGAGGATTGGGGCGCTCAAGTCACACGAGGCGATACAGGATTCGCTATACCACTCGTGAGATAAAGACTAAATCCCCTCCCCTCAACCCCATATCCAAATGAAAAAAGCCGTAAATAATAAGTTTTAATTAAAGAGAAGAATCAATGGATTCATGATTAAGCCTCACCTACTTCTTGTATATTCTTTTATAAAGGGAAAAATGAGTAATCAGTTGTGACACAGAAAAAAAAAGACCTTTTGTAGCTCGTCATTTATCGGCAAAAATCGAAAAGATCAATACAGAGGAGAAAGCAACAATAGTAATACACAATGATTGACCATGCAATCACGATTTATAATGATTTTTCTCGTTTTTGTGTAGCAGAGGCTATTAGCTCGGTGGCAGAACGCGCCCCTGATAATTGTGTTGTCACATTACAAGCTTAGTGAGCCACCAAGTAAAAGGATGGTTGGTCATTGGGATGCGCAAGTAGCTGGATCTGCACTCTGCAGCCTATTTGGAAATTAACCTTATGCATTTCAAAAATATATGTGAAAAATTGTATATGTACAACATGATATTGCATATGCTAAAAAATCATGCAAAAATACAACCATTCGGGAACTACAAAAAGATAAATTTTGTGCACGGATAATTCTTTATACTAGTCCCTTGTCTCATCTAGGCCTCTTCTACCGTACAAAATCTTCATATTTTTGCACCATTTTTCGCTAATGCGCATATTATAACATGATGTGCATCAATTTTGCTTTTTTTGTGTTTTCTGGAAATGCAGAAGTGCATATTGTCAAAGTAAGATGCACCACGCAAGCAAAATCAACATTCATACTCCATGTTAAAATGTAGTGTTGAATCCGATAGTATCGATTTAGTGCTATAAATATTAATAATTTTTTAAAAAATATTTGACTTGCTTAGATTCTAAAATGATTACATGGCTCTTCGCTTTCCAGTCAGTGAGAATGGAAAGTGGGGACTGCATATGAAGAACTCAAGCCATCAAAAAGACATATTAATCATGTCATGAGATACTACACAACCTATCAATGCATGAGACTTGTGAGAATTCGATAGTACTCATTCCGTTCCATATTGTAAGCCATATTTTGATTGGTTAAGACAAGATTTTAACCACCAATTACTTTATTAATATGTGAAAAATATATGCACAGAAGGAAAACGGCCTTGTACGAAGATACAAAGTCATAATCATAAGTAAATACTTTTGAATACGAATCTAATGATATTAATTTTATATCACATAAATCACATACTTATAGAGTAATTGTTGATTAAAATCTTGTCTTAATCAATCAAAATACACCTTACATTATGAGACGGAGAGATCAAAATATACCTTGCATTATGGGACTGAATGAGTATATATGAACGATCAGCACAAAAGAAATACTCATAAGATCAACTATTTTATTTAAATGGACAAATATTGTAGTTAATTAATGTCATGCCTTACAGTCTGGGCACAAGAATGATAAAAAAAGGTGCGTCTTTTCCATTCATAAGTGGCAAGGGCCAGTTACTTAGGTAAAAAGTAAAGGCTAAAAGTAGACAGCAAATCTACATTTCTATCTTTTTTGTTAGCAACTATAATCTGCTTCTCCGCAGGAGGCACTGTACGACAAGCCTGCCCTCTACAATATTGCCGTAAAGTTACAAAATCTTCTTCCCCTGCGCTGGCAATCTCAAGCACGACTGCACGCCGTTAGGTAAGAAGTCCGGCGGTCTGACAAAATGCTGTGTATTGGGGAAAACCCATCCTGCTCATGAAATTCTAGTCTTGTGCTCCAAAAATTTCAAGAAACAAGTTTAATCTCTTCACATGCTGAATTTTGCATGCATCAGTCTTCGTCATCCGCTAGCAGAGCAAATGAAAATGGTTTGAATTTGTAGCCATCCCCGTGATAGAACTTGTTCATAAACTCAACCCAGTGTAGACGCAATGCATGAAGGAAGGCGCTCAGTGATTCCATCATGAGCAATATAAAGGCAGTAGCAAAGACAAAACTATAAGCCCCACTAACTTCACGACAAGACTGTCATACCTGTCAACAATACAGCAAATAGTTCAAGTAAGCAACTGCAATAGATGACCGTCATGCACGCATATCAAGATTAGATTAAGTCTGAGAAACAAAAGAAGTTAGAATGCAGAGCTAACGGTCAAGTTTGCCCAAGCCTAAGCGGGCAGAAGGAAGAAGAATTGGATTGATGCTTACCCCCAAGCAAGTAGCAGCAGCTTCTCGTAGAAGACTGTTGATAGCTCAGAATGCGCCAAGCTGAAGTAAAATAACAATACATATAAGTCATGGAAAGGACCAACAGGTGATATTTTTGCAACAAAAATTGCAAGAGGCAAACCTCAAGGCCCAAAGTCGAAGGTACGATGCAGTATTTGAGACAGCCCCAAGTACAAACTCAATGGAATGTATCATTTGATGCACAAAAACTTCACTAAAATTGAAATCCTCATGACGTGAACGGGCGGAGTCAGGTTCAGAATCTGGGTCCATTTCAGATGTCCCAAGGAAGCGATAGGTGTGACCTTGAAATCTCTGATCCAGGTGTGGAAGATTAGCAATCCACTAGATATAGCAACCACAACCAGTCTTTTTGCTTACTCAACCATAATCTAAACTTTTTAACCTAAAAGCACTAAATGCATATAGAGAACAGACAAAAATCTCCAGGATGGTAACATGATATAACCGCTCTGGCTTTAAATTAAACTGCAGCATATAAACCATTACACTGACAAAAAAAGAACTGGCAGAAAAATATAGAGCCATGGAAGTGCCAGGTATCTTTAGGAGGAATCTCTTCTAAGTTTCACTCAACTTTTTGTTTACAGGTGTACTCTCTAAATTACCGATGGTGTTTTTAGATGTTGTGTTAGTAAATTCAACTATACAAGCACCAATACGAGAGCCAGCCAATACAATTATATATCCCAATCCAAGCCTTTCTTCAACTGAATAGGATTGCTCCAATTTATGTGGAAAGGTGAAACAGGCAGGAGAGGCATTCTGTCTCATGGCCAGGGTTCCAGGTTTTCATCCATTCTTTCGTTAAAACAGATATACCAGTACTTCAAAGACATGTTCCACATTTTAAATCCTCAAAGAAACACAACTACAAAATTCAATCAACAATCCCAGCAACCAACTGGTTTCCTGAACCAGCCAGGGTCCGGTTTTGAAACACCCTTCCAGTTTCCAAAACCCTGCTTATGCCAGATCAATAATCAACCAGCGGTTCATATATCCTATACATTTCTCAGGGTTGGATCTTACATAGAGCTCAAGAATTCAACCTTGCTGAACGGTACATGTAATGTCTAATTGTTAAAAGGAAGTATATTCCAAAGCTTAAGCACAATCTTCCTTTTGTATACCCGTGATATCCTGAACATCTAGAAGTGATACAATCAAGAAACCCGTTTTTGTGTTTTTTTTTGCAAAAGTGAATATGCATTGCACTTGAAGTATATCAACCTAACAATAGATTTGAATTCTATATCCATTATTTTTACAAACCAAAGGTCTTGGATTAGGTTGCTTGGTCACCTTCTCCAATGGAACACAACTTCAACCAGGAAATATTGCCACCCTATGAGTTGTAACTTATTACTCACTGTGACAATTGCATAGAAAGACGAACTAGGGGGTGATTGGTAGCTCGCCTGCTCCAAACCCGGCTCACTGAGCCAGCTTGGTTCGGTCGAGCCAGTCTGAGGCCTGCGTGTATGATGTTGTTTGGTTGGTTGCATGAGAAATACAGGATGATAAAGATGTTGTTTGGTTGGCTGCATCAGTGATGCAACTGAAATTTACATGAGTATTAAAATATAATATCCATGCATTGTTCCTTTTTAATAACGTTTATTATACTTCACTCGTCCCTAATCCATGCTAAAAATCATTAATAAACAAATCACTTGGCTAATCTTGTTATTAGGCATGATCAACAAGGCTGCGAGTGAGAGAAGCCAAAATCGAGCATTCGAGTTTCTCCGTGAGCTTGGCTGGGGAGGGCCTTGTGTGTCGTGCTGGCCTGGTCAGGTAATGCAATACACGCAACCAGACATGAGCATTGGAAAATATTCTGCATGAGAGATGCAGGTGGATGGGAGAGCCGCCCAACCAATCACGCCATAAGTCAATATATCACATAAGGCTTGCAGAGACTATAGACTAAGCTAATTGTTATTAATTCAAACATGCGGTATTAGGACACACCAACACAGCACCAAAAGCAAAGTCTACCTCAAAAAGAGAGATATACTTGTTGTTTTTCAAGAATGAGATTTTTCACAACATACCTCCTTATGAAGTTTCTTTAGGATGAAAGGCTTTGGGAAGAGCATCCATGGAACAGCTACAATAGCCAGAAGCAACAAAAGTATCTGAAAGGGGGAAACTGGTAAGCTGCATGCAAAAAATGATGCAAATAACGAAGCGTTTATTTTGTTTTGTTAAAAGGTTATAGAACCTGGAGTTCCTTCTGACCCCAAAACAGTTGGTTCTCTCCAAGATCTCCGGCAGGGTCAAGGAACATGTATATCATCACATGATATAGATCCGATTTAGAGCCCGTGCACCACTTGATGAGAATCAGGAGTGCTAAGTAACCAAAGAGGCTATTCAGAAAAATCATCTGCGGTATGAATTGGTACCTGAGGAACCCACATAGTCAAGAAATATTGCCATTTTCACCCTCTGATTTGCTTGCATTGAAAGAAGAAAAGATTCTATGAAAATATACTACCTTATGTCAAGGGAATTCCCATGAAACTTTGCATCAAAGTAACTCAGTAAAATTCCCAAGTTCATCTGGGAGACACCCATCAGTATCGACATCTTCATCTTCAACGAATTTAGAAAGGGTAGCTCAGATCGACTTCCACGCCAACTTGGGTCCACCCCAAAAGGGTAGGGATCACGAACTTTTATGAGACCAGCAGTATGTGCATCACTGAAGCACACAGGTTGGGTGTTAGATCTTCAGGGATAAAAAGTTTCATACAGATAGTCATGTGACATCAAAATGTGTTTTAGACTGAAGACCGCTTCCTTGACCTACACTTGCTATCTGATAATAGATAAGAACTCAAGAGGGTCCAATGTTTCGTGAAGTACCAGCCATTAAAAAATAGAAATAACCAAATGGATATAACATAATTGGTTATTACCCTGCATGCCCCGAACCACAAGGACCAGGAATTTAACTACAGATAATTTGTGAATCTAACTCATCTGCCATGACTGGAGTCATCGATGCATATTATCTTAAGAAACACAAGTCCTTGTATCAAGAGCGGATAGCTGCACGTACTTATAACATATGTGGCATATAGCTCTTTTAGTATAAATCTATGTATATGCTTTCAGTACTTAAATGTATTTCTTGCATACATTGCACATACACAGAATTAGCTACTTTTAGTGGTAAGGAAAGACAAAGCTACCCGTTACATTAAAGGCCTAAACATATGAACGTACACAAGCAGTTGACGAACTAGCAAAGTAATAGTAGTTGCAGTATGCTCAAAGCATAATAAACTACCAAAATGAGATATTTAACTGAGATCATAATTTTCCAGCATAACAGCAAATTGAAAAAACTATCAAATGGTAAAGTCCATACCTGCAGGAATTTTCTCGACATGCATATGCAGATTTGCCAAATATATGGAATGGAACTGAGAAGAACTCATTGTATATGAGGCCACAGTATATTGAGAACAATGCCATCAGAAGAATAACATAACGCCCACCAAATGCCATCTCCGTGAAGCTATCGAGCTTCTGAAATAAGTAA
Source organism: Stipa capillata (assembly GCA_019208055.1). Lineage (NCBI taxonomy): Eukaryota > Viridiplantae > Streptophyta > Magnoliopsida > Poales > Poaceae > Stipa > Stipa capillata. The sequence continues at coordinate 614,026 of JAGXJF010002372.1, read as the reverse complement.
TGGACCAGAGCTTAAGGGAACAGGTTGAATGCACTACAGGCGATTTGAAAACGTTTTTTTTTCTTTTTGATAAACTGCAAAGTTAAAAGGAACCAATACCTTCCAAGCAAGATCAGATTTATAGGAATATACTCACATGCAGAGAATTTCATAGATGGCTTAAGACAATAAGCACAGGTGGAGATAGAAACAATTTTCATTGTGTTCCCTTGCATGCAGAGTTATTGGATTACCTATAAAGTATAAGAGGGATTTTCTGGACTCCTGTGCAAATATACTATAACTAAATGGGTTTTTGTATACAGAGTCCTGTGACACCACAGGCCCCACAAGCCTCTACCTCCATCAGCATTGAGATTGATGCTCGCAAAAAAAACTGGTAATGTTCTTTGGGGTGATCAAACTTTCCCCTTAGATATGTAGGGGTACAACCCATTTGGGTGTTTACCACTAGAAGTTTAGTATTTAAACTTGCACAAGATAATATATATTTTTTATACAATTCACTGAACATGGTCTGCATGTGTTTTTCACAACATCTGCATTCAAATATTACCATAGAGAATAGCAAAAGTAGGAAAAAGAAAGATAAGAAAACATGCTAGTAGTAGGTGCAAATAGCCTAATTATAACTGCACTATCTAAAACAGTAGAAAATAACATATGCGCAATCTATCAACTATACTTTAGTAGAGAATTGCATGCGATGGTTATTACAGAAAGAAAGGAAAGAAAGAAAACATTCAAGTTCAGCAAAGAATACCTGAGAGGAAAGTTTCTTCTCACGAAGTATAAGAAACAAAGCTCCAAGTAACAGACATATTCCATGACCCCAATCTCCAAACATAACAGCAAAAAGAAATGGGAATGTGATAACAGAATATACAGCGGGATTAGCTTCTTCATATCGAGCAACACTGCAATAATAAAGATCCATGATCATTCACTAAGAAGGGTTGGTGACAAAAATATCATAACATGGGCTTCTCTTTGATCAGAGAATAGTAAACAAGGATACAATAAAGTCAAACATTCCAAGACAAAGCAATCACATCAAGTATAGAGTCAGATACCCTCCAAGGTTTCATGAAGCAATCAGCCTTGTATGATCACAGTTTAACAATAAAAAGGTTAAAAGCTCTCAGAAAACTCTTAACATTAAACAAGCCAACCTAATCTAAATTTTAAACAACTCCTGCTCAGCCTTAGAATTATAATCTACTGTCACCTAACAATCTCCAAAAACACGATAATGACAGAGTATAAATTTAGTTCTCAAACATACCATTCAATGTTCACTTGGTTTTTATATGACCTCCAGTGTCATGTGGGGTCTCACGTATGGCAGGCGCAAGGCAGCCATGGAGAAGGACTTGGATGGATTAGAGTCCGGGTCAGATTAGTATTCCAGATGTTGATTCAAATTAGTAGTGGGAGTAGTATTGAGTTAGAGTTCGTATTCTAAACAATAAGCAATTCGTATGACCTTAGGTCTCTATGTAAGTCGGATATCTATATATATAGCCGACCCCTAGCTATGAATAAAGCAGACAAGTTACAATCTCTCTCTCTACTTTAGTTAGCTACCAATTAGATCTACGATTCTACCAATTTGGTATCAGAGTCTTCCACGATGCCTGGGGATGACGATGACGCAGTCTCCATGGAGCAAACCATCCGCGCCATCGCACAACAGCTGGAAGGTTTCGTCCAGGGACGCAGCACCGACCAAGCTGCCATGGCCAAAATTCTGCAGCGCCTCATCGCGCTGCAGAACCGGCCAGCCACGCGGGACCTCAATGCCAGCGCCGTTGGCACAACCAGCATGGCCATGCCACCCATCCTATCCCACGCCGCCCCGCCATCGCTTCTCCCGAGCCAAGCCCTCACGCCGCCCCTGCTGCCCGCCACCGTTTCCGCCGGGACACGCACCTGTGGGCTCTGCCGCCGCCCTGGCCCTCCTCCAGCAACCAGGCTACCCACTGCCCTATTCCATGCCGCCCGCAGCCTTCCTCCAGCACCCGTATCAACCAGCCCACACCTCCCTCCCCGACCAACCCAGCTACAACTTAATGCCCTCCCCATCCTGGCCTCCCCAGCCGCACCTTGCCACCCCATACGGCTATACGCCGCCCCTTGCTCCCATACCCCAACTCCCCAACTCCCAGCACACCCCTAGCAGTAGCACCGGTGTTCCTCGCTATCACCGGCTTGAGTTCCCTACTTTTGATGGTAGCACTGATCCGTTGAGTTGGTTGAATCGATGCGAGTAATTCTTCCGCGGCCAACATACCGAGGAAGTGGACAAGGTCTGGTTGGTGGCCTACCACCTCACCGACGACGCCCAACTGTGGTACCTTCAGCTGGAACGTGAATCTGGCATGCCAACATGGTCAAGGTTCAAGGAAACATGCCACCTGCAGTTCGGGCCATCCATCCGGGCCAACCCGTTGGGGGAACTTGCCCGCATCCAGTTTGCAGACTCTGTCACCACGTACACCAGCAAATTCTTGGTGCTTCTGTGCCGCAACAGTGACCCCTTGTCCACCACCCAGCAACGATTCCTCTACACGGCAGGGCTCCCTGACGAGCCGCGCACTGATGTCGAGCTCCAACAGCCCGCAACATTGCAGGCGGCCATCATCCTCGCCAAGGCATACGAAAAGCGGCACCCGCCACCTGCTACATCCACTCTAGCTCCACGGCCCAAGCCGCCGTGGTCTCGCGGGGCCCCTGTACCGGCCGCCTCCCCACGTCTGACGCCGGCCCCAACTACAACTGTCGGAGCTCCTTTCGCCCCGTCTTCATCTACACCGCCACCAACTCGCACTCTGCGCTGCCTCACGCCTACCGAGATGGCGGACAACCGCAAACAGGGTCTGTGTTATAACTGTGATGAGCGGTACATCCGCGGCCATCAGTGTGCACGTCTCTTCTACATAGAGCTGGACGACTATGATGTCGACGACCCGTTCGACCCCGACTCGGTGGATGTGCTTCCCCAGGTATCCCTCCATGCCGTCACCGGCCTATGGAGTATCCGCGCCACCGACACCATGCAGTTGAAAGTCTCCATCGGCCAGACTGAGTTCATCGCTCTCCTCGACACCGGTTCCACACATAACTTCATCGACTCCGCCAGGCTGTCCCAGGCGCAGTTGACACCGGAAGAGCGTCCTGGCCTTCGGGTGATGGTGGCCAACGGCGACCAGGTGATTAGCCGGGGCCTCTGCTGCGCTGTGCCACTGCAGATTGGAGACCGCCACTACCGCATGGACTGCTTGGCCATCCCTCTTGGCGGTTTCGACATCGTTCTTGGAGTCGGGTGGCTGCGCACTCTCGGGTCCATTCTCTAGGACTTCGACACTTGCACGATCTCCTTCCTCGACAACGGCTGTCGGGTCACGTGGACAAGATTGGCTGCTCCGACCACCCCAGCCATCCGCACTTTGGTCAGTCAGGACCAGCCCCTCATGGCCGAAATGCTCACTGAATTTGACGCCCTCTTCGCTGAGCCATCCGCGTTGCCACCACAGCGTAACCGCGACCACCGGATTCGACTCCACCCCGACACAGCCCCGGTCGCCATGCGTCCATACCGCTATGCTCAGCAGTAGAAGGATGAGTTGGAACGTCAATGCGCCACGATGCTGGAACTCGACCTCATACGACCAAGCTCCTCTGAGTTCTCGCCCATCCTTCTGGTCAAGAAAAAGGACGACACCTGGCGTTTTTGTGTCGACTACCGCGCCCTCAACAAGCAAACAATCAAGGACAAGTTTCCCATCTCGGTGGTCGACGAGCTTCGCGGCGCCCGCTTCTTCACCAAACTCGACTTACACTCAGGGTACCATCAAATGCGCATGCACCCGGGGGATATCGCCAAGACAGCCTTTCGCACGCACAGCACCCACTACGAGTTCCTGGTCATCCCCTTCGGCCTGACCAACGCTCCGGCTACCTTCTAGGCACTGATGAATGACGTCCTGCGGCCCTTTTTACGCCGTTTTGTTTTGGTGTTTTTTGATGATATCTTGATTTACAGTTCATCCTGGTCAGAGCATCTCTGCCACATCCGTGCTGTCTTTCAGGTCATGCAGAAGCATACTCTCTTCTTGAAGCGCAGCAAGTGCACCTTTGGAACAGCCTCCGTCACTTACCTCGGTCATGTCATCTCCGACGATGGGGTGGCTATGGACGTCGACAAAGTACGGGCCGTCACAGATTGGCCCGCGCCCAAAAGTGCTCGCGGACTGCGTGGATTTCTAGGGCTCGCGGGCTACTACCGCAAGTTTATCAAGGACTTCAGCACCATCGTGGCACCCCTCACTCGGCTCCTGACAAAGGAGGGGTTCCGTTGGTGCGCAGACGCCGATGCGGCCTTTCGCGCGCTTAAGCACGCCTTGGCAACGGCGCCCGTATTGTAGATCCCCAACTTCACGGGCCGCTTCATCGTCGAGTGCGATGCCTCCGGCTCGGGGTTTGGCGCAGTTCTTCATCAAGGCACCGGCCCCCTCGCCTTCTTCAGCAAGCCGATTGCTCCACGTCACGCCAAACTGGCTGCGTATGAGCGCGAGCTCATTGGCCTCGTCCAGGCCGTTCGACACTGGCGGCCATATTTATGGGGACGTGCCTTCACAGTCCGGACTGACCACTACAGCTTGAAGTTTCTCCTCGACCAGCGCCTCTCCACAATTCCCCAACACCAATGGGTCAGCAAGCTGTTCGGGTTCGACTTTACGGTGGAGTATCGCACGGGCCGCCTCAATACGGTGGCCGACGCCTTGTCTCGCCGCGACGCAGAGCTTCTCTAGCCAGCCACGTGCGCTCTCTCGGCACCCTCCTTCGCAATCCTCGATGACATTCGGGCGGAAATTGCGGCATCCCCAGAGCTCTCGGCCTTGCGCGCGCAGATAGTATCGGGCGAGCTCGGCCTACTGTGGTCTAGCACCGACAACTTGATCCTTCACGGCCGTCGTATCCACCTACTGCCAGCTTCCCCGATTGTGGCAGCAATCCTCGAGCAAGCACATGCAGCCCATAAGGGCGTGCAAAAGATGCTCCATCGCCTCCGCTCGAATTTTCACATACCGGGTGATCGAACTTTGGTCCAGGACTTCGTTCGTTCGTTCGTGCGAGGTCTGCCAACGCAACAAGACGGAGACACTGCACCCAGCCGGCCTTCTCCAACCGCTCCAGGTTCCCTCCTCCGTTTGGGCGGATATCTCGCTGGACTTCATCGAGGCACTTCCACAAGTGCATGGCAAGACCGTCATCCTCACAATGGTGGACCGATTCTCCAAGTATGCCCATTTTATTCCACTGGCCCATCCGTACATCACAAGCTCTGTGGCTCGAGCATTCTTTGGCGACATTGTTCGACTGCATGGCCTACCCCGCTCCATCGTCAATGATCGTGATCCTGTCTTCACCAGCACATTTTGGCGGGAAACATTTCGGCTATCTGGAGTCCGTCTTCATATGAGCTCTGCCTTTCATCCTCAGTCAGATGGACAAACCAAGTCAGTCAACCGAGTGATCACTATGTACCTCCGCTGCATAACCAGCGACCGCCCGCGTAAGTGGCTGGAGTGGCTCCCTTGGGCAGAGTACTGCTACAACACATCTTTCCACTCAGCCTTGCATACGACACCTTTTGAGGTGGTCTATGGTCAACAACCGCCTGCTTTGAGGGATTACAATTCGGGGGAGTCTGCAGTGGCCGCCGTTATCTGCATTGCGCAGCCAGGATGAGTTCCTTCATGAGGTGCGCGAACGCCTCCTTCAGGCTCAACAACGCACCAAGCTATATTATGATAATCAACATCGGGAGCTCGTTTTTGAGGTAGGCGAATGGGCCTGGCTTCGCCTTCACCATCGGGCAGCGGCATCCTTGCCTGGTCATATACGCGGGAAGCTAGGGCCTCGGTTCTTTGGACCGTTCCAGGTGGTCGAGCGTGTGGGCTCTGTTGCATACAAACTTGCTCTTCCAGCTGGCACACGCTTGCACAATGTCTTCCACGTCGGCTTGTTAAAAAAATTCATGGTGTTCCGCCCTCTGAGCCGCCACCATTACCACCCATGCAGGACGGTCGTGCCATCCTTGTCCCTGGAAGATGCTACTTGGGTGCCCCTGGAAGATTTTGTTACGCGATACCCTGACTTTCAGCTTAGAGGACAAGCTGCTTGCCGAGGAGGGGAGAGATGTCATGTGGGGTCTCACGTATGGCAGGCGCAAGGCAGCCATGGAGGAGGACTTGGATGGATTAGAGTCCGGGTCAGATTAGTATTCTAGATGTTGATTCAAATTAGTAGTGGAAGTAGTATTGAGTTAGAGTTCGTATTCTAAACAATAAGCAATTCGTATGACCTTAGGTCTCTATGTAAGTCGGATATCTATATATAGCCGACCCCTAGCTATGAATAAAGCAGACAAGTTACAATCTCTCTCTACTTTAGTTAGCTACCAATTAGATCTACGATTCTACCATCCAGAAAGGCAAAAGTGTAGCAAATAAAACCATTTATTCAGGTTAATGTTTGCAACAAGGTACATACCCATATGCATCAACGATCTCCTGGAAAGCATTTGTAAATTTATCAGTTCGGAAATATGTAGGTGGTGAGTCAATAGTCTCCATCTCATGAAATATTATTCCAACTTGTGAGTTGCTGTGAAGTGTTGCACGCTGCAAAACGTCCTTGATCTGAAACACAACTTAGAAGTAAGATATCTGTTCCAAAGGTTTTTCTAAAATAGACGGGCACAACAAATGTCACAATTCTGACCTGAGATTTAGCAAATATTGGACACCATCCTTCTCCAACAAGGCATTTCTTTGTCACATCGAAGTTCAACATGTTCAGTGTATCATAAACAGCTTTCTCCTTTTTTACCTAAAAGGAACACAAAAAAGTTACAATTCAGAAATCTAGGTATTAGCACAAACATAGAGCATAAATTTTTATGGACGGGAATATGAAAACAGAAAATGAGAAATTGCTATTACTTGATTACCATGATTGTCCACCTCCATAATTGCGACCCTACCGACTCCAGTGCTTTGTTTCTGTGCTGGATTCCAGCATCCAAAGTGACTTCTAAATCAGACAGGCGTGATGATACCTGCCAAAAATATTACAGCAGTTACTACTTCAAATACTTCAGTACATAGTATTAGGACATTACATCAGGATGGCACTCGTGTACTCCAGCAGAAAACAACATTACAGGTCGGTGGTAACAACTGAACATCATGCTATACTCATGGAAAATTACATACAGGGAAGAATGGAGGGAGCATTTGTGCCTGCGAGAAAAGGTAGCTTCTCCCAAACATGGAAATTAAAATACCTCACGCAAAATTTGTCTCTGCTTGACCATCTCCTCAGGAACAGGGTAGCAACTTGCTCCAAATGAAGCACAAATCCTCAGTATTTTTGCTTTAGCCTGCTCCCCAGAAAAGAAAACTACAAACACAGTTTTCTCTACCTGTCAACATAAATGTTAAAATACTGTTGAGAAACTTTGGATGTTTCAAGGTACCAAATGAAATGTGCAAAGTTCAATTTCAGTATTAGATTGCATTAATCTTGGCTGTAAACCCAGTTGTAGAGAGAAAATAAAGTGAATCTATCACGATCAGTAATAACTTAAGTCAGCTACTCAATATACACAAGAATTAGCAAGAGCAAACCAAAATTACAGACCTCTTCACCAGATATGGGATCAGTAACAGGTTCCCCTGCAGGCGCCTGATTGAAAAACATATTTCCCCTTGTAGCTCGGAAAAGCATCCTCTCAAAAGCCAATGCCTTAGACTTCAATATTATCCCACTAACAAACCTTACTCCAGAATTTTCCGAGGCCCCTTGATGTAATCCCTGAGAACGAACACTCTTGTGTTACAATTCAATGGAGAACCGAACAATATTAACTTCAAGGATAAGAGCTAAAATAAGACCTGTTCAAGCAAGTAGCCATTTCCCTCATCCATTTCCTTGTCATATATATTTTCATCTAGCTCCCGCTCAGCTGGAGCTGCATGATTGTGAGAAGAAGCAAGGATGCCACCTGCCTGCAAGAAATTATTTGAGAAAGCATGGAAAGAGAGAGAAAAAGGAATGACAAGGAACGATTGTACTATTTAAAACATGGCCAATATTTGACTGGCATATCATAATAACTACGCTAGGAACTTATGATTGCCATCCAGTGTTACGGTTCATAATATAAAACAATAGAATGTCCACTCATCAGCTACAGGCAGCATATTTGGGGACTTTCAATATTTTCCTGGAGAAAGTACCCTAGGGCTGTCACTAGAAGGTGTTGCAAGTATAGTAGTGTAGATCTGTTATCCTCCATCTTAACATTCACAAGAAAATACATGGAACAATTACTTCCATGTTTCACGTGAATCGAGATACAACCTTTGACAAGACCAGCTTGAATTCAAGAAGTTCATTGTATGTCTGTTGTAGTGTCCCACTATTAGTATTCATCTCAAGCAGCTCATGCTCATGTTCACCCAATCTTGCCTGGAGAAACAATAAAAGCAACTATTCATTTTCCCCAAGAAACAAGCTATACGCAGTTTCTCTTAGAATAGCTATTTGTTACAGAAATAACAGAACCCAAAAGGAACATCTTTGTAGTTTTGTTATAAAAGACAAGGATAATGTACCTCTAGCTCCTCCAAATCAATCTCTGGTTCTAGTGCAGGCCGAACAGAAGATTTAACACGTGCCTTGTTGATCTGATCACTGAAAAACTTTAGCTTACGTGACATTTCTGCACATCGCTTTACCTGCAGAGGAATTGTGACAGGCTTATCAACAGTAACCTAAGAAAGTTACTGAGCAGCAGATGTTTCCGTTTCAGGTGGGGGGTAGGGGGTGTTAGTGTGTATCTGCGAGCGAAGGAAGAAGCAGTCCAAAAAAGTTTCAGACCAAGATCACTGCATAACAATATAATAATATGCCAAAACATAAAAGCAGGAATTTTGGAGGTCCACTCCAATTTTCTACCATTTGTTGAAATGGTACATGGTAGCACTAACATATTCATCAGATAATTTGGTTAGAAATCACATACTCATGATACCAAATACCAAATGTAATGTACATATTCGATCCATCTCCCAAGAAGAGTCCCAATGTAATCATTTTGCCATATTCTTGTTGTTCAGCCATTTTTGTTTCTTTCCCAATGGTTTTCAAAATTAAGGCAAATAGAAAAAAACAGTTTAATACCTGAATTTGATAGATCAGATTAAATTCGGCTTGGCTCCACATATATAGGTTCACTTGTTTCCATTGTTTCATAAAATAAAAGTAAGTAAATGATACAATGACATTCAAATACTCCATCTTTTCTGTACTAGTAGTGAACTATCATACTCCTCCCTCGGCGAAAAAAAAAGAAGGAAAAGAACTCCTTGAAGTCACAAACTTAACCAATCAGAGTAATCTTTCACTGCAAGACTAACTAAGCAAGCTACTTCTCTACCAGATCTTTTTTGTATTGCAACTTTGTTATTCCAAAATTCTATTCCGGCAGAAAAGACCCTCCAAAATGCTTCTCAATAAGATAAATTATGTCAGCTGGTCATTTTTTTTCTTAAATCTTGAAAAGGTAAGCATCAGACTTTCTTGTCCATAGAACAGTCCCGACTGAAAAAAGGTCATATCTAAGTACTACATACATGATATACAAGTAAAGATCTTGGGTAAAAGTGGATCAAATGAATTAAAAATGTAATTAATGAAATATGGGCTTCATAATGCAACAGCATCCAAGACAGTGCATTTGCATAATAGAATAGAACAAGTGCATGCAACATGGTGTGATCAACATAAAAATCAGAAGGAGGATAACATAATTTAGATTTACCTGATTGACAAATATACGCTGAAAAGGACTCTTATCCTCATTCAACTGCAAAAGAAGGGATAAAACAAAAAAAGTAGATCAGCAGTTGAACAATTGTAGGCTGTAGTAAATAGAACAAACAAACAAGAGAACTTCTGATCTGAAAGTAAGCACTGTACAAAACTTTCTACAATGGCATCATATTAACAAAGTTTTCTACGATGACACCATAACAAAAAAGTCCAAAATAGTCTCTCTTTCGTCATATATGGTCATGACGGGGAAAATAAAACTGGAGCCTCCTCAAGAGTCAAAACACCTAACCCGCCTCTCTGTCTTCTTTCCTCTGATTTCAGGTACAAAATAAACAGATAAAATGCTGAATTTCTGAGGACTAATATTCTTCTTGTTTCTTTTCTGCAAATGTCATTTTAACAAACACTGGTCATATCTGAATACACATCCAATCACAAAGCATGTCCACATATAATTTCTCGCGATACTAATCAACCTAGTTGGTCATTTCCACCCAGCACATGAAGGAGGGGAAAATATCCGGTGAAAAAAACTGTGGAAACCACAAGTAGAAGTTTTAGAAAAATCTTTAAAAAATAACATGTGTAGATTAGGTGATATCCTATGGACCTGTAAAATTTCAAGTTCAAACTCAATTGAATTTGGAAGCTAGGAAAAAAAATTCAGCAGGAATAGTGAAGTTTTACTGTTCATCACTTTTCATTTCTATTTTTCTCTTTTTCATACTCCCAAATGCGACTGAGTTTGAACTTGAAATCTTACAGGTTCGTAGAGCATCACCTAATCTACACGTGATATTTTTTTCACCATATGGTTTCCACAGAGTTTGAACCGTAAGGGTGGGTTTCAACTGATATTTCCCCCAAAAAGGAGGTGCTGACTAAGACACCAACTGCACCATCCAAACCTCTGTTGTAAGTATTTCATCACTGACAGGACTGTCGTGAAATGCAGCTCACTATAGAGCATAGATAGCTGATACGTACCGTCATCAAGGAGTACAGCATGCTCACTTACACCAATTCATCAATTAACTTGCTGAATTGCAAAGCATATAGTATCCATGAATGGAATACCGCAAACAAACGGTAAAACACATCCTAACAATTTCTTGGTATACATTTGCTCGTATTGCAGAGTGGCGATACGTTTGCATAAACTGACTCAATATAGATGCCAACTAGGATCAAAACAAGCTAAAGCACCAAAAAACCATATTCATTTTTTCCTCTAGCACACTTATCATCAAAGTCTCTCGCGCAGTAACTCCCGTGAATCCAATGCCTCAGTGACACCGGCCGTCTGTGCCCCCTGATCTAAAACAACCTCACACCCACTAACCAGTCAAGCCAGGCGTCCAAAGCAGCTCAAACGAGAAGCGCGCGCCAAGCCTCGGGATCAAATGACACCCAGATCAAACGCTAGCCCTCTGATCCGAACACAGTCAAAAGCCAGATCCCACAGAGCGGAGAGTGCCACGCAGGCGAGCGGACGAGGGAGAGATCACGATTCACGAGGCTGGATAAGGCAGATCCAGGAGGGAGAGGCTGGAGGGACGACGAGAGAGAGTGAGTGAGAGACACTCACGTCCTTGAACTGGAGGAGGCCGAGCTCGCCGAGGTAGGTGACGGCGAGGCGCGCGCTCTCGGCGGGGAAAATGAGCTGCACGAAGCACATCTTCTCCGACCGGAGGTGGTCCATCGGGGGCAGCCGGTCGAAGACCCCCATCTCCCCGGAGCGGAGCCTCCAGAAGCTTCCAGGACGTTCGAGAGCGTGGGGAGGACGGGGACGAGGAGGGGGGAGGTGGTGTCTCAGATCTGGGGGGGAGGGGGGGGGAGGGGGTGGGGGTGGGTCTAATTCTATTGTCTAGTCTGTATTCCAAGGCGCAAGTGCGCAACTGCCATGGGAAGGAGGTGGGGGAGGAAGCGTCTCGGAAGGTGGCTAGAGGCTGGCCCGTGGGCCATGTGTCCCCGGGTGGGCGAGGACCGGTCGAAGTCTCGGTTGCGCTTGCGCGCGACTCCCCGGGTTCGGTGAATTTTACGCGAGCGACCCTGTCGGTTCCGCGTGACGAGGATCGCAAGAAATGAAGAAGAAAAAGTTCGCGTTCCGGGGACTGGGCCTGGAGCCCTGGTTGGTTTTGCTCGGGACCAGATGCGAAAGGCGAAGCTGGTGCCTGTCCGCGTGTCGGGTCCGGTCACGTGGCCCCGTTGGTTGGGTCGAGTTGGGTTTGTCCCGGACGAATAATTGATGCTTTGGTGTGGGCCTATTGTGGCCTCATAGGTGAAATATACGGGCCGTATCATATCCATTTGCTATTGGGAATCGGCCCACTTGAAGTTCTTCATTTTGGAATTTAGAACAAAAAATCTGGCTACTTTATGTTTTCCTTTTTCTGACAGATGGCTACTTTCTGTCGGAACGATGCCTTCATCAATCCACGTAGAAGCGTTCCTATCATCCTATGTGATTCTTGCAGGGAGTTCTTCTAAGAGGGCCTCCTTGATTTCGACATCAAGTCCGATTCATTCTTGATAGGGGAAGTTAGGAGTTTGCTTTTTGTAGGGTCCTGCTCTTTCAATTTGACTCAAAAGATTTGGAAGAAGATTTTTACGAGGTGACTCAAAAGATTTGGAAGAAGATTTTTACACAGTCCGCATCTTTCCCCATTTTTAAGGATATCACTCCAGTACACTAGTTGTCGAATTTTTCTATGCGTCTGACTTTAAGGATAGCCCTCACTTTTATGACTCTGAGTACGATCTTTTCACTACCTGAGTTAGTAGCCACGTGCTCCCTTCGTTCCATATATAATACTTGCCATCCTAGCTTTCGAATTTTGTTTTAAAATACTTATAATTCTACCATTTCGCTGTAACTTTGCACCAGTTGTCTTTTATATAGCCTTCCATTTGGCTATTTCAAAGGTCATTTACTATCACGGTAGTAACACGCACCATTCAAAAGTAATAAATGACCTGTCGAAGAGAGGTAATGCAATTTTTTCCATTAAGTATCTTAGTGGGAGTGCAAAATGCAACGAAGGGTACACAAGAATCAGTCATGCACTATGCTTGTGGAAGTCCAGATTTATCCATGTTTTAACCACAATAATGCACGGACTTCCTCCTCCTCTGAACAGGAAGCCGTATCATCAAGTCGACTAGAGACTGTGTGCTGGAACCGTCGGGAGTTGGCGCTATCCAGTTGCACGCGCGATTGATCGTGATCAGCCCATGAAAACGACGTGCGATTTGCCGTATCATCGTGTTTCAGCACACGGCACTAGCAAACTTAATTAGCAACGGGGAGGATACCGAAAGACGGAAAGAGAATACCACTAAGCTTGATTAATTAGTGGAGCGGTAGCTCAGGGGGGAAGCTACGTACAGCCTACAGGAGCGAAGCGATCGACCGAGAGTGACAACGACGCAACAGCGAATTAAGCCCTTGCTCCCGATCGACGCCGACGCACTACGTAATACTACGCCATATCTCCTCGATCGCCATTACTCCGGTAGTTACGAACGATCGCAGCACGAGAGGGTGCCCGCGTACGTATTGAATGCGCGCGAGAGCTAGAGCGAGAGCGGACGGCCGAGCAGTAGATACAACGGCAAGCAAGCTAAGTACGATAACTACATGCGACTGGCCGGTTCTTGATGCTGTAGCGGGTACCAGTCTAGGCAAGTAGTAAATCACCATCTCTTATCTAAAGTACAACACAATCTGAGCTTCCAATGTTGTGTCGCATCACTAAATCAAGTAATCAACGTCAATTATTCGATTGACCAAGTCTAGTTTCGCCTTAATTTATTCTCCATCCATGTTAGCGGGGAGATCAGCCATGTAAAAATTAACGAGTAGATTTCACTTGAGACACGGTGGGGGTTGGTCGATTCACGCCAAAGGCATTCACTTTCCGATTTCTGGTCACATGCGATGCGAGCTCGGGACTTTTCCTGCGGGCGGGTTCACGTGCCACTCCCGTCCGCTCGGGTGGCGCCTACCCGGCTGCGAGGTCGGACCAAAACCACGGCGGCTGCTGCTGCGTATTGCTTGTACCCTAGCCGATGTCCCGCGCTCCCTCTCTGAGCGGCATGCGTCCGTGCTCGAAAGCACGATACTTTCCGTGTTACGGACGCGATCCGGCTGCTCTGGCCTCATCTCCATGTCGCCCAAGCGTGTGACTGTTTCGTACCAATGGGGACTCCTCTGCTAGCTCTGCACGCACGATACTACGATACAAATGTGTGCACCTTGTCATTTCTTTTCCCAGTAAGAAGTTTAAATCACGATTTCACCAAGAGGTGTCATCCGGTGTTTCTTTTTCGTTTTCATGTTCATTACCCGTATTTGCTGATTGCCATTCGAAAGTACTACTAGGAAAGAAATGATAGTGGATACTTTTTTTCAGAAGCTTTTACCTTTGATCGAACTGTAAATACGGACACTTGCTTCGCGCATGCAGTGCGCGCTCTACATGCTTTTTCATTTGTTCAGTCACGCTAGCAAAGCAGTGCTCCAGTTTGCCAAATTGCCAGCATGGATCGTTATCCGAGACCAACAGCCTCCGCCCGTGTCGTTGAGCCCAACGGCAATGTCAAAAAGTGCTGACTACTCGCAAAATATTGTAAAAAATAAAAAAAATCAAATGCAGATATGAGCATCACATTCCAATTTATTTTTTCTTTTCCGACGAGAGACCTGAACACGGAAATGATTGTTCTTCCTCTTGCTGTTCCGTTTCCCTGCAGCCTTCTGAAATCCTCACGACATGTCTCCACTACTCTTATTTAAAGGACATGACATCCTACTTCCCCGAGCGGATGCCCCCCTACCCCTTTGTCTCCCCCCACTATGGCAATAGCTTCACAGCACGATATGAAGGCCAAGCGACCAGAATGATAGGAGAAGAAAGGCACCGTCCAGCCCATTCCGAGCTCTTGCCCTGGATACTCGGATAGGGTGAGGTAAGGCTTCTTCTTTCACTTCCCATGCATTTCCTCAGCATCTCACACCATGCATGGTATGAGCCAATCAGCCAGAAATGCTCGCCACCTCTCCCTGGAATTGGTCCAAAAGGGAGGAGTTAGTTTCGCCACTCAGCATGCATTCCTCAGTGGAGTTTTGCTGTCATCACATATATGCGCGAGTCTCGTACCTACCTCTGCCTAGTTTGGCTGACAAGCTTACTTAGTTACCCAGATACAAGCTGTAAAGCTTTTGGATCAGCCCACGCTTTTGGGCTTTGTCTCATCGCAACCAATCACCTGGAACCCAGCTCATATATGGATGTGTCGACTATCTAATTAGTTATTGTAAACCTAAGATAAAGCATGTGTTTTTCCCTTTGGCTCCTGCGATAGCTTTCGTTAGAGGAAAGGAGGTGTGCATTTGGGTGTGTGTAGTTGTCATTTTTGCTAGCTCCAACAACTTTTGCACCATGCATGGTTCAGCAGTGTGGACGCCATTGCTTTTCTGTGGGGGAGTTGAGTAAGGAGGAAGAGAGAGCGAACAAAGGGGATAAGCCAGGCGTGGGATGGTGGATTCTTGCTTGCTTCAGGCCTACCTCTCTCCAGCCTTAAGTCTGGTGGTTGTAGTGGTGTGTGTATAATTTTGTTATATCTTGCAAGGGACCATGTAGGCCTCTAGCAGTGATCATGAGAGCCATCACCGCCCGTGGCAAAGCTTAAAGAACCCGATTGCTCGCCCCTCACCATGTGTCTCCCGGTTTAAGGATCCTGATTAGTATTAAAAACCACACTGCTGTCCTTGTGGTTGGCTAAGTGGTTGGAGGACTAGTTAGTGCCAGATTACACGGGCAAGCGAGCAGCTGAGAATGATGCACTGCACTGCCATTATTTAGTTGCTTTGCTCGTGTGAAGGTACAAAGAGCTCCCTCCATCGCCATACCATAGCTTCTAGCTCTTTGGCCTCTCTCTCTTGCTCTCTTTCTTGAGAGAGAGGGAGCTGACCACTTTCTTTTTGTCCCGTTGCAGCTTTGTTGTAGGTGTGGCCTGGTGTTGGTGGAGCTCTGAGTTCTGAAATAAAGATACAGCCATGCAGACGGCCAAGACAAGGTTTGTTTCGTTTCATCCCCTTCTGTTCTGAATTCCATGTGCCATTTGATGATTCTTCCTGCATACATGCTTTGTTTATTTCGCCATGCATCAAACCCTGTGATGTTTAGATTCTCTTCTCCATGCTCCATCCTCAACCCGTTGAATCCGGATTTAGTCAATGTGCATGCATCGGTTTTCTTGATACAAAAGCTCTCTGATCTGGTGTTCGGTTTGGCTTCGGCCGAGTGAGCAATTGAGCACCTCACAAAAGTTCAGAGGCACAAACTCTTGAACTGAAAGTAGTAGCACTACTACTGCTCATACTCTCTGCTCAGGGAGTTAAACAGAGGCTCACAACAGTTTCAGCCACGCAGCATTGCTTGTGCTAATTGCAATCTGCGACATGGAAATATGCAGTTTGGGCGGCTATAAACTACACTTTCCTCCTTAACTACACTTTCCTCCTTACCACCGTCTGTATGTCTCCTTTTAAAATTTCTTGGAGCTAAGAAGGGACCAAGTTTTCAAATCACGGTGCATGTGACCGTGACTGTTTGCAGGTAGCTACACGCGCAACGCCTGTCTCGTTCTTGAGCTCGGCGCCAAGGAGCAGTGCTGCAGTGGTCCACTTGTAGCTAACCACATCTGTAAAGCCCCCACACACACACACACACTTACTTTTGATCTCATGCTTGCATACAGGGGGATTAAGTTAAGCTAATGCGTTTCCCTTTTCTCGGCTCCTGCCTACCTCTCTCGGTTGCTCCCCCTTCACTTCTTGTCGGCGTACGTCTTTGCTCCTTTCCGCCTCGGATTCTTTGTTTCCCCATTGCGTCTTGCTTCTCTGCATCTGGTTCGAGCTGAAATCTTCACCCCTCTCGTTCTCTCTCAAGCGGTTTCAGTTTCAGCAAAGGAATTTCACAGCTCTGTAGTTCACTTTCTCTTCAGAACTTTGGATTGCTTCTGCTTGATTGGTTTCAAGCCTCCCAAAGAAAAGCTTGCTCTTTTTTGCCTGCATTCGACATGAAGAGCGCCACCGAAATCTTTTGCCTGGTCTAATCATGCTATCCTTAAACAAAATGCATTTTCTCAAGTTATATTCGAGCAATACAACAGTGAGGTAACATGCTTCAGTATGAGATTGCCTCCTCTTCTTTTTCTTTTCTTTTTTGAGGTTTCTGATTCTACTTGATGTGTCTTTGGCATGAAGGAATGGTTCCCTGGAACACCCTACTAGGGCGTCTCCCCAAGGAACCAACAAGACGAGCCGCTCGACGAGGGTGGCCGGCCCGGATTCCACCGTCGACAAGTCGCCCACCGGGCGAAGTCCGAAGGTGGAGCGCCGCGTGACGATGAGCGCAGAAAGAGAGGTAAACGGCCACATCTGTTCTGGCATATGAAAGGAAATTTCAGTGTTGTCGTTTGGTAGTAGCACATCTGGCATACGAAAGGAAATTTCCTCCAGCTTCTGTCCAGACTCCAGAGTTTGCTACAAGCATATACAAGATGGTCGTTAGTGCCACCGATTATTCTTTCTTACTAGTATCATTTTGCTGGGATTTAACAAACGAGATTGTCTATTTCTAAGTTGACGGTATTGAACATTGATTCTCTATATAATTGCTGATTAGGCAGTTACATATTTTAAAAATTATGTATAATTTTAGGTATAGAGATATGTAACTGGACAATTATATTGTGCAACTTTAAAATTGATAATATACAACTTAATCTACTTAGAAATGATAATTTCTCAGACAATTTAAAAATAGCAAATTTGTTAACAATATGCATATCCGTGTATCATGACACCCTCTCAATTAGTAGCAGTTGGCTCTTGGTCGCTCTCCTTCTTGATGGAACACAGTGTCAATTACATTGAAACAGATAGGTATCAGGTAGCTAAAATAAGTGCTCCGGGATATTCTTATTATTTAGCTGATTTTAGCAAAGCACTCCGCTGAAGCTCGTCGCTGTGCTAGAAAACAGGTCAATTAAGATCATTAACGATTCTCCTAACAATCATGTACTATGTGGAATCAACCGGGTAGGTGCAGGCTAGGTTGATTTAGCAAACACTCGGGTGAACTCTGTGTTTCAGAAAGGGATACCATATTTTTGCATCAGTACATAGTCTCTTACTGGCTATGTTCTTGACGAACACCCAAAAGATTAAGCAAGCTAACTAAGCACATTCTGAGAACACACATCTTACTTTTGTCCCACAATTCATTTTTTAGTTTCACACCATTCTTGCCTGAAAAATGAACTGGAAATCAAGATCACTGCCAACATTTCAGCTACTGTATTATTGTCATTAATCCTTGCTTCGTTAACATGTAAGTAAAATGCCAATAATTCTTACAAAGTTATGTAATAATGGAAACTTACTAACTTAGCAGGGATGGTAATGCTCAGCAAAGTCATTATCCAATACTAGAACTCACCACTACTAATCCCTGTCTGATCAAGCCACCGTGGAAACCACGAGTTTGTTGATTGGAGTTCGGAGACTGTAGTACCACACTAATCTTGTAGCGTTCGTGTTTCTGCTAACACCAGAAAAGGAGGCCACCGACGAAGGTGTCGGAGCTAGAGTCCCAGCTCTCGCAGCTGCAAAACGAGCTCAAGAAGGCCAAGGAGCAGCTCGTATTCTCCGAGAACTCCAAGAAGCGGGCCCTGCAGGAGGCTGAGGAGGCCAGGGCGCAGGCCGCGGCGGCGTCTGCGCAGGTCCGCGACTCCGAGGCGCAGCTCGCCGAGCTCTCCTCCGTCGAGCAGACCCGCATCTTCGAGCTGCGCCGGCTGTCCCAGGAGCGCGACCGCTCGTGGCAGTCGGAGCTGGAGGCCATGCAGAAGCAGCACGCCGCCGACTCGGCCGCGCTCGTCGCTGCCATGGGGGAGGTGCATCGCCTCCGCGTGCAGCTCGCTGCCGCAGCCCGCGCCGACCGCAAGCAGGAGGTGGTGGAGGCGATGGCCACCATCGACGAGCTCAGGGCCAAGATCAAGTCGAGCGAGGAGGCCGAGGCGCAGGCGCGCGCCATGCACGAGGAGTGCAAGCAGCAGCTGGAGGCGAGCCGAGCCACCATCGACTCGCTGCTCACCGACGGCTCCAAGCTGATGGATTCCTTTGGCCTCGTGGTCACGGAGCTCGAGGAGTCGCGCGCCAAGCTCAAGGCCCTCGAGGAGGCCGAAATGGCGGAGACGTCGGCAAAGGCCGGCGCCGAGCGCTGCAACTGCTCGGTCCCGGAGGCCGCCGAGCTGAGGTCGGCGTTGGAGGACGTGGAGGCCAGGTACCAAGAAGAGAAGATCCTGAGCACCGTGGAGACGCAGTGCGCCTACGAGCTCATGGATCAGATAAAGATGGAGTCCGACCTGCGGCACGGCAAGCTCGCCGCGGCGCTCGGGAGCGCCAAGTCCGAGGTCATCTTCCTCAAGGCGAGCCTCTTCGACAAGGAATCCGCGCTGAGGTGCGCCCTGGACGCGAACAAGAAGCTACAAGACGACACGAGAACGGACAGCTCGGCCGACGGGCTGAGGGAGCAGCTGCGGGGCGCGCTGCAGGAGAACGGGCAGCTGAAGCTCGAGCTGCAGCATTACGAGTCCGAGAAGGTCCCCGCGAAGTCGGAGGCCGACGCGGCGGCGGAGGTGGCGAAGAAGGGGGAGACGGAGGCCGAGCTGAGGCGGCTGAGGGTGCAGGCCGAACAGTGGAGGAAGGCCGCCGAGACCGCCATGGCATTGCTCACGGTGGGCAAGGGCGGCAACGGGAAGCTCATGGACCGAGGCGAGTCGTTGGACGGCGGCAAGTACGCGGGCTTGTACGACGAGCTCGACGACGACGCGGCGGCCAGGAAGAACAGCAACGTGCTCAGGAGGATCAGTGGCATGTGGAAGAAATGAGGCTCATCACCGATCAACTGATGACAAGTTAGTGGCGTGGCTCGATCATAGGGAGTTGTTCATCTTATCCCTTGTAATTGTTTTGCCGGTTCTTGTGGTATAAAAACATAGGAGTGTTTGTACTGGTTGGGTAAACGTTCTCATAGGTGTATTATACATGGTATATGAAGAGTCAATTCATCCGGGTGTGAATTGTGAAAAGGTTGGAGGAATAGGGCTTCCCGTTTTAGGCAGTGATAGCGTGTGACTATCAACAAGTTGCATCGATTCTGATTCTTCCTGGTTCACTGATGAAAAGGCCATGCACATCGAACTTCTGTGGTGTTACTGTTTCTGCTAGCGGCAAACTGGTATTTCGGCCCATTTTAGGGTCCAACTTGAGACTACTTTGGGCCTACATTGGAGGATCGACAACATTGTAGTCACGGGCCCAGTACTACTATTCAGCTCCAATGCACAGATAGACTTTCCCCTCGAATGCATAAATGACTAACGCTGCTAATTAGCGGTCAACCGCACAGGGACTCCCAGGTCGATTTCGACCGTGGTCAGGACGAGCCTGTCCGGTGCGTGACTTCACCTCCTGACACTCAAATCATATCTTTCCCATCCTCCCTAAAATCAGGTTTCACATAAATTTGATCCAACATTTAACAAATTTAATCTAGCTTCGAACCATCCGAGCAATCTAAAAATAAGCTTTCTCCTACATTCAGATTCAACTTCCAAAAAATTAAAACATATGTTTGAACCACATTTCACACAAAATTTTAGAATTTTGACTTTTCTACTATATGCATCCAGACTTACAAAAAATCGAATCACACGTTCCTATCACTCACAGAGCTTTCAAAAAATTCCATAGAGAGATGAACTTTCAAAAATTAGGATAAAATTTTAGAAATTTGAGGATGAACTTTCAAATATGATGAAATTGGATTTTGAAAATTTGAGTTTCATCTAGAATGGAATCCAGCTTTAGAAATTAAACCACATGTTTCAACCCTCAACCCTTAAACCTTTAACAAAAGAAAAGAAAAAAACCCAAAAAACCCTAGATCTCACCTCCTGCCTCTTCTTCGAGCTCTGGTGCAACCATGGTGATGACAAAGGCGAGGCGTGACAGCACCACTCGTAGGACAAGAAAGGGGAAGGAGAAGGGAGGCAACGCGACAACGCCTCATGACGATCGGTGGTGAAACCAGCTAGAGCTAGGGGGGAGGAGAGGTGTCCAAGCAGCGTGGAGATGGTCGAGATGCGAGACGATAGTGGCAAGCCGATGACGACGAGAGGGGACGCACGCGAGAAAGAGAAGATAAGGAGGAGGAATTAAGACTGTCGAGTGATTGAAACAGAGAAAAGAGTTCAGAAAATATGAGTGGATAAGAGGACATGAGTCGACCGCGTGTGGGTCGACCCTGAGAGTCATTTCGGACTTTCACGTCAAGCATATCATACCATCGTTCATGATTACCATTCATCAGGCTACCAGCCTGTGCTCCATCTTGCACTTGATCAAAAGCAGAGCACGATGATCCTTCATGAATGCATCATCCTTCACTTGCTTTCCGTCGTCAAAGCTGCAATCATCATTCACTCATCCATCCTCACGGCAGGATCGCAGCTGAACCACGCTCAAGTAATATGATTTCTCACTCGGTTGGACCGATGATAGCTACTCCCTAATGCTACCGCCTCTGCAAGCCTGCAAGTGTAATACTACCGTGGTAAGTGGTAACCCAAAGACCCTAATGAGCTGAATATTATCGCGGTCCTTTTCTTTCGCAGACCACGGCCCCATACCGGTCTGATACTGTCGCCCAACGACCCTCGCAACAGCAGCAGCAGGAGCAGAAGCGAAGACGGACGTCCCATGCAATGCTGATGCTGGATCTACATGCTGCTCTGCCCCCGCACCAGCGTCATCCTGTCAGATGGCTGGATCGAGACGCAGGCGCGCTGCTACGCCATCAGCAAAACAGTTTGACAGTTTATAGTGGCGAATTATTTGGCGTTAGCTATTGTCACATGAAATCCATGGACCTAGTCACCTAGGTACGTACGCCGCTAGCTTTGGCTACCCCTTCCCTTCCTTCCTGCACTGACCATCATATGGTTTGCCGTTCCCGCGGAGAGGCCGTTGGATACACATGCACGCTTGCTTGGGATGTGTTTGTTTAAGTTTAAGTTTGTACTTAAGTACTTTTAAACTCTAAAATCACAAGTCCATACAAACAATTAAAAATTTACAAATACTTCTCACAGGTGCTTCTACCAAATACACTAACAAGCTAGAAGCACCGATACAAGTGCTTCTCGTGGTCCTTACCAACTTCCCACACCCTCTGGTACCAAGTTGCCCTTATAGTTTATGTTATTTATAAAAAAATTGTCACCACATATATAATCCCGAATTCCTCACAATTTTTCCTCTCCCCACAGCTCAAGCTCTTATTCTCCTCTCTCCCTAGCTGCCGCACTTACCTACAAGAGAGGCGCCTGTGCTTTAGGTTTCCCAAGGATACTGCCGCCGGCCTCTCCGGCCATGCCAGCTGCCCATTTTCCCGGTCATCTCTCCCTTCATCGCCCCAAGCACCCGACAAACTCCCAGCCACCGCCGCCCGAGGTCTAAGGTCGCCGTTCGCCGTCGCCCGAGCTCTGCCGCCCTCCCCGCCCACCTGCGGTTCGTCCCTGCCTGCTCGCCTCCGTGCCTCCGTGCTCCTAAGCCTCCGCCACCTTCCCCGCCCGCCTCCCGAGTGACACCGTTGCCTGGGAGACCCATCCCCGAGCTGCCGAGGCCGATGAGCCGCCACCACCAGCCTCTCCAACCTCGCCGCTAGCCAGGAGATCCATCTCCAACCTCCCAGCATCCGCCACCGGCCTCTCCAACCTCGCCACTGGCCTCTCCAACGTCGCCACAGCCAACCGTCTCTTCGTCGGGTGATCTCTAATTTTTTGTGGTTCCAATCCGTGAATGCATATGCATTTGTTTGTGATTTTGTGGCTACAATGTGTCTGCCCATAAATTGTGGATGTTTTAGTTATGCAAATTGATTGTTATTCAAATATATGCAAAAAAAATTCGTGTTTCAGTTCCGAAAATTGAAGGCCTATTTACAGTATTTGAAAAATTGTTAACGTTTCTGTCCTGAATATAGATTGCTATTCATAATGTATTCTTAAAATAGCATGCGCAAATATAATACATAATTTTTGTTGAGTTAAAGAAAAAATTTATTTATGTAGAAACCATGTCAAAAACTACTAAATCATGCTTACTCAGCACTTAAACAACATCTTCAGTAATTAGGGGTATTTCAGACATTTTAGACATTTAACCAACAGATATCACTGTCAAACCCAGTCAAAAGCGCCCTTACCAAATGGCTCAACTGCTTGTCCATCAGCTACTTCCACCAGCTACTATCAGAAAGTTGTAGCCCAAATAAACATAGTCTTGGTCATCTTATCTTCTGGGTCGGGACAATACTATGATCTGAATAAATTATGGCTTTGGCTCGCGTCGTTCTGTTTTTGTTTTTTTTTCTTCTGCTATTCGTTCTTGATTTCTATCTTAACTGTCATTAGGCTGGCAAAGAAAAAACGAGTGTGCTGAGTGCAACGTGAACTCATGTTGAGGAAGACGGACAGTACACTCTGACTTTTCTGTATGCACAATAAGAGAGAAAAGAAAATTGATATTTGAACGTTTCACCTCATGTATCATGGAAACATAAGATTTTTATGTTCTGGGTATTCAGTTTTCCGTACTTTGCGGCGTTCCTAGAACCCGCGGTTCCAATAAAGGCGTCAAACAATTTTCTTTAGAGCGTGTGGTATGAAATATTAAACTTGGTTCCTGGGTTCTTTTGGTTGTAATAAGTGTCCACTCCTTTAAACTTGGTTTCATGCTTTTGTGACATTCTTCGAAATGTCAGGTCAAAAGACCAGGTAGATTATTCTATCTGATGTTTTGGTGCGAGTCTAAGATGGCAGGTTGACATTCATTCTCTTTATTTCTTTTTGCAGTCCTAGTAGTTTTTGGTTACAATCTGTAATGCAAACTTTGGTTTCATTAATGGAATGGGGGCAAAACCTTTCTCCTAAAAAAAAATATTAAATTTTTGTTATTTCTCTTTGTCAATTATCTACATGGCAGTACTTCCTCTATTTCACTATATGTCCCATTTCTAGATAGCTTATGGCTTTCAGTGGCCATAAACCAAATCATAAGTTGTCTAAAGGCAAAGTTTGACTTAAGCTCGAATTTTAAATATTTTTTTTTGCTGTTGATGAGAGGAAGTCTAAAAAATGAGGCTTCCCGATCTTCTCCCAGCTCCCATTTATACTAATTACAGAACTATCCCCACTACTTCATCAAATTTACCCGCTTATGCCACTAGGTATAAAAAAATCCTCTCTCTCCCTGCGCTCCACCCTCCACCGATACCCCCTCTCCCTTCTCCCCCGTCCCAAGCCCGACCTCTCCCTGCCCTCCTCTCCCGTCTCTCTCGCCATGCCCCAACACCGTCGTTTCCTGTCCGCCTCCCTCCCCCTCCGTTCACCACCACAAATCCGTCAAGCCCGACGTCGCCCCTACCTCGCTGGCCTCCCCTTCCCTCATCCTCCCCCACCCGCCCCGTCCTCCTCCTCCCCCGCCGGCGCCGCCCTCCTCCACCCCAGCCGGCCCGCGCCCACCCTCCTCCTTCCTCCGGTGCGTGGCCGCACTAGCAGAGGTTGCCGTCCTCACCGAGATCCGTCGGCGCTCAGATCCGCCATCGCCGCTGCTGGCTGGACCGAACACGGCCAGATCCAATGGTCCTCGGTCCGCCAGCATGCACCGGCGCTGCACCTCGGTCCACCGCCACCTACGGCTCCGCATCCCCGATCGTTGGATCTACTCCTCCGCCTGCCCGCCGTCCGTCGTCGGAGCTCCCTCCCCACCAGCTCAAGCTTCGTGTGGCCGCCACGCTTGTCATCAAGGCAAAGGTGTCCGTCATCCCCTTCGTTGCCCCGCTCGTCATCAAGGCGTTCAAGGAGCCCGAGAGGCCAGTCGCCGCAACCGTCTCTGACTCCTGCTCTGACATCCCCAATAGTTCATCCCCCCTTTTTAGGTTCATGAATTCGTGGCTTGGATGCAGATTTGTTAGTATTTGTTCATCAAATTTTGATTATGATGTTTTCATCGGCTGATGCATGTTCAGATGCGAGAAAAATTTGAAGAATGCACTGATGTGGTCTATCACATTGAAAATTTTGTGCGAAAAATCGATGTGCACTGATGATGTGTAGTGAAAAATTAATGAGCAATTTCTAATCACAGCACATTACCTCATCAATTTCTTATCTATGGAACTAGAAATTTTTCTAGGTTAATTTGTTATGCAGCCATACTCGTGCATGTTGGAATTTGAAAGATGTTGATTTCGATATGATTTCCTAAAGAATGTTGATTAATCAATGGTAAAGCTCCTGGTTTACTGTATTAGTTCTCTTTGTTACGAATGAGCATTGTAAATAATGTATTAATGACTGTACCAAAATGCCAACTCGTTCTGTATGTTTGGTTGCGAAAAAAAATTATGTATACAAGAAGGGGGCCTATGTATCTTTCGCCTTGGTTCGTTTTAAAATGTTTGTCTATTGAGGATATCGAGAGTATAGTTATTCTAACGTTTCACTGATTGTGCCTCTATTTAAATGATTTGAGAATGATTAAATGATTGTATTATTGGTGTAATAATGATATATGATATTTTTTCTATTAACTATTTTTTAGATTTAATATTATTGTGATCTCTGCGTCTAACAGACTGATGATACATGTAACAAAACAAATAAAGTAAAGGAAAAAGTGTATTTTTCACCCCTCAACTATTGCCTGTGGGCACATTTCAACCCTGAACTTCAAAACCGGGCAAATTTCACCCATAACTGTCAAAACCGGGTAGATTACCCCCCTACAGCAGTTTTGCGCTGACGTGGAGTGGTTTTGTGACAAATCAGCAGTCCACGTGGATCCCAGTCAGCTTGGAAAAATTCAGAAAAATTTAAAAAAAATCAGAAAATTCAAAAAAATTCAGAAAAATTCCAAAAAAACAAGGAAAATTTAGAAAATTTCCAAAAAAATTCAAAAAATTCAAAAAAATTCAGAAAAATTCCAAAAAAAATCAGGAAAATTCAAAAAAATTAGGAAAATTCAAAAAAATTAGGAAATTTAGAAAAATCCCAAATAATTTAGAAAATTCAAAAATTTCAGAAAAATTCTAAAAAAAAATCAGGAAATTGAACAAAAAACAGAAAAATTCGTGTGGCTCAATTTTTTCCTGATTTTCTCAATTTTTTAGAATTTTCCTAATTTTTTGATTTTTTAGAGTTGTCCTCCGAGCTCAACTTCAATCAAGCTGGACTCCACCCCTGGAATCACTATCTAATTTAGTCAATATAGCACCAGATATACCAATCTCATATATTTTTTCTTTTTTCTTTTCTATTTCCTTATTTTTATTTTTTTTATTTTTAAATTTTTTTTCCTGATTTTCTCATATGTATATTTGAATTTTTCCTATTTTCTCAATTTTTAAATTTTCCCTGATTTTCTATTTTTTTGAATTTTTCTGATTTTTTGATTTTTCCTATTTTTTTGGAATTTTCTGAATTGTTTTTGAATTTTCTTATTTTTTTTGAATTTCCCTGATTTTTTTGGAATTTTTCTGAATTTTTTTGAATTTTTCTGATTTTTTTTGGAATTTTTTCTGAATTTTTTTGAATTTTTCTGATTTTTCTGAATTTTTCTAAGCTGACTGGGATCCACGTGGACTGCTGACTTGTCACAAAACCACTCCACGTCAGCGCAAAACTGCTGTAGGGGGGTAATCTACCCGGTTTTGACAATTATGGGTGAAATTTGCCCGGTTTTGAAGTTCAGGGTTGAAATGTGCCCACAGGCAATAGTTGAGGGGTGAAAAATACACTTTTTCCTAAAGTAAATCAAACTTATACCTCGTACGCTTGTTGAATAGCATGGCGCGTTACCTCTCAAAATTGTATGGCGTGTTGACGCTATAACATCTCTCGTAAAGAAGCTGCGTAGCTACTTGTACTGACTAAGCAATTGAATATTTGAACGGCTAACTGTTTGGTTAATTCCAACTCAAGCATGAATTCCATCTCCGTCTCCTTGCTACACTTTTCTGTTTATCACTTTACACTACTCTCCCCGTGAAGACTAGCTGCTTTGTACTCTCATACTCTCATTAAGGTTACACTATTATGGTCTGACCCCATCTGCCGTACAAAGAGTAGTAATCAGAGGTCCATGTCACGGCATTCCTTTACTATCAATTCTGAAGTTTTATTTTACTGAACGATCGCTTACGGTTCTGATAGAGAAACGACGTACTGTCACCCCGATCTGAGCAATCGTCAACCTATGAAACATCATCGCATTATTGGTTAGCAGAAATATTTATAGGGAGTGTTTGAGATTTTTGGATGTGGCTTTTGGCTTATAAGCCACGATAGACGCTTTTGACGTTTTTGATTTTTAGCTTTGTGGCTTGTTTATCATGTAATAACATTTAGTTTTTTAAATTTTTATTATCGAATGTCTCAATTAGTTCAATCTAACAATTAGTTTACTAACCTATAATATTTTTATAGTAGACAGTTCACAATAAATTTTCTATAACAGATAACACGCAGTCATAAATTGTTTTCCCACAGTCTAACTAAACAGGACTGTTGTCTTCCTAGTATTGAAGATAATCATACTAGTGTTCCGTGACCTGACGCGTAGACATCAATACGTACATTCTTATACTCATAGGTAAATTGGTAAGTATTGTACCTGGTCTACACGGCCCGAGTAGCACAAAAACACACTTGCCATAGTACTACTTCGTCATTGTATCACCAAGATTATATGGGCCGAGGCCAACGGCTCCCGATGACCGGGCACTTAGATTAAGACACTGTACCTTCAAGTATTCAAGTTGTGTGTGAGTACACAAGTACTCCGAGTACTACTACTGTTCAAGACGACGCGTGAATATAGAGACACAGAGATACGGTAACACAAAGCTGTGTGTGTGTGTGTGTGAGAAAGAGAGCGAGCGTGGCGACGAGAGTACAACGGTAACCGTCACACGCTCATGGATGCTTTCACCGCGGCGTGGCGACGAGAACACCGAAGGGACCATTGACTCATCTCAGTTATCGTCAGGCACACAGGCACACTCATCACTATAGTTCATCACAGTGGCAATGGAAGGGTGCAGTGCAGCAGCGCCGTTGGTAGGTGTACGGCGAAAAAGGCGTCTTCCGAGCCGTGGGGTAAAAAGGTGGTCAGGCGCCTGCCCGATCTGGCATTCGGCATGTGCGAGCGCAGCAGGATTGCAGTAACCGAGGCACAAGCCATAGCCGCTCTCCGGTTCCCCCCACAAAGATCCATGACACCGCATAAAGGCTGGCACACAGAGATAAACGATTTGTTTACAACTGACAGATCTCGTCTCATCAGCAGCAATCCTCTCACTGTCACTGACACCAACGCTATTCTAATCATATGATTCGACAGCGCCACACATCTGATCCGTTTGTTCTAGTATCCTTGCTCGCTGCCGAAGATGGCGAGAAGAAAGGCATCTCAGGCATCATGGCTGCAAAAGTTACAAAAGCCAATAGCACTTTACAGTTTTCACACGACTACAGTAAAAGCTGGTAAAACAGCTGAACAAAACGTTTGTATAGTAAGGCGTAAACGCCTCGTTTTGCACGTATTAACAGATAGAACTGTATCTAGAAAAAAAAAGGGAACTTTTTTTGATCAAAAACAGACAGAGCCGGAAGGAGATACTGCTGATTAAAAAAAACTGAAATGGGGACGGATCAGGTGGGCCCGGCCCCTCTTAACTGAAGCAAAGGAGTCTCCGTTACATGTGGGCCATGCAAACTGGGGGCTCCACGTGTCACGGGTGTCACAGGGCGGGGTGGGACTTGCCATCGGTTAGCCACGCGCGGTGCCGGAGCACGGCGGGGCAGGGCCCACCTGTCATGCTCGCCGCGCCTCCATGAGAAGCGACAGGGGCAGCACCTTTCAGCTGGCACTCGGGCGCGTGACGCCGTGACCGCGACGAGAGAGAAGAGAAACGGCTCGCCGTCGTACCCTCCCCACCCACCACCGGCTGCTGCTCACCGTGGTCCCCGGTTGTAAGCGGGGCCCACGTGCCTGCCGGTGGTGAACTGAACAGAACGGGGGGTCGTCGTAGTCGTGGGCGAATCAATCCTGCGTGCTGCAGGGGGCGAAGCGGTGAAGCCGATAAAAGCAGCGGCGGGGTCTTTCGACAAGTGAGGTGAGGAAAGTAAGAAAAGAAAGGTCTGGGCGACCTTGCCCCTTTGCCTTCCGTTTCCTTTTCCATCTTTTCTACTCCTTTCTGCCTAAAAATGCATCCGGTCTTGGGTTCAATCTGACCCGTAGAGGCAGTGGAGGTGGCGTCCAAGGACTGGCGGGTAGTGTAAGGTTCTTGGCGCCTTCAGTGGGGGCGCGGAAGGTGAGGGCTTTCGGTGGTTGCTTGCTTTGAGGTGAAAGCTTGCCTTTCTCGCTGTGAAAATCGAATCTTTTTTTGGGGTTTCGCGTCCCCGTTTGGTTCTTCCTTGTCGCGCTCCTCTCTGGTTTTATTTGAGGCGCCGCTGAGTTGATTTTGCGGTGCAACTGTGGAAGAGTGGGCTTCAGGCACAGGTGCGAGGGTTTAGTTGGGGTAAAATTCAGCCTGTTTTTGGTTGGTGTTTGATTCTTTTTCCCTTTTTTTTTCCCACTGCCCGATTAGCGGAGTGTAGAAGGATGACACGCGAAAATAGGAAGATTAGTGTGCAAAAGATGCCTGTTTTGTGAAACATTGTAATTTATGGCGAAGAATTATGCCTTTTTGGTGGCGAGAATATGGTATCTGATGTTAATGGTCTACCTCTACACCAGGAAGTTCAGTTCCTTCTGATTTTCTACTAGATTCGGTTAAGGCTTTGGCGTGCTCAAGAATTTTGTCGATGTTCCGCGGCAAAGACTGGATTTTTTGCCTGCTTGATAGCTCCCCAGCTCGTAGCTGAATTTGTTGCCGATTTGTCGTGGAGATGCTGATTTTCTGTTGATATAGCTCCTTTTTTTGGGTGGCAAAATCATTTCCCCCCGATTTTTACACCTGGATGCTTGCGTGATTCTGGAACGACAGTACCAGAACCTTCTGATCTCTAATTATGTTATGATTTATGTGGGAAACTTGGATTTTGCTTGCCTATTTTTTCTTGGGTTGTTTATTGAGTTATTAGTGTACTGAAGCTGCGATCTGTTCTTGTACTTTTAGGTGAAGGCGCAGAAAGGGAACACCAAGAATGGGTAAGAAAGGGAAGTGGTTTAGTGCTGTCAGGAGAGTCTTCAGCTCCTCTGATCCGGAGGGGAAGGAAGCTAAGGTATAAAAAATCCCTTACTTTACAAGTAAAATTACTTAAATTTTGCATTTGCCCCCCAAAATCTATTTTCATCAAAGCTTGTCATTTCAACCATTTTGACCTTTGGCGACCCTGTAGGCTGAGAAGGCGGACAAGCCGAAATCCAGGAGGAAATGGCCATTTGGCAAGTCGAACTCCGATCCGTCGACCTCGACAGTGTCAGGGACCACTGCAGCGGCTCCAACGCCGCCACCGCCGCGGCCAACACAGTCTACTCCTCCACAAGCTGAGGAGATAAAAGATGTCAATCCAGTCGAAACGGAGAGTGAACAGAACAAGCATGCCTACTCTGTTGCGCTTGCCTCTGCTGTTGCTGCGGAAGCTGCTGCCGTTGCTGCCCAGGCCGCTGCTGAGGTTGTCCGCCTCACAGCAGTCCCCACGGCCACACCAAAAACGCCTGTTTGTTCAAAGGAAGAAATCGCCGCTGTCAAGATTCAGACCGCCTTCAGGGGTTATCTGGTAATGCATCTACACTCGTGGGATGTTTATTTCTTGGTGCGTGGGATGTTTATTTCTTGGTGTTGTTATCGATATCTATATTAATGTCTTTGCAGTAGCAAATCGATATCTATGTTAATGTCCGTGCAGTAGCAATACATAACAATCGGATACTGTGATTGGTTCGGGTCGCTATCTTCAGTTTCTATTGGTATTTCAGAGCATGCACGTAAGATATCAGCGTGCTATGAATTAAGATCTTGTAAGATATCTTATTTAGTTGGTAGAGAGTTACTGTCGGATGCATCATTATTATGTGCTTTGTCCATTTTGGAATACCGCCAACAGTGTGCTTTGCTGGTCATTTTCAAAATATTTTGGCCTGATGATTCCGATGTTCTTACATACGAATGCGTTCATGCCGAAACAGACATTTGTGTCAAAATGGCACAGAACATTTTCTTTTACTTCAAAATGGCACAGAACATTAGCATGATAGAATTCTACATGACCGGTTGTATATATCTTTAGTTTATTCTTTTTGTATTCATTGATTGGCTATTAAATTTTCCTTTTTTTTAATGTTTTAGGCAAGGAGAGCACTGCGGGCACTGAGAGGGCTAGTTAGGTTGAAGTCGCTAGTTGATGGTAATGCCGTCAAACGCCAAACTGCCCACACCTTGCATTGCACACAAACAATGACAAGGGTTCAAACTCAAATCTATTCTAGAAGGGTGAAGATGGAGGAGGAAAAACAGGCTCTTCAAAGGCAGCTCCAATTAAAGCATCAAAGGGAACTTGAGAAAATGAAGGTGAGCATTCTGTTTGATGTAATCCTTCTAATGCTCACAATTTCATCTTTAGGGAATTTTTTTCTTGTTTGTATTCTGTAGGCATAAATTGCTAACGGAGTCTATTTTAGGCATTACGTATTTCCTATTGACAGAAGAAAGAGTTAATGATACCATAGTTAATAACATAACAGTCGCATTGAAGAATGAGTTTATCATACCATTGTTAGACATAATTTGATTACTGTAATCAAACTTCTGCAATAATGTAATTAAGACATAGTTCTGATGTAACAGATTTCTGACATTGTTAGCTTTTATCTTTCTTGACAGGTTGATGAAGACTGGGATCATAGTCATCAATCCAAAGAACAGGTTGATGCCAGCCTCATGATGAAACAGGAAGCTGCGCTAAGACGAGAAAGAGCGCTTGCCTATGCATTCTCACACCAGGTAAGTTGCCTCTTTAGTTTCTTTTTATGGTTATATTTTTCTTGTTATTTGCTCCTTGTTCTTGTCTAATGTACTTATATTGTTCTGCTCAACAGATGTAGTTGTGTTTCTCATTATATCACCAATTTCAATTTCTTTTATCTCATGCAGTGGAGGAATTCTGGTCGAACTATAACACCAACATTCACAGACCAAGGGAATCCTAATTGGGGCTGGAGCTGGATGGACCGCTGGATGACGGCAAGGCCTTGGGAGAGTCGAGAGGTGTCAAACAAGGATCCTAAAGACTGTGCTCTGACGAAGAATCCCAGCACTAGTGCCCTTCGAACTTTTGTACCCCGTGCTCTCTCAATCCAGAGACCTACAACACCAAACAAGCCAAGCCGTCCACCGAGCCGGCAATCACCATCAACTCCCCCATCAAAGGCCCCCTCAGTTGCAGGAAAGTTCAGACCATCAAGTCCAAGGGATAGTTGGCTCTACAGGGAGGATGACTTGAGGAGCATCACAAGCATACGTTCTGAGCGCCCAAGGAGGCAAAGCACCGGTGGAGCCTCAGTCCAGGATGATGCAAGCCTAACAAGCACACCAGCCCTCCCCAGCTACATGCAGTCCACGAAGTCTGCAAGGGCAAAGTCCCGGTATCTCAGCGTATTGGCCGACAAGTTTGAGGTTCCTGATAGAGCATCTCTGGTCCACTCGTCGATAAAGAAGCGCCTATCCTTCCCAGTTGCAGACAAACCAAATTTTACCCCCGCAGATAAGCTGAAGGAAAGAGCGAGACGCCATTCAGAACCTCCTAAAGTGGATCCTGCCTCACTGAAGGATGGCCCTGTTCGCTGATAAGATCAAGTGATCAGGCCTTATGATTGTTAGATTGCCTTCTTTTCCTTTATGTATTTTCTAATTTAGATTGCTTTATCTCGAGGTTGAACCCTTCGTGAAATGTATGATTTGTCGGGGTTGATTTGAGACAATTCTAACTGTTTACATAGAGAGGTTTTTTTTTCTCTCTGGATTGTTGTGTGTGGTGCTGGAGAGAGGAAAAAAAATGGAGGGGTAAAAAAAGATAATGTTGAGTGTGCGAGTGGATTTTAGTGTACAATATGGGATTTGGATTCAGCTATAATTAACTACGATGCTTGGAATGTAAGACCTGGAATTTCTTCTGGCTGATACATATGTTATTGATGTACTTGCTATAAACCCGTATCTCTGGCTCAGGAATGATTCGTGGCCTCCTGGGTTGGTACTTGATCTCTTGGCTGCTTCCAGTTTTTTCGGTTGACTTGCATCTGCTATCGAACTCTTATATTCTTCTACGGTTGCTGTGTAATTATGTACATATAAAATTTCCCTTTGTCATGCATGCATAGTATCACAGTCGGTTTTTCACTCTGAACCGGCTGAGGTTAGATATTATCTCAGCCGGTTCATTCTTTTCAGTCGGTTTTTTCGCACCAACCGACTGAGACTTGAGTTCTTACTGTTGGTTTTGTTTGCACCGGCTGAGATCTGAGGTCCAGGAAACCCTGTTATGTAGTACTAGATGGCCTATGGTAGATCAACCGTAGCAAGAGATTAGCACCTCACTTCTCAACTGTATGATCTTTTTTGGTCAACTATAGGCTTACAAACTCTTTCTTATCCTCTAAGTAGCAATTGGGGACTGCAATACACGTTTTGTAAATGTCATTGTATGAAGTATGTAATCCAAATATCGACCGAAACGTGATGTCTCCACTAGTCATTTGCATGCGACATTTATAAGAGACCACGGAAGCTAGACATGGAGAGGGGAAAATAGAAAAGATTGATTAACTATCCTTAACTGAGGATTAACTCTTCACTGACTCTTTTAGATATGCAATTATGAGGTAATTTACAGGATTCAACTTAATTCGTGAGCTCATTTGGATTCCACTAAAATTGTACATTTTATAGTATTATAGATATAGATGAATTCAATACAAAAAAACCTCGCTCGATTTTAGATTGAATTGAGAAAATTATGGCTAATCCCATGGGTCCGTCAAGCACCCGTCGTAGAACCCCAAAAGTCTGGGTTTGACTCGATTATGTAATCTTTGAATCTTTCTCGTTTGGAGTACTAATTGAGTTATTCTTGTGCCCGTTTTGGGGTATCTCGATGAGACGAACAAATTTCGTATTGTAACTTTTCTAATTCGAGGCCATACTAATAGTGAAAATACCCAAAAATTATATTTGACCTCTCGAAACTCATCCGGATCAATTCATAATTAGCTCATGTTTTTATGAAAACTCCATTAAGGTTCTAAAAACTCATCCATATACAATAAATTAAATATAAAAATACTTAAAAGTAGAAAAACAAGAAATTATACAATGCATGTGACAAAAGAGGTAATCATGAAAAAATAATAAATAACTATTAATAAAGAGAAATAGTGGGCACTTTATAATCTTAATATTCAACGGTGAGCAAATAAAATTGATACGCTTTGAACATATCAAACGTCGACCTGGAGGAGTTGCTTGTCAAGACCACAACCACCTCTTGCCGGCTGAGGTCCTCGCGGATGGCGGAGCGGATCCTACCGTGCACCACGTATGCGTTCCGTTCATCATCGTTGTGCTCCCATCTACAGAAGACACGCTCCTTCTCATGGCCTTCCTTTGCCACCATCAAGTACTCACCAATGATGAAGGGGAAGCGCGTTGGAGGGCGTGTTCCTTGTGGCACCGTCCAAATCAATCTTCCCCTGTAGACGGTGGCAGCGGGAACGAGAGACAGGAAAGTATGACATGTGGACCACTGATGATTAGGATGCCACATGGACACAATCAAGATGCCACGCAAATAGTGAACACCACCATAGGTAGTCTTAGACCTCCAACGAATCACTTTAGCAAGTTTAATGGACTAAATATGTATTTTAAGAATACACAGACCAAAATGAGTACACAACATAAGTTAAGGAACTACGGATCTATTTTACTCTCAGCAAATTAACTACAAGCATATTTACAGGCTATAGCTTACATAATTTTTGGATAAATGATCCCACTTAAACATGGTTAGCTTGCACGTGATCCTACGTACTTTCTGGCTTCGCCGCTGATTAAACCTAAAGTTTAGCCCTTTATAAAAAAAATCACCAGCATGTTTGCTTCCATAAAAAGAAACTCTGTGCAAGTAGCTATTGATAAAGCCCCTGGAGTCCTGAACTCCCTGTGTCCTGGGCGAAATCTGAACTAACGCACAGTACAGAAGAAACGCTTCAACTTTTGCGGCCTCCGGCTGTGGAGCATCATGAAGCACGGCACGACCCCTAGAGAAGAACCGAGGACAACAACTGTCCTAATGGTTTGTTGCCTAAGATGGCGCACATGGCCGGGCCCATTGAGCGCGCAAAGCCTAGCTAGTCAGAGAAACGGCCTGTCCGGCCGGAGCCACGCACGACACACCTCGACTTGTTTGATGCCAAAGCCACACATGACGCCACAACTCGACTTGTTTGACGTTGAAAAATTAAGGGCGATGTGGTGCCTACATGCGTAATCTTTTGTTTCTTTGTTGGAATCCGTGCTATATAGTCACCACGCCACCAGACCATACGCCCTCACCATGTCCAGGCGCACCTGACCCCCCCGTAAACGCCTCCAAGACCGCCGTGCAGTACAGTGCAGCCGCAGTGCAAGCGATGGCAGGAGAGCGGGAGCTTCCGCGTCCTATTCCGCGCCTCGGCGATCTTTACCGGCTCCTCGCGCAGTCGCGCTGCTCGGCGCGTCGGTGGTGATGTGGTCCGTCGTCGGCAGGCCGAAGCCGCCCGCCCGTCCACCACTTTCTAGTTTCGGCCTTCGTTGTTGCAGGGAGCGAGTCCTAAAGCATAGTTAGTTACATTTGCTGCTAGTCTCTTCCGCTTAACATGATTTCAGAAGGGGGAATCGACTATATACCCCCTTTTCGATTGCAATTTAGTCTTTGTACAATCAGGTTTGACTGCAGAAGAGTACTTAATCAATTAGAATTAGAGGAGGGATAAATCCCAGATTGGCAATCAATAAAAGGGGTACGTGATTGATCCTCCCATTTCGGAAAGGCCAGGATAAGGAATTGGACCATCCTATCATTGTATCGGACTTCCGTAGAAACATTTTCTTTATGTGATAGAAATACTCCGTATTTTGTTAAAACGTACGTAGTTATGTAATAGAAATATTTTGTTAAAATGTATGTAGCAATTTTTTTAAACCAATGTAATATGATATTTGTTGTAACAAATTTCATGTGATGGAAAGATTTTTCTACACCATAGAAATATTTTTTTCATTCAGTAAAAACTTGTCTTGCAAAAAATAAAAATCAGACCACAAATACATGATATTTTTCTTTCGAAAATAGATGACCTGTTGTTTCAAACTTCCGATAGCCATTGGGATTGAATGAATTGAATGCAGGCCGCCCAGCCAAGCGGTAACATAGTCGTACCAGTCGCAAAATTTAACTAGATTAGGAGTTGTAAAACAAGCCGCTGGGGACTAACGAAGAAAATTCAATCAGATCAGGAACTGCATGTGAATTTTTACAGACTCGCATGTTCTAGCATTCCTTACATGCATAAAAGTTTTTCAATATCCGTTGCGAATTGCGTTTCTTTAAAACGAAAATGAGCCGGTGATCTCCTTTTGCATTACGTACTTAGTGACTCGAGGGCTAATTTGGTTGGTGCCATGAACTGCATGCCTGGAATAAAGTGGTGCTTGGTCCTAGCCTGAGATGTTGATTTTTCTTTTGCCTGGCCAGGCAAGCCTAGGACTAGTGTTTGGTTGGGGACCTGGCCTGGTAGAGGATTAAGCAAGATAGATCAGGCCCTGTTTGTTTGGGCTTTTTAGCCCAAACAAACAGGGCCTCAATCGCTAAAAAAGTTCCAATTAGTCACGCAGTAACCTCAAAAGAAAAGGAAAATTTGAGAAGGCCCTTGCCAGCCATAACTCCACCAAGAAGTGAAAAGGAAAAAGAAACCGAACCGAGCCCCAATTCCAGCGTCGTTTCATCTAGGACTACAACGTCCTCGAAGGGTCCCCAAATGGAGCCATTCATGAGGTGGTGGCAGCTGCGTCTAGAGAAGAAGCAAACGGCGGAGCATCCGAATAAATCGAGCCCTCCCAGAGGCGGCCAGCTTGGCACCGAGCGCCACGACTGCGGGGCTGGAGCTGAGCGCGGCGGCGAGGGCCGACGCTGCGCACAGCCATGGCGTACGAAGCCGCGCGCGGCCACGGCGGTGGGCAGAGCTGCATGCGACCATCTCGCGCACATCATCTGTTCCCTCGCCGTGTTGCCCTTCCTCACAGCTCCCTCGCTGGCCTCCCCCGCTGCTGCTGCTGCTGCTGATTGGGTATGGGGGCGGAGGCGTCGGGCTCGTCTCGGCGGCGGCCGGAGCAAGCCTCCCACATCGGGCCTTGATGCAGTGAGGCTGGACGAAGGTGGTGTCCCGAGCTCGGACGTGACGAGGCCAGAACTCTGAAAGAAGCCGACGAGATGTCACTCTTCTCTCTAGTTAAGTGGAAGTTGGCATCACAGACTGCTGCTGCCGCACCGAGGCCAGGCTAATCGAGCTGCCCGGGGTGTCCAGGCCAAGGATTTTGTCTCTCAGGGCACCAACCCTGCAGGCAGACCTCAGGGAAGCTCCTGGTCAGGCACCATGCGGCCAGGACGCCAACCAAACAAGCTCATGGTTTCATCGTGGAAGAGAAAACAAGCCGCAACAACCAGCCCCAACGTGGTCCGGCTCGACCAGTTCTCTGCCCACCGATAAATGACCTCACCCAACACCCGTTCGGACACCCCCTCCAACACACCTTGCTCGCCGTCCTCGGCTCCTCCTTCCTTCCCTCCATAGCTCGCGGATCTAAGGTACGCGCGCATCTCTCCTCTCTCCCCGTCGCACACCACCACCTCCTCCACTCCTCCACTCCTCCACTCCTCCACTCCTCCCCCACCCCCATCCCTGCACACCCTAGGGTTCGCTCCGCTCCGATACCTCGCGCGCGCGCCAGGATCTGATCTGATCTCTAGTCGTGCCCCCGACGCGCCAACTGCCCGCCCGCGTCTCAGATCCGTGAATCTGTAATTCGTCTGCGAGACATTGTCTCTGTTTCGTTTTCTGGGCGCTTTTTTCCCTATTGAAATCTCGCTGGTTGGTGTCCAAACGGTGGGTGTGTGGATTGTTCGAGCTTGCGAATACCAGTGTGGATCTGCACGAAGTTTCCGTAGCGGCTCTGGTTGCTTAGGAGTTTTGCTTTGTGCCCCGCTGCGATGTGCGTCGGTTCGGTTGGGTGGGCTGGTTCGTGCCTGGAGTGCGAGGATTGTTTGGGTTTGGGAGTTGTGCATATCATGCAAGTGAGATGACAAATTTTCTGTTGCCATAACAGTAGTTTACAGATCTAGATATACGTACATTATGCTTGACTTTTGTGTGTGGCTAATTTAGCTTAAGAGTCTTAGATTTTTCGATTGGGGTCTTAATTTGTTTGATTAGGCATATATCTGATCATAGTGTTTTGTGGTGTGGGTGTCTACGAGCATGAATGTCTCGTGTATGGTTGTTATAGACATGTTGCACTCTGCATGAATGTTATGCATGTTTTTATTATTGTATTTTACTAGTGCCTAACGTGTGATTTAGCCTCAAATGAATCTGGATCTCATTAATCTATTTTTATATGCTGATTTTTATTCTGTTATACGCAAATGATAAGTGACAAGAGTATTTTCTGCAGTTAAATTTTGTGAAATCTTTTTTGATATGTGCTGGAAAGCCATAAAAACATTTATTTCTTGACCATACTCATGTGTATTCTAAATGGTTGTGCATTTCAGTTCTGACGTATTACTTCTTTCACCCATTTTACATGGCTTGTCTGCGTTGGAAATAATTAGCTTCTCTCTTGCAGTTTTATAGCTTGTGCACTTGGTGTTGGTAATTCCGGGGACTGACAAAACGATTGAAAATGGTATGACTCATTGATTCAAATTGTTGTCCTGCAATATTAAATTATTGTATTCTCCATGTTATAAACTGATTTACTTCTGGACATTTAGGAAGGGTATTACAATGAAGAAATAAGACTTATTATTACTCCATTCTAAGTAGTAGTATTTTTTTGCTATATAGTACTCTGAAGAAATGATTGTTTCTTTTATATGCACACAGGTGGTTCTTGCGGCCTCTATAATATCGAAGTCTGGAAAGGGTGAGCTTGTTTGAAATACCCCAGTTACTAATGTCCTTGTATTATTTTTTATTCCCATATCAAATATATCCTCTTATAACTTTTCATGCAAAAAAAAATTGCAACATAATCTTAGCAGCTATAACATACTTACAATTTGGCATCCTTTGCCATATAGATGAGTATACAGTTGCATCGAAACAACAGCACTCAAATGTCATTTCTGCTGTTGTTCAGTAAATTTATGGTTTTTCTAGTCTGGGTTTGCATCTATAGTTCTATCTAACATCTGATTTGATGTCAAGAACAAAGATACTGGCATTTTTTTTTCCTGCTGCGACGTTTATTTTATGACCGTTAATAATCATAAAGTGGTGTCAATTCTGTACTTGAACTGCAGCCCTTGCTTCAAGGC
Source organism: Stipa capillata (assembly GCA_019208055.1). Taxonomy (NCBI): domain Eukaryota; kingdom Viridiplantae; phylum Streptophyta; class Magnoliopsida; order Poales; family Poaceae; genus Stipa; species Stipa capillata. The sequence continues at coordinate 574,339 of JAGXJF010002372.1, read as the reverse complement.
AATTTATTGATATGTCTCGGATAAGGATCGAGGGATTGCTTGCAGCATTTCCAAAGTTGGTTGGAACTGGAAAGCAACATACTTATGTTGAGACTGAGAATGTTCGTTATGTTTATCAACCAATCGAAGCGCTGTATCTGCTAGTCATCACAAATAAGCAGAGTAACATTCTTGAAGATCTGGAGACACTGAGGCTGCTCTCGAAACTTGTATCCTCTTCTCAATCGTGTTATATTCCTATTGTCATAAGCTAGGTTATTGCAAAATAAAAATATGTAGCTATCTCCATAAAACAGAAAAAAAAATGTTAGCAACTCGATATCAATTTCACTTTGGAACAAAGATCAACACAGTTCATACATCAATAGATTGTTACCGTTTGTCCTTGCTTAGGGCCTAGTTATGGCATTCGCATTTTATATAAATCAATTCAGTGGTTTCCTTGAACATCTATAAAGGTACCTGAATACTCCCCGTCTTTGGATGAGGAGGGTGTCTGCAGGGCAGCATTCGAACTTATATTTGCTTTTGACGAAGCCATTTCTCTTGGAAACAAGGAAAATGTAACTGTTGCACAAGTTAAACAATACTGTGAAATGGAGAGCCATGAAGAGAAGCTGCACAAGCTGGTCATGCAAAGCAAAATAAACGAAACTAAGGATGTCATGAGGAAGAAAGTTACCGAGATTGAGAAAAACAAGGTTCGTCTTACATATTCCTCAAACACAATACATGTTCTTGAATTTGGCATTACAACGGAATATTTCCCCCTGTTATTAGGCCCCCATATATTGGCATGATAAATTTTTTGTTGGATTTTATGCAGATTGATAGAGGCAAGACTGACAAAGGAGGATTTGGTTCCATGAGAACTCCAAACAGCTTTAATGACATGAACATTAGAGGTGGCGGTCCAGGGGCAGGGGGTGATCCTATATTTGGTGATATGGACTCGTTCACTCACAAGGCGAAAGGTCTGTACTCAAACAAATGCCTGATGTGCAGAAATAGAAATACTTGTTTATATTAGTAACAGATTGTTTTATTATGATGCTGTTAATATTTATCGTTCCAATTTGCAGTGTTGGCATTTGATAACAGTATTTCCAAATACTACCACTTATTTGTACATAAGTAACTATGTTGTTTTGGATTCAATCTGGACCATAGTATCCTATGATTGCATGGCCCTAGGACACTTCCAATCTGAATCATCAGTTGAGTTGAAATCAAAAGAACATGATAATCATTACCTTATTCTCATTATATTTAACCCTGTGTCATTTTATCACCCAATGACATTTGCCAGTAGCTCTATTCAACCAGACCATGGGGCGATGTTTAGTTTTGCTATAGGTTTGTCACAGAATGTGTAGTTCTTATGAATGCTTTTCCTATAAGTTTATTTTTTCCATGATCGTTTGGTTGAATTATGTGTAGTTCCATGGAAATTTACTCATTGTGTTTAACAAATTTGTTATTGTCATGTCTCCATGATTTGATCCTATGTGGCAAAAAAGTTCTGCTTGGGGTCTTGATACTGATTTACTGACAACTTTCCTTGCTTATATTTGATGTCAATGGTTCTTACAAAGTAGTGTCTGTAAGGAACTTGATTTGCCAAATCTGGGACTTGTCATGACTCACGAAGTAAGAAGTGTAACTATCTAACGAATTCATCTAGTGCCTTATCTCACCAAGTTCCTTTGTGACGCAAGAGTTGTGTTTGAAAGTTATGATTCATTCTGATCCGCAACAGATCATTAAGGAAAAGGCTAGTAGTTTAGTAATTACAAGAAATAAATATCTGCATTTGACACATATTTCCACTCAATTTACTGAGACCTCGCATGACTTCATGTAGTAAGCAATTTTTTTATGGTTATGGTGTGGTTATTTTATCTTGACTGCTACTGTCATTTTTGCAGGGCGTCCATCTGCTCCTTCTCCTGCTCCTACAAAAGTGCCTGGTGGTATGAAATTAGGCAAAGCACAGAAGACAAATCAGTTCCTAGAGTCATTGAAAGCTGAAGGAGAAGTTATTCTGGAGGATACTCAACCAAGTGCAATTCAGTCAAGGTCATCATCTGTTCCACCAAGTGATCCTATCACAGTGACCATTGAAGAGAAGCTGAATGTCACTGTTAAAAGGGATGGTGGAGTTAGTAATTTTGATATTCAAGGAACCCTTGCTCTCCAAGTTCTCAATGACACTGATGGTTTCATCCAGTTACAGGTCATTTTCTGTATTTGATTTCTGGATCTTCTACATTCTCATAAGACTCTTTTGGTTGGAACTTTCAGGCACTTAAGCAACGAAATCTGAATCTGTTAATTTGGTTCTAATGTGAATTTGCAGAAAAGTTTCTGCTCATTTATAGTAGCGAGCCGCACTGTTTTATGTCATTCAACCAATTCATCAATATATATTGAAGCCAAGCCAGTCACGATAGGAATGTCCAGTTAGATCACTCATAGGCCACAAGAACCAGTCTCCCTTGTCATTATTGTTCAACACTGCTTTTCATAAAGTAGAACTTTTGATCTGAATGATTGCATCCGTCATAATTAAATCCTGCTGTTAATTAATAGCTTAAGCTCTCCTTTTATTTGTTCGTAATCAGATGATGCAAAACTTTGATATAGAAATCACCACTGTACCATCTTACACCATGAAATTTTGAGATGACAGATTTATTAGAACTCATTTAGCCTCCCTGCTATTGGAGCAACATTTGTAGGAATCACTTGCCTGCAAACACTGCTTTTATGGCTAGCAGCACTTTCCAAATTAAATTATTTTTAATTTGAAGGTACTAATCTTTCCTACATTTGGTATGGTCTACAGATTGAGAACCAAGATGTACCTGGACTTAGCTTCAAGACACACCCTAATATTAACAAAGACTTGTTCAACGGTCAGCAAATTGTGGGGGCAAAAGATCCAAACAGGCCTTTCCCTAGTGGTCAAAATGAAACACCTCTGGTGAAATGGAGAATCCAGGGGTTGGATGAGTCATCTCTGCCGTTGGCAGGTATACTTCAACTGTTTGCTTTAACTAGCTTGCTAATTTGGACTCGTGTAACCTGTTTTTGCTACTTGCAGTCAATTGCTGGCCTTCAGTGTCCGGAAATGCAACCGATGTGAACATTGAATATGAAGCTTCAGAGATGTTTGATTTGCACAATGTTGTCATCTCTATCCCTCTTCCCGCACTTAGGGATGCTCCGAGTGTTAAACAGATAGATGGAGAATGGAAGTAATGTTCTAACTCCCTCGTCTTGTCTTAAATACTCTGCTAACATGGATATCTAAGAATCCCTAAAAGAACATGGATGTCTAACAATGGTCTGTACATCACGAGTAATGCTAATAGCTGTAATTTAAGAAAAGAACAAAAAAATTATTTTGTTTCCATTGAACACTTGGAATTTTATACCAAAAAGGTGGAGCACACGCAAGAGCTCCCTGTGCAGCCAGAGTACCATTTGGATATGAACATCACAATCGTTGGTGTTCATGTTAACTAGTAATTTGCAAATCGATGTTTCATAGTATGTATGTAATAAATTAAGCAGCTTCGAAAACTAGTTGTTACAGTTCAATTTATTGCTCATTCAAAATGATTTTCTTGGATGATAGTTTCTCCTGTTCACCCATCCAATTGTTCTCTAGCATTTATTCCTCTTTAAAATCGTTTCCTTGGATGCGAGTTTCTCCTGATCATCCATTCAGTTGGTCTTTACCTGCATACATTTGTTATTCTCGTTTTTATTTGTATATTTTGCATTCAGGTATGACTCGAGAAACTCTGTGTTGGAATGGTCCATTATTCTCATTGACCAATCCAACCGAAGGTACGTGAAGTATATGTTTTCTTAATAGAGTATTACCTTTTATATCACGCAGTTTGTTCCCATGGTGTTGCTAACACTTGCTTTTCTTTTCGTTTGCAGTGGTTCGATGGAATTTTCTGTTCCTGCAGCTGATCCATCGACATTTTTTCCCATCTCTGTCGGATTTTCTGCATCAAATACCTTCAGTGACTTGAAGGTTGGTTATATTCTACTTGTTAGTGATACATGCCTACTTGCTTATTCCCCTGCCTTGCCCTAGTGCCTTCCGAACTCTCGAAGGGGAAGAGCATAATGACGGCAATACAGTTGGGTCACTTTTGAACCCAATTAAGCACCAAGCACTAGGATGGCCTCTTACTGGTTTTTCGAACATTTATCTACTTATGCTTTTCAACTAAAGATTTCAGTAATATTTCACACCTCTTTATCTCCATTGTACAGAACCACACTATTCTAAAACTGATTTCTCTCATCATTTCTTTAGGCACAGCAGCACTTTTAAAAAGGAATTAACATTTTGACCTACAGAATTAACCAACGGAAATATATGGTAGTGTTCTAGTCATGAATTGATGCCATAAGGCCTTATATGGGCTTTCAGATATTTTTGAACTGTTTACCTTATGACACGGTACCACACCATTCACAGAAACACAGCGTGCCATTCTGCTGAGTTAATCAGCTTTCAATGTTTGCTGTTTCTCCACTTCAATTTATAATTCTTGTGGTTTCCTGCAAATTCTTGTTTCAGGTTACTGCCATCCGTCCACTGAGGGAAGGTAGTCCAAAGTATGCACAGCGGGTTCGATTGGCCACTGTTAATTATCAAGTGGTCTGACGCCCCACTTAAAGTTGGTTTGTTTTAGTCAGGTAATTGGGCGTATTTGCAGTATATAGGAACTTATGAGTTTTTTGGCATGGCTCAAGAGCTGTTACAACATGGAATTTGGTATACGTAATGCATTTTTATATTTACTTTATATTGTATAATGTTGCACGAAAACGATGCGTTCCCCCGACTCATACATTATAAAAATATGAGTTCTTGCTTTCCTTGCATTCTGTTAAGTGCCTTCTGGTATCTCCAGTGGCAATTAACAAATATCGCCCCATTCTCTCTTTCGTGGTCGCTTTTGGCGCTCTTTTTGGGTCGTGCTGATGTAATGTACGTTGCTCGTCTTGCCTAAAGAAGCGCGCATTTTCACCTTCAGTTAGTTATCTCCGGTTGCTTGAGGAAGCGAGCTGTGATTTTGTGGATTCTGTTGGGAAACCGTCAAAGCACGGCACCTTTTTAGGGGAGGGGGAGTTTTCAAAGTTTCTCCACTACTTTGATCTGGTGGGTTTTTATCTAATTTCTGTAGTAGGGGCTCTAGTCTTTAAATGGAGGTCATTTAATATGTCGTAAGTATTGTCGAGAAAATAATACTCCCTCCGTTTAGAAATGAAAGACATATTTTGATTTGTTAAGATAGAATTTTGACTAACAATTACTTCATTAGTATATAATTTATGTGACATAAAATTAGTATCATTAGATTATATTCAAAAATACATATGATCATGATTTTGTATCACATAAATCATATATTAATAGAGTAATTATTGGCTAAAGTCTTGTCTTAACGAATCAAAATACGCCTTACATTTCTGAATAAAGGGAGTAATGAGAAAGAGAACACATTCCTACACCCTATGTCTCCCTTGCATTATTATTCATGTATGTGTATTTGTTTTTTTCCATCTATTATGTCGGTGATCATCGCACTACACCAGAGTGGTGGTTCACCAACATATTAGCAGCGCAAGCTCCTTTTGGGCTAACTATAGGCTCCCTTTACATGATTAAATAACATCATCGATAGTAGATTGATTTGTATTTATCTAGATTATTTTTCCCGTATGATCTCACATTCTATATCTGTTCTCGTATCTATACGAGAGTATAATTTTATAATGCAAAATTCTCAAGCCACTGGTGCCGACTGAAAATCGCCAATACAATGTCGATCATATTGTGCTAATTTAAACGAGGAATTAATGATTATAGTCATGGAATTGGCGCCCGCACACGCTAAGTTCGGCACTGCGTCGCACGCCGGCCACGCATGCATGAAATCAATTGATCTGCCAAAAGATCGATCGGTGCAAATATGAACACATGAGAACCGATCTACAGTGGACCAATCGAAGTACACAGGAACGAGTGCAAGATTGCCTTTTGTCTGTTAATAGATTAATCATCTTTCCTAAGACTAATCATCGCATGCGTGGCCATTGGAATCGCACACTGCCACACCGGATCGCTCCCGCACGAGCTGTGCGCCGACCACGCCGGCCACTCCCATCGCACCCGCATGTGCACCGGCATCCAGCCGCGCCTGCACACCCGTCGCTCCGCACGGTCTCGTTTGCCTCGGCTGAGCCGGCCCCCACGCCCGCATGCTGGTCACCGCCGGCACAGGGTGGTCACTGCCCTCGCGCTCCGCACTGCACGCCGCATTGGCCACGGCTGCGACGCCGCCCAGCCTAGTGCCGCACGGCCCCGGCCTGGGATGTGCCGCCCCTCACGAGCCCTCGCATGGCTGCAACGGCCACCGCCGTCCCGCGCGACGGCCGCGAGGGCGCGCCCGACAAGCACCGCGGCCTCTGCACGAGACCGCGACGGCGCTCGCATGCGGATCGCACCGGCCACGCCCGGCCCAGCACGGCCACGCCACCGCGGTGCTCGCTCGGCTGCATGCACAACCACCTCCCGCACGGGGCCACGACGGTCTCACCGCTGCAGCACGGCTGCGCACACTGAACCAGTCGGCCTCGGCGCCGCCCCGCACGGCGGCCGGCGAGACCCGTCATCTCGTGCTCGGCTCCGCACCGCCGAGCCCGTCGGCTGTACCCGCGCGAAGCCCCACCTCCGCGCCCGCACGCGGGAGGGGGCGCCCTGCCGCCCGATCTGGACGACACGGCAAGCGCATGGCGCCGCTACTGGTTCCTCGTCGCTCGCTGCCGGTATTCACGCACACGTGTCATTCACTCCCCATCGTCGCCGCTGTCATCCGTAACGGCCGCAGAACCGGCCATAACGAGAAAGAGATTATACCTCTAGATTTTAAGTTTTTTAAAATTACTATTTTCATTTATGTGTCCTTGTTTTCTTTATCTATCATTCCGTAATTGTTGGATTACACTCGATAACGATAGCGGTGTTTCACCAACAGTTCTGACTTCATAAGGCAATAGTTCCATTATGCATTGTTTCTGGATCCTTACCGGCGTTTGCTTTGCATTGCTTCTCGAATATTCCATGACTCACAATCTAGCAAGATCCATTTGTCGCTGGCCAGCAAACAAGATCTGGTCATAGCCGGCCAATGTGGTGCACGCAAAATGATAATCGTGGCGAACTGGGGGCCGTTCAGACTGTTCTAGATGCGTTTTTGTATTTTGTACACTTGTAATACCACTTGTTTGTCTCTTTCTGCTTTTGATTAAGACTCTTACTTGAAACTGCGTCGCGCTATGGTTACCTGCGGATTATGTGTGCTCTGTATGGCTCGAAAGAGGAAGAATACATCACGAATAGCAAAGGCTTGAAGAGATGAACCTCCAAATTCGCCAGACTGTTATGCTAGCCACAGGTTCTCCCCCAATGACACTCGGTACAGGTTGACAAGTTTTTGCAAACGCTCGACACGATGTCGCGATCCTGATATTTTATTTTGGCACACTCTGCTGAACCCTGAATAAATCTTCCATGTGCAACAAGCCATCTTCTTCGTCAGTCCGCCCGTCTCCCTCCATCGCCTGAACCGTCCTGACAAAAAAATTGCCTCGTCGCGGCCAATAACACCTGGATACCTGGTTCTTACATCCGCCATGGCTATCAGCAGCAGAGCAGCAGCGTGCACGGCGCTCACCTTCCGAAGCGTCGCAACCACAGCGCCACCCTCGAATGTCTCCGTGTACAAGAGAGCCGAGCAGCGGCGGAGGAAGGCGACGGCAGCTGTGGCGCGCGCGAGCAGCGGCGGCGCGGTGCTGGACCGGCCGGCCTTCGACCAGTCTCAGCTCGACACCCTTCCCGCGGCACAAGAAGGTGCCCCTCCCTACCTAGCCTCTAATGAATCCTCTCCTCGCCCCGAACTAAATCAGTTGTTTTGCCATGCGTTTGCAGTCTATTAAGATCTTTCTGTGCGCTTATCTTACGTCCTCCACGTACATACGCATGCAGGAGGAGACACGGGGAGGCTGAAGGACCGGAGGGGCTCTGGAAGCGGTGACAGCTACAAGGTTCTACTCATAGACGACGCGCGCCACACCGAGAAGCTTGGTATATATTCTCCCTCTTTCTTCTCCTAGAACCAATCGATCAGGCAAAACAGCAACGGGCTTAGTTAACCTCAAATACTGCAACAAGTGTTTTTGAGTTCTTGACTCACGATTGCTGGCGTGGCGGTACTGTGCAGTGGAGAAGGTCTTGCCGCAGGTGGTGCCCTCCGTAACCGCCGAAGCGGCGCGGCAGCTCTTCCACGAGTCTCGACAGAAAGGCGCCGCGCTTGTCATTGTCGCCGTCAAGGTACGTACACACACTCTCTCTCTCACGCCTTGTTTAGTTTGAAACTTCGAATAGCACGGGCCATCTGCATTCTAAAATTCAGTTGGAGGCAACGGACAAGCTATGCTACAACTTTAAGATTTGAAGAATTCATTAGTCTCAACTTTTTTCGATGAGCATATGGCCTGATACAGTGATACTAACTTTTTGGGCTCTATTTAATTGATGCCTGAACAGGAGCATGCCGAGTTCTACGCGCAGATGATGGTTCGCCAGGGACTGCGCTCCGCCATCGAGCCTGAATCGGACATGGCAAGTTAATATTGCCTTTTCGGGTTCGGAGCAGCCGTTTTCGTTGCTGGATCTTAGAGTGCTAGAGGCAGTTCCAGTAGTTCAAGGTTGCAGAACCTAACATAAAACTAAAGAGAAGAGGTTCTGCAAATTCTGCCACCGATGTGCACCATGGAGCATGGTCTTTCGAGTTGTCTGCAAAATGTTCGTTGACGTTTCAGATCTACCCAGTGTTGGAATGGTTCTTGTTAGAGTGTATCATGCCAATTCCAAAAAAAAAGTGTATGGACATGTTTGAGTACTATTATCTTATTAGAGTTTCATATTGCCTGCACGCATGTTGGGGCACATCACTTCACGAAATCACAAGCCGCCCCCACATGACTTCGTTGGGCGGCGTAGCTTGCAATCCTAACGTAATACAGGCAGGGGGGCTCAAAATGATGGAAGTAGTGTGGGGCTTCCCCCCTTCCCCTCCAAAAAAAAAGCAATCTTTGCTTTCTGCGTGGTGCAATCATGCGACAGTCAAGATGTTATTCTTTCTGGGAGACTGCTGCTGCTAGCCTGCCAGTACCACTCGTCATAATCACAGTATCCAAAGCCTGGCTATTACAGTAGCAAGAGTTATTTACTCTACCCTTTTCGCAGGCAACACGCCCTTGCATCAGCTAGTATATCCACTCGAGCAAGTCTTGTGTCTTTTGTTTTGAAATAGCAGTACTTCTTTTGTTCGAGGTAACTGCAAGTCTGATGTGTTCTGCTTGCGCTACTGGGGACCTCAGGATAAACAAACTTACTAACAACAGCTCACACATCACGATCTCACGTTCTCTCTGCAGCGACCCCGCGTGTTGCGTTGGCTCGTCTGCCCTTTTCTTTCACGCGTGCACGAGCACGACGGGCGCCGGTCGCGGACGCCGCTAGCTGCCGCTGCGGCAGATGCGCTTCGCGAATTATTATTTTGCTGCCGCGCGCTAGCTCCCGCCACTGCCACCTCCACCGTTTCCCTCCAACCCAACCCCATGTGCCCATTTCAGCTTCTTCTACCGCCGTTCACACACACAAACACTCGCCGCCACCACCACCACCGCCACATTGCCGACACCCCACTTGCCGCGTCGTTTCTGCTACACAAACACAAGCAATGCCCGCGGATCTGTAGCACACGGCAACGCAGCACGCACCTAATCTTCTCCCAGCGCTACGCGATCTGATCCGCCCTTTTCTCTGCCCCTGAGCTGTACTATCAATCATCGCGGCGCGAAGGGAAATCTTGGCACATTTTGCATGTACTTGCCCACACCCACACCCACCGCCTCTAGCTCTGTCGGGCGCGCTGGTCAGAAGGAATGAGATTTTGAGACCGGCTGCATCCGCCGTCCCATTTCTTTAGCGCTTCGAGAGGGGGGACCCGGCTGAGACCCTGAGCTGTCTTTGGTCAATGAGATAGGAGGAGGAGGATGGCGTGAGGATCAAACATCAGTCCCCTGCTGAAATCCATGCAAGCAATCCGGCATTCTTGGTGGCACTGAATATCTTATAGCTCCTCTTGTCAGCAGCGGCAGCGGCAGCAGCAGCAGAAGTGTTGCGTACTGTGCAAGTGCAAGCAAAGGTCCGTGCTTTACAAGCTCCAGTCCGCTGCTCCTTCCACTACCAGCGTGTGTTGCCGGTGTGCCACTGCGCAGGGGGCGCTACTGGTCCAGCCATTGGAGCTTACCGGCCCTGTCTCCAATGGCTCGCAAGGTCGCAACTTTGCTGGTGCTGCTAGTGTCAGCGGGAATGGCAGTGGCCGACCAGGAGAGCGACCGGATCCGGGAGCTCCCCGGCCAGCCGCCCAATGTGGGGTTCTCACAGTACTCCGGCTACGTCACGGTCAACCCGGCGCGCGGCCGCGCGCTCTTCTACTGGCTCGTGGAGGCGGTGCCGGCGGCCGGGCCCATCGCGCCGCTCGTTCTGTGGCTGAACGGCGGGCCCGGGTGCTCGTCCGTGGGGTACGGCGCGTCGGAGGAGGTCGGCCCATTCCGTATCAGGCCGGACGGGAAGACGCTGTACCTGAACCCCAATTCTTGGAACAAGGGTGCGTAATCTGTGATGCGTGTTTTTCAGCTCCGATTAACAGCAGCAGATGGTCCAATCTAGCATTGGATGTGGCTGGTTTATTTAGTGTGTGTTTGCTTGTGATTGCAGCGGCCAATTTGCTGTTCTTGGAGTCGCCGGCCGGCGTGGGGTTCTCGTACTCGAACATGACGTTGGATCTGTACACCGCCGGAGATGCAAAGACAGGTACTGACTGATTCATGGCCATTTTTGTGTGAACTGTCCAGTGACTGATTTTTCAGAATTCTGGTACCAACTTCTTGTCACTTTATTTTGTCTCCTAGCACTGGATGCCTATGCTTTTCTTGTGAACTGGTTGGAGAGATTTCCACAGTACAAGTACAGGGAGTTCTACATTGCTGGAGAGAGCTATGCAGGTAATTTTTGTATGGTATACGTTTTCAATTCTCTGTTCTGGCTCTTTGTTTGATGGAAGAATTAAATTATATGGATTGTATGGTCTTTTATATTTGCAGGGCATTATGTTCCCCAACTAGCACAGCTCATATACGAAAAGAACAAGGGCATTCAGAATCCCAAAATCAATCTCAAAGGATTCGTGGTAAATATTTGAAATCCATGTTTTGCTTGTACTAGCTTCGACATCAATATATATGCTAGTTCCTGAAATTTTGCTATTCCTGAAACTTAAGGTGGGGAATGCGGTTACTGATGACTACCACGACTATCTCGGCACATTTGAGTACTGGTGGAGTCATGGTCTGATCTCTGATAGCACGTATCGCAACTTGAAGGCAACATGCGTTAATGATTCCTCAGAGCACCCTTCTCCCGAATGTATCAAGAATCTGAACCTAGCTAGTTCTGAAGAAGGCAATATTGATCCTTATAGTCTGTATACAAAGCCCTGCAATAACACAGCCTCTCTCAAACTTGCCTTGGGAGGGCGCTATGTAAGTGTTTAAAATTTAATTTTCGTAACTGATCTTGTTGAAACTTTGTTTCATAGATCTAATTCCATTTCTTACACCAAAATTTAATGGTATCATAATTATTATTTGCTAGTAAGATACCATGGATGCTATGAGCAAATTCTGGTTAAATATCAGATTGACAAGCATGGCACTGCTTTATTACTTTAGCATGATGCCTTTTAATAAATTCTTTTAAATCTAAAGGACATCAAACATGGTAAAATAACTGAATTGATGTACTGTCACCCCAATAGGTTCACCACTACTTTAAACATACTAAATAAGAAGCAAGTCGCTCAGTTTCAAGGTAGAAGTTCTCAGCTGTGGTGGTTAAGAAATAAATAGCAAAATTGCTATGGGTCCAACACAGAGGAATCAAATTTTCAGAGAATCAATAATAAAATGTGGTAATAGGTGCAATGAATAAATTCTCTGTTAAGGAAATACAATTTTGTGTGATTACGACTTTCAGTGAGGTGATTTTGTGTATGTTTTTAGAGGACTCGGTTTTGTGTGTTCTTGTGCAGGGTGCATTCATGCAACCCTGGCATTTTTAAGACTGCTTGAATTTGGATATAATTGTATCATGCATCTTAAATCAGATAGATATGTATGTTGACATGAAGGGTAATGTTTATGCAATTTGCTACAGTACTTTGCATTACATTAAAACTATCTGTTAGATTTCTGATTTTTACTTACCTACCTAAGATTGTTTTTTCGGCTTGATTGAATGGCTGTATTCCTTGGTTGTATTTTTATCTGCATCTAATCTCATGTTGCTTTTTACAGCCTTGGTTGTCCAGAGCTTATGATCCCTGCACCGAAAGATATGCAAATATTTACTACAATCTGCCAGAAGTGCAGACGGCGCTACACGCTAACATTACTGGAATTCAATATCCTTGGAAAACTTGCAGGTTTTAATGATCTCAGCTGAGAAAATGTACCTGCAAAATTTTGTTCCTTTTTTGGGCATATTTATACTCATTTGCCCTATTTGTTGCAGTGATATTGTCGGATCCTACTGGGCGGACTCCCCGAGATCTATGCTTCCCATCTACCAAGAGTTAATTGCAGCTGGTATCAGGATATGGGTTTTCAGGTAAGTGAGTTTACTTGTGCATGTCTAATATATGTTTTGAGTCAGTTTAACATGGACTCCATCCCTATTCTGAGTTACGGAATTATCTGTAGGTGTTCTTTTTTTTTCTGAAAATAGCAGGATTCTGCTGACATTTATGACTAACTGTAGTATATTTAGTACCATTTTATATTGATATTGGACTGTAGATATAAATGGATATCTTCTCCAAGCATTTTGACTATTGCCCATTTAAAGGAAGGCAGAGGGATGAAAATTCCTTAATATCATTCTGAACTAGTCTTTGAAATGATCTCTGGCTGCTGCAAACACAATCCATTGTATTATCATGAACGCATGGATAACATTTATCGAGATTGATAGAAGTGACAATGCATTTCACTTTTTCACAGTGGGGATACAGATGCTGTAGTTCCTGTCACAGCAACAAGATACTCGATAAAAGCTCTCAACCTACCAACGCTGATGAATTGGTACCCTTGGTATGACCATGGGAAGGTCGGTTTACTAAATTCACCGTATTAAGATAATCCTGGAGCCGAAGGAACCATTTCAATTCATATGAAAACATTCCCCTTTGTTTTGCAGGTTGCAGGTTGGAGTCAAGTTTACAAAGGACTAACTCTCGTCACTGTAGCAGGTGCAGGGCATGAGGTACCACTGCACCGGCCTCGACAAGCGTTAATATTATTCAGACACTTCTTGCAGAATACACCAATGCCAACTCAATAGCCACTTGAAGCAGAATGATAGCGTAAACTATGAAAATCATATTCACTATTTTTCACATTCTTTTTTTGTTTGATTTGATCATTACAACATGTTATTCAAATATCTCTATTGAATGTATGTATATTTGTTAGCTAATAGGGAACCTGAAATTTGTACTGCTCCAGCTAAAGAGCTCCTTTGTATATGATGATTATTTTTTGAGCAGTAAAATTTCCAGATGTACAACTTGCTTACAAAAGGCATTGCCCCTTTGCATACCCAATGTTTGGAGTCAGTTTATCGAATTGGTGTTGAAAAATATAAATGGATTATTTGATTATTGAAAGTACATCTTAGCTCATAAGTAAGTTTTGATGATCACTAACAAAATAATTAAGGGGCTAATGTGTACATCAAGATGTTGATCAGGCTTTTAGTTTCTAAAGTAAGTTGGAATAGACCCCTAAATTTTTTGAAAAAGAGATGAGTCAAAAAGGTTAAGAACATTTTCTAGTCCATTTAGTGATTAAATGATCACATTGAGTATACGACAGCCATACTATAAATGAGGGTGCTAGTCAATAGCATGGAATGAGATAACTTGCTAAGTACATAAAAATAGACATACCCTCTACACCAAACTTCAGTGTTTATCTGGAATGTTTGGATCAGTTAGCCGGAATGTCCGAGTGTGCGTGATAGTAAGTTCCAGCATACTAAGTGCTGACCCAGACACTCTGAATGAAGACAGCCTCCTATCTAGAGATTGTTTTTCACCCGGATCATCCGAGTGAAGTCAATCAGGACACTTCGAGTGAAGATAGAACTTCTGTCCAAAAATTATTTTTCATCTGGATCTTCTGAGTGAAAATCATTTGGACTTTTCGAAGTCTCTCCAGTAGCTTTGTCTAGAACTTCTGAGTGAGGTTTGCCTAGACACTCCAAGTGACAACAAAGTTTTTTGTCCCAAAGCCTTGGCTTTGTTCAGACCTTTCGAGGGAAGCTCATCCGGAACCCCCGATCCAAGACTTGGCCTCTGTCCCAGTGCTTTCTTCCATTTGGACCTTCGTGGTCTGGCACCTCCGAGGAAATCAAGTTGGCTCCGTTTTTTTCTGTCCAGATCCTCCTAGTGAGGATCTCCCAAAACCTCTGAATCAATTTGTATTTTCTAGACAGAAGGGTTGAATTCGTTCGAAACCTCCGAGTGTCTTCAGTCCGAACCCTCCGGGTCTTGAACTTTCCTGAAGTTTTGAACTGTCCGACATGTCCTAGCTGCTTCCTTTGAGCAGTGCTTTCACCCAAACTAGTTGTTGTGTTCGGCATTGGAACCTTCAACCGAGGTTGTCCAAAACCTCCAATTGAGGTTTCTTTGTGAGTAATGACTAGGCTTTTTATGGCAGCCTATATAAGCCACCACCACTTGTTGGGTTGAGGCTATCCTGTGCTGCACTCTTGCTCTCCTCTCTTGCCTTCTTGTGAGCAACTTTAAGAGGGAGAAATCTTGAGAATTTGGATTGATTTCCATTGAATATCCAAGCAAGCGATCACCTCCAAGCCGAATTCAAGTTACTATTACTCTTGGAGGTTGGCGCCTCCTAGACTGTTAAACGTCGCTCGGAAGTCTTCAAGCATATGAAGAAGCCGAGAAATTTGTGAAGGTTGAAGTTCGCTTACCACAAGATGAAGAGCTTCCTAGAAGAGAGGGATGCTTTGCATCGGCAAGCCTCTTGAGAAAAAAGAATGTTTTGGTGCTGGCTTTGATTGTAGGATCAAGTTTCCTCAACGGAGACGTAGAGCATCGCCAAAGGCTCGAAATTTGGCAACAAATCACCTAGTCGCCCTTGTTTGCAATTTTTTCCTTCTCATTCTCACCATATCTTGTTGTGTGATTGTTTCACTTATTTGTTTTCTTACTAATGCGTCACTTTGGAAACTAGTATGTTTAAGGTGTCTTAGTTTTATTGGTAGAAATTTTTATTAGTCTATTCACCCCCTTTAAACTATATCCTTGATCCTTGAATTGGTATCAGAGTGTCGTGCTCTTATCTTTTGAGATTTAACCACCTAGAGAGCGAGGATGTCTTCTAGTGAGGGTTTGCATGTGGGTAGAGGGTTATACTTTGATGGTTCGAACTATACTGGTTAGGGTCACAAAATGAAGATGCATTTAATGGTCATTAGCCTAAGCATATGGTGTAGTGTTGTTGATGGTTATAAAGTGCTCAACAATCCATGAACGCCATCTTGAACGATTTGAGCCTGGATGAGTTCAATCAAGTGAGCATGCTTGAGGACACCAAGACTATATGGAACATGCTCGTGGAGATCCACAAGGGAACCTCTTCTGTCAAGGAGTCCAAGCTCAATATGTTAATAATCAAGCTTGACCGCTTCACCCTGATGGAGAATGAAAATGTGAATAAAATGTTCGCTCGCCTCAATCACATTTTTAATGAGCCCAAGTCCCTTGGGTGCCCAGAGATCAACAACCACTCTGTAGTCAAGAAGATGCTACGAGCCCTCTCACCAAAGTATGATTACTTAGTGATGCTCATCCATGAGAATGACGATTTCAAGAAATTGACTCCCATCAAGGTGTTCGGAAGAATCATTGCTCATGAGAAGGAAATCCAAGAGAAGTAAGAGCTTGTGGCCTCCAACTCAAGCCTTAAGAAGAACATCCCCTTGAAGGCTAGCACGTCATCGAGGATGACCCAAGCGACGATCAAGAAGAAGGACATGATGAAGAAGACATCGCCCTATTTGTGAGAAGATTCTCCAAGATGTTCAAGAGGGTGGCGCCGACAAGCTTGCTTCGTTTGAGAATCAACTGCACATTCATAGGCTCTTCCTTACGCCTTCAAGGAGGAAGTAGAGATGGCACAAGTGATTCTGATGTGGGACTTCTTCCTTTCTTTTTGGATCAATGAGACAAGGAGATAGTTCAAGCTGTCGTTAGGGTCTTTGGCAAAAGGAATGGAATGAGACCCTCTTGACTTTTAAGCGAGTCGTCCCAACAGCAAAGAAAGAAACCACAAGTACTCGAAGCACATAAAAAAGAAACTCACCAAGAGGCATGCTTCGAGTGCAACAAGATGAGACACTTTATCGCCAATTGTCCCAACAAGAAGAACAAGAAGGATGAGAAGAAGAAGCGTCATGGA
Organism: Stipa capillata; assembly: GCA_019208055.1. Lineage (NCBI taxonomy): Eukaryota > Viridiplantae > Streptophyta > Magnoliopsida > Poales > Poaceae > Stipa > Stipa capillata. The sequence continues at coordinate 557,629 of JAGXJF010002372.1, read as the reverse complement.
AAGGGCAAGTTCATTAAGAGGAACCACTATAAAGCTCAAACTCGCGTTGGTCAAGAGTAGGATTTCGATGACTCATGCTCCAACTCCGACTCCGATGAAGATGATGAAAGAGTCATCGGCATCGTCATGGCAAGATCCCCTAAGTCCCTCTTTGATCACTTAAGCAATGATATGATGAGACACCTCATTGTCTTATAGCAAATGGGTCAAAGGTATCACAAATTACTAATTCCCCTACCAATGATGATAGTGATGATGATTTACTTAATGAAGATCTTGATGATTTGAGCTTGATGGTGCTCTTGCTGTCACTCTTAAGAAACAAGAGGCGTTGCTTGTGAGAGAGAAAGAAAAGACGGACTTGACTCTTAAGAAGAAATAGCTCAAAGTCTCACTTCATAGACTTGAATGTCTCATGAGGAACTTAGGAGTACTTATGAAAATATTGGTTTGAAGCTTATCAAGAAGAAAGAAAACAATGATACTCTTAATATATCTCAGGATATACTCAAGGGTAAGCACCTCTCTCTCCTTGACGAGCATTCTACTTCATATCAAGAGAATGTAGAGATATCATGTCCAAAATGTGCTTCATTGTTTATGGATTCTCCTCTTATCTCATACCATGTGAGGCAACATTTATAAGTGAGAATGATAGGTTGAAGGCCCAACTCCAACAAGGGTTGCTCAAATACTACAAAGTAGGAAGCTCCTCAAGGAGATTTGAGCCATCAAGTTAAGAACTTCAACAATGAGGGTTTGTACTTTACCCCAAGGTTCAATGACAATGGTAAGGCCAGGACACCCCAGCAATACCCCAAGACCCAAATTTGTGCAAGCTAAAGGGAAGCACGTGGTGGTTCCCATTTTTTATGCTCATTCGGCTAGAAGGGGACATCCTAACTTTGTTGGTCATTTTGATGTATCATATGTGTTTAGAAAGAGCGAGGATGGTAGGTTCAAGCCAAATTTGTGAGAACTAAGATTGGTGATTATGTTAGAAATAGTGCTATTTGGGTTCCGAAGTCTCTTATATCTAATTTTACTGCTTATATATCTTAATGCATCTTTTGCCATGATCATCTCTTGTGCATACTAGTTTTAACACATGCTTATCTTGAGTACTATGCACTCACACGGATTCCAAGATATAAGGGAGCTCTATCAAATTCACCATGATATGTGCATTTGCATTCAAATGTAATATCAAATAATGCACATCTTTAGGGAGAACTTACCTCATACCTTGGAACCCAGTATTCAAAAGCCAGTCGGAATGTTCGAATGTGTGTGAGAGTAGGTTCCAGTATGCTAAGCATTGGCTAGGACACTTCGAGTGAAGACAGAGCTTCTGTCCTGAGATCATTTTTCACCTGGATCTTCTGAGTGAAGTCCATCCGAACACTCCAAGTGGAGATAAAGCTTATATCTACATATCGTTTTTTCACCTGGATCTTCTGAGTGGATGTCATCCGGACTTTTGAAAGTTTATTTAGCAGCTTTGTCCAGAGGGTTTCTTCTTGTCCTGAACTTCCGCGTGAGGTTTGGCTGGACACTCCAAGTGATGATAAAGTTTCTGTCGCAAAGCCTTGGCTTTATCCGGACCTTCCGAGGGAAGTTAATATAGAACCTCCGAGCCAAGACTTGGCCTCTATCATAGTGCTTTCTTTCGTTCGGACTTTCTGGTCCAGCACCTCCGAGGAAATCAAGTTGGCTTCATTTTTTGCTTGTCCAGAACCTCTGAGTGAGGATCTCTCGGAACCTCCAAGTCAATTGTGTTTCAGGACAGAATGATTGATCTCGTTTGGAACCTCTAAGTGTCTTCGGTCCAGATCCTCCGAGTCTTGGATTTTCCTGAGGTTTTAAACTTTCTGGCATGTCTGAGCTGCTTCCTCCAAGCAATGATTTTCTCTCAAAGTAGCCATTGTGTTCTCACACCGGAACCTTTAAACGAGGTTTCTTATGAGTAACGGCTAGATTTTTGGGGCAGCCTATATGAGCCAGTACCCCTCCTTGGGTGGAGGCTATCCTTTGCGTACCAAATCCTACGCTGAACGCTTGCTCTCTTCTCTCTTGCCTTGTGAGAAATTTTGAGAGAGAAATTTTGAGGTTTGGATTGGATTTTATTGAGTATTCAAGTAAGGGATCACCACTAAGCTGAGATCAAGTTTCTATTACTCTTGGAGGTTGGCACCTCCTAGATAGTTAGGTGTTGCTCGGAAGTCTTCAAGAATGTGATGAAGCCGAGAAGTTTGTAAAGGTTGGAGCTCGCCTACCACAAGGTGAAGACTATCAAGAAGAGAGGGAGGCTTTACATCAGCAAACCTCTTGAAGAAAGAGCATGTTTCGGTACCGGCTTCAATCGTAAGATCAAGCTTCTTCAACCGAGACATAGAGCATCGCCAAAGGCTTTAATTTCAATAACAAATCACCGATTCACCCTTGTTTGCAATCTTCCTTCTAATTTCACCATATATATCTTCTTCTGTGATTGTAAGGCTTATTTGTTTTCTTATCTATGTGTCACTTTAAAAACTAGTATGCTTAGGGTGTTTTAGTTGTATTTGGTAAATTTTTTTATTAATCTATTCACCTTCCCCTCTAGACTATATATCCTTGATCCTTCAATTATCTATGAAAATACAAAACAAGCTATAATTTGGATGTCCACGGATAAACCCATATTCAATAGGTGATGTCAAATGGAAAAAAACAGAAAGCTAGTAATAACTAAGCACTTGATGCAAGGTCAATATTTTTGAAGACACAGACCCCTTCCGGCCCTCCTGAGCCGCTTTACTGGGCGACTCAGGAGACAACACAGGCTAGCTGCCCAGAAACCCTAGCCACCATGTTAGCTCCTTACCACTGCCGTAGGCGGTGGCGGTGTGGCCTCCCGCTATAGCCCCCCTCCCTCCTCCTTCCTCTCTCACCACCCCCCCATATCTAAGCTCGCACCTTTCTCCGCCCATCATGTCGACGTTGGGCGCGCATATCGTCCTTGTGCGGCGGTGGATGACTTTGGCGAGCGTGCAGCTACCCCATCCCCAGATCCTGCTAAGTTCACCTCTCCCTTGCCCGTCTTGGGCTAGATCCCCATCTTGGCAGCAAGGTGAGGCTGCTCTGGTGCGGTTTAGGCGTTGTGGCTGTGGCATAGTCCTGCTGACGCCTTCGTGCGGTGCTGGGCTTCGGTGGGCGCGATGGACTTCACCGGCGACATATTTCAGACCGTGTCTCCTCCTTGTTCTGTTCAAGTCCTTCCTCTTACTCGCCGATTTGGGTCAAGTCTGTCTCTAGATATGACCCCTCTCCTTAGGTGCATGGGTGGAGGTTGGCACGGGTGGCCCTAGCATTGTGGAAGTGGTGAGGTGGTGCTAGCTGGCTGTCATGAAGCGGTCTCTGATCCTGTGCTCGGCTTTCTTCAATTTTCTCCTATAAAATCCTTGTCTTGTTGCGCTGTCCCGGCGTAAGTCGCGGGTCATGGTTTTGCAGGTCGACCATTATGGATGGAGGCGTTGTGGGGTGCAGCTAGGCAGGTTCTCCCTGGGGCAGATCATGGTTGGAGGCCGGGTAGGGCGAGCTTCACGCTTCGTCCTCTTCGGTGCAGTTTGAGTGAAGGTATCGTCTCCTCACCTACTTCAATCCCAAGCTGGAGCTAACCTGATTGTGCGAGCGAGGGCCCTGTCGTAGTGCTGGTGATTGCCATCTCTGCAATGCATGTGCAGTGGTCGTGGTGTGCACTCATAGTGAGCGGTGATGTGGCTGTCGGTGAGCACTTGTGGTGGATAGTTGCACTTCGGGCCTTGCAGATTATGCAAATTATGTGACTCTCGTACTATCTTAGGTCTATGCTAACTTGGGCTTTGAATGTTGGTCGCTTGGTGAGAACAGTCATGTTTTTTCTTTTTCTTTTTAGTTTTTTTGGCGAGTGAGGGTCGTGTTCTCACCGTTGGCGAGTGGAGTGCTCTTTAGGTGGCTGTGAAAGGACCAAAAATTCAGCAACCGTGTCGCAGTATACACTTCACCGATCTCCAATTCGCACCATCGTCATGGATTCAAGGGAACAAGAGCAGGATTATTCGACTACGGCTGCGGCGCGCTGATCTTGATCACGTAGTTCTTCAAGCTCGACGCGCCACCGGTGTTATTGCTACCATCTGAGGTCGTAAGCAGGTTGTCGTCCGAGGCGCCGTCACACGCGGATAGATCGGTAGAGTCCTCCTTGTCGCCAGGGCTGGACACAAGCCGAGCCGAGCTGGCTCGCGGCTCGGTTTGCGCTGGACTCGTGAAAACACGAGCCGAGCCAGACTCGGCTCGGTATGTGTGACGAGCTCAAAACTGGGCTCGGCTCGGGCTCGCGGCTGGCTCGAGCTGGCTCGGCGCAGCTCGCGAGCCGGCCCAATTTGTCTCCTCAAATGCGCCACTCGGCAGGCTTGTTACGCCCGTCCGCCCGGCACTCTCCACGACGCACTGCACGATGCGGTTAGGGTTCGGCTCCACCGCCGCCGCCGCTCCTCTGCACCGTCCCGCTAGTCCGCCACCGCTCCTCCGTGCCGCCGATGATGTACATGGACTTCACGATGCAGCCAGGGTCCCAGCTCCACCAGCCCATCCCGGAGGGCTAGAACGCCTTCGTGTACATCATCAACGGCGAGGGCGTCTTCGGCAGGGAGAAGGCCTCCCCGGTGAGCGTCCACCACTGCGCCGTGCTCGGCCCCAGTGACGGCCTTAGCATGTGGAACAGGTCCGGCGAGCCACTGCGATTCGCGCTGGTGGTCGGGCAGACCGCTGAACGAGCCGGTGGTGCAGCAGGGGCCGTTCGTGATGAACACGCGTGCCAAGATCCAGCAGGCCATGGAGGACTACTGCTAGGGGAGGAACGGCTTGGCCGTTCGTGATGAACACGCGTGCCGAGATCCAGCAGGCCATGGAGGACTACTGCTAGGGGAGGAACGGCTTGGAGAAGGCCAGCCAGTGGAGCTCCACCTGATCTCGTCATGATGGAACTGATGATGATCCGGACGCCGCTGCTTGCAAGTGCGTAGGCCCGCTGGTGACGGTCCGAACTCCGAACGCTGTTTAACTTAGCACATGATTAGCGCATATACGGTACCTAGCGTAAGATAATTCTTGTGTTCTAGGTGTTCTAGTTCGTGGTGCCGAAGGCTGCTTAATTCTTGTGATCCATATTAGCAGTAGTACATAACATAAGTTTATCAGGTGGCAACTATATCTGGGTCCATCTTGTATAGCTGATTGAAGAATGCAAAAATAAATTTGTCCTCTGGCAGACCATAGTCAGCTCTCTTGTGTGGGCAAACAGGATCAAGAACGTCTTGATTTTTCTATGCAACAAATGATCAGACATTATGAATACAGGCCCGTATAGAAAAACCAAAGTAATGCTCTTCCCTAATATTTATGATACCATATTTTTGCATACCTACTTATAGTCATTCACAAAGTAACAGTGTGGAAGGTGGATAAGCTTTTCTAAGTATATATGGGAATACTTCAGTGGAGAGACAAACTGGCACAACAACAAATGCCAATTAGTACGAAGTCAGAGCAAGAACTGGTTGAAATGACACGGGGCTATAAACTTCAATATTTCATTGTTTCCATCGCTATTATGCTTCAGCTTTCAAAATTTTATATCTTGTGAATTATTTAATTATTCAATATATAATTGAGCAAAGGTCGTACCAAAAATTTATGCAACGAGCTCAAACGAGCCTACGAGTGGCTCGTGAGCTTTTTAGTTCGGCTCGACGAGCTTTAGAAGGAAGCTCGGGCTTGGCTCGTTGCACTTCCGAGCCGAGCCGCGAGCCTTTTGTCCACCCTTACTTGTCATAGGCGGCACCGATGCGGCTGCCGCACTTCTGGCAGAGCAGGCGCGACCTCTTCCTGAAGAGGTCCCAGGAGCGGCTGGAGCGGAAGTAGGGCGCGCAGGGACCTCGTCGGCCCGCGTGAGCCAGCTCTCGTCGGCCGCATATCATGGTCAGGCATAATGCTCATTGCCAAAGACTTCTCAATTTTGCACCGGATATGACTTTCCATATTCACTACTAGAGGGGCCGTCTGCCGCGAAAGGCACAAACTCTGACGAAGCAGCTCATACGTGACTTGTAGCACCTTATTTCATTACAAAGTCAAGATATCGAACAAGATCCGCGAGTGTGCAAAATGCGTTTCAATCCTCGATCACAAAAGTTAACCCGTCAAGTTTCTGGAAATCGTGTGTAGTGTGATCGATAACCTGAAAATGCATAAGTATTATGAGATGGAGATTGTAGTGCAGCCAAGTGAAGCAAATGCCTCGGCTTAGACTCAAGGGTACAGCAAATGCAATTTGTCTAGTAGCAGTCTAGATTAAGTCCAATGATGGCAATGGCATGGTAAAGTAACATAAAATTTTAATTTCACATCCTAAGGAATAACCGAATAACGATAAACATATAGTTTAAGAGGGAACAGCCACTAAATTTGGCACTTTCTATTTTTTTAGTACAACATATTGACCTATCTTGGTTGAAAGAATATCCGAGTTATTTTGCACCTTGCCAGAAGCAGGAATCTAGCCCTGCGATCAGCTTCCAACACCGGCAGACAATAACCAATGTTAGATTACGTGAATATCAATTCTTGCCATTAGAAAAACCGAACTACATCAAGCTTTCAACTCTAGATACACTATTCTATCTGGGGGCGATTGCTATTTAGACATTAGATTGTTAGGAATCTTAGGATTCCTATAATCCTAACCGCAGAATGAGATAGCAGGGAATGTGGTGGGAATCTCAGATACCTGTCTATTTTAAAGGGAGTGTAAAACCCACAAATGCCCGGAATCTTGTTCTTCCCATAATCTAATATTCGTAACTAACTTTTCAAGTCTCGTGCCAAACGCAGGAATCTTATCAAATTACCACTTAATTCCGGAGAATCCTCCTAACCTTCCTGCTACCAAACGCATCCTCTAGGATAGGCAGGTTGGTTTTCCAACTCTAGCCAATGATAATGCACTTTTATAAGATGATTATCAACTCACTTCAAGTTTCCATCACAGCATGAGGCTTCTCAGGCTTTTGACTCTGAAACAATAGCAATCCAAGACTGGCATGAAAGTTTCCTAACTCCAGCTCACAATAATTCACTTAAGATAGGACTAGATGACCACTCTAGATAGCAGCAGCATATGGACTGATGAAGGCTTTATTGATGATGGTATAATTAGGAAACACGAAGGTAAGCCAGGGATAAAAGTAGTATTTGGTTGAAGTGGCTGCTGAATCCGTCAGTACAACTCAAGATGACTTGCCGTCAGTACAACTCAAGATGACTTGCATACACATATCATATATGCAAGTATGAGAGGCTATGGCTACACACAGGTAGGGCAAGGCAGTTTTGTGAAGTGTGAACAATGGCAGAAAGACGCAAATATCATGACTGCTTCATGAAACCTCTGAAATGGAGGCAACAACTTCAGTATTGTCTACAATACCACATAAGAGAAACTATTTTCTTAGTGTTGTGATTTTTCGTACATTTTACCATCGAGAATTGACTGTTGAAACATAAGGAAGTTTTGGAAATTTCCACAATTTCGAAAATCATTTTCGGAATTAAAGGGAAATGGGGAAGAGAGTCCAGGTTTGGGGACCCATTTGTAAGAGAGAGACACAGGAAGGGAGGCGGGAAGCAATCCCTTGTTCCTGGCTGAGGCGACAGGAGTGGCGACCTGGTTGTGGTCCGTTACTAGGCTTGGCCACGTTATCCTCCTCCCTCTATAAATCAAGCTATCCCCTCTCTCTTGGGTTGAACGCGAAGTGATTCTTTTTCTCCCTTGGCATCCTCCCAACAGTGAAACCCCTAAGCAACCAATTTGGCCGTGCAGCGGCACAGCTGAGCGGCAATTCTTCATCAGCGTTGCCAAGGGGGCAGTGGCAGCAAGGCTGAAGAAGCAACGACGCAGCTCCCCATGTCCAACTGCGGTGCATAGACAATTTTTGTGGTGGATTTGTTCGCCTGTGTGTGGCTGACTTTGGTTCGTCGTTGATGCCAATTTGGTTGATGCTGCTTAGTGTTTTTATGCCTTTGACCAGTGTCTTTGTGCAGTGCAATACTGTGCCTCGATCCCGCGGTTTGGTGTGCCTCAAATCCTGGTGGAGCGGTATTGTGTCTCTGAGGACCTCGCCGGCATACCAGTAGGACAATGTGCCTTGCCTTCTTAGTAGCTTCAAGTGCCATTGATTCCATGAGTTAATTCTTAACTTTGTTATCATTCAAGCAGTCTTATTAGTGATTGCATGTCTCTCTTGATTTAATTAGCACTAGTATAGGAGGCTTGTATGGTAAATTGTGGCCTTAAGAACTGCTCAGTGAGGATTGTGGTCATACTGAAATAGTGCGAGACTATATGAGCTTAGGCTAGGATTTGGGGTGTGGCGTGCGTTGTGGTTGTAATGGTCTATTTGTAGGCTTGTATACAAACTTTTTCTATCTATCAGTGCGTTAGACGCAAAGCTTTTGCGTTTTCTCGAGAAAAAATCATAATCATATGTTGGATGTAATTATTTAAGTAATGTTTTTATCCAGCATATGTACCTTATTTGTATAGTTATGTCCAGTTTACTTGTGTTAATCTTGTTGTTTGCATTTTGAAACTGGTAAGGATCTTAACTGAGATCTAACCCAGCCTAACGCTTATCACACATAATCGATGATTAGACTAGGGAGGCCTTGCTTCTAACAAAGTGCAGCACAACATGTAAGAGCAACAAAGTCAAATACATTTTGTGTTAAATGCTAATTGCTTTAGCACACCACTTCAAATGTTAAACATCATATCCATGTTTAAATGCCTGGAGTAATAAAATGACCCCTTAGTCATTTGTATGATGCTTCAGCCTTTAAAGAAACGATTTATTGTTGTTGGTATTATACTCTTGTGTTCATAATTATTATGAGATTAAATCTAAAACAGTTGACTAAAATCACGAAAATTTACAATAATCCTGAGAAAAGATATGATTGAAGAAATGGTTGTTCACTCATAATGTTGTTAAGCCAAAGGTGTTTCACGGTGCCAACTTTAAGGGTTGGTGGGCCAACTACTAAGCTTTGGCTAACCGACTTCAAACTATTTTGGGTTATTTCAAATCCCACGATGTCCTCTTTGGATATCGAGCCTTTGGCATCTAGGGAGGACGGGAATAACGCAACATTGGCTCGTCTGTTGCCGTCCTCTCCAATCGTGTTCAATGTGAACCCCACATACAAAGAGACTAAGAAACTTTGGAATGAGGTAGATCAGAAGTGTTTTGAGGCAAACAATGGAAAAATCATTTATCACTGCTAATTACTTGATCTATAAGATGGTGGAAGGATGTGCAGTGATGGAGCGGCTCCATGAGCTCCGACTAAGGTCATGCACATGAGGTTGAAGCTCATGAAGCTACTCCATTACCAAGCCCCCTGTACCATCTTATAGTTCAAGTAATTAGTAATGATAAATGATTATTCCTCATTTCCGCTTCAGAGTTCTTCTCATATAGCTTATCCCAAAGTTTATTAGCATCTTTGTACGATCAGGTACACATTACAATCAATTCGAGAGAACGGCCAACGGACGAGGCCAATGTTGCATTATTCACGTCCTCCCCGGTGCCAAAGGCTCGAGGCACTCAGTATCCAAGGGTAGACTCGAGGGTTCAAAATGACCCAATTTTTTTGAAGCTTAATCACGCAAAACTGTGCCTTAGCCTGCAATGCTTCAAGTTGGTCCCGTGAAACACCTCTCGGCTTAACAACGACGGAGTGGGCATTCAGTTCTTCACTTAAAGGTTTCCCGAATTGTCATACATTTGTACACAGACTGAGTCACGATACTATCACAATCCTTTCGGTGCTAAGTTTACTAATGATGCGGTGAGATTCATGTGAACTACATGTTTGCTTGCTAAAGTATGTTAGGCTCTACGCAGACAAATGAACCGAATAGCTTATATTACTAGCTGTGTTGCTATGGATTACAGAAAATATACTATATGTTTAAGAAGATTATACTACCATTTATACTATATTTAGATCATTCATACCCGCTCTCATCTCAACCGTTTTTGTGAGGTCCAAATGGTGGTCTGCCAGAAGGTGGACGGACCACCACCACTGATTGACATCTTTATAATAGTAAAGATAAAGATAACTCAGCAGAGCTACGAAACTAGAATCAATCAGAAGCCAGATGCAGCGATTGTTTTCCAGAACACCAAACGCAGTAATGAACTACTATTAGTTCAATAACCTAGCACTCACATTGGTGTTGCTCAGCTCAAGGTTATAGAAATCCACGGCATCCGCCTTGAACAGCGGCCCGGCATGCCAGGTCCCCGTGTGCAGCTTGAGAAATTTCGGGCCAGAAACACGAAGACGGAGACCTCGGCCGGATCGGGAGGCAGATAGTAATGCCCAGCGCGCGACTGCACCGGATTCTGTCACCATCCTGACCACTCTGCTCGGGCTCCCCGTCCACAATCGAAGGTTTGGCAACGCCTAGGTACCAATCTTGGCCGCCGATGGATCCCAGGCACTGGGTCACGCTGGCGTGGTGGGTGATGTCTCGAGAACTTGAGAGACCTGCTCTCCAATCTCATGATGTAGAACCTGCCAAAGCGGAGAGAGAGAAAACAAATCAGAATCTTTGCTCTAGTCCAGGTAAGAGCAAGAAAGGATTGATTAGTACTGGTTTGTGCGGAAATCCAAAGAAGATCGTAGTATCTTGACCTCGGTATACCACGGCTGAGGTCGAGCAGAGCGTCGTCGGGGCCGAACTGGTCACCATCGGGGGAGGCGGCGATGACCATGCCCGAACGGCGCGAAGGAACTCGGGCGTAGCCTCCACCGCCCGCAGCTTCACCACCCCTCGCCTCCTCCCGTTTTCCTTCCATGAGCCGCGTGGACGGGGCGGCTTCCGCGCACACACGACTCTGCGCTCTTCTGCTGTTGCTGCGAGGAGTCCGAGGAGGAGGGGAAGGTGAGACGGCGGCGGCGGCAGAAATGGCGGAGGCTGCAGGCGCCGCCCAGGCCCAGCGCTTGTTGCATCCGGCTCACGCTCGCTTGCGCGTCGCCGTAACCTCGGTTCCGTGCGAAACGTTTCTGCGTGGCGAAGTCGAAGCCCCGGGCTAGGCCACGGCGCGGGCAGTAGTTCTGTGGTGCAGGTGCACGGCGTGCATGTGTTTCCGCGTGTTCGTCTTTCACATGGTTTCGTAGCCACGCATCCCATCGTATGCACAGAGCTCTTACCAGTATGAGAGTATCAGCAATGTCAGTCTCATGCGCTGACACTTAGTTCCCGTATCACTAGAGGTGTATGCACTCATGACGCCACGGTTTCTTTTCCTACTGTGTAGCTCACTGAAGATGACGCGGTTGGGAAAGGAGATTACATAAACAATCTAGTAGCACCTGAAACATGCCTGTGACTTCGCTCACTGCAGAAAAAAAAGGTCAGATACTTTTTCTCTGTAGTTAGGCAAAGAATACTACTACTGAAGCAGCTGTAGCAAAAGAGAAGTGTTGGTGCCATCGCTGAAAAGGTCGCACCACTATCCCCTTTGGGAGGTAGGTGATGGTGCCAAACTGACTTGAAGCCACCCCAACCCTTTCCCCTTCCTTGCCTCTTGCCAGATGCAAGCTGCCAGGGCAAACCAATCTGTAAACGCAACCAAGGAAAGTTAAACAATTAGAGCATCTTTTCATGCTTTCATCGCGGACAGTCGGTAAGAGCTAACAAACACATAAACAAAGCAAATATTATGCTCTGAACTCTGGACGGAAACACTACATTGTGACTGAGAAAAACATTAGCAGTATATACTTCTTTGTTTGGTGGTAATTTATCTGCACCAATAGATAAACTGGCAGCTACTGTAATTTTAACTGGCATGCATTTGCTCGGTAATTCAAGGTCACAATTCACCGTATATTCATGTTCCAGTAAGATACAGGGGATGGCACAACCAGTGAACAGCATAAGGCGTATCCTGATAAACTTTTGGACACATCCTGGTGCGACATCAGGAGATTCAGGACTGTGCTTATCTGTTCCAAATTCCAAAGCAGCCAGCCAGCTACGAGTGGTCGGAGAACGCAGACAAGCAGGAGACGTCCAGTCAGGAGTAGTACTAGTATTTTTGTTACTGAGTTGGACTTCTGTTATTACAAAATTGGGAACAGGTGTTCGCACTTAAATCTATGTGATTCAGTCAAGAACTTATGCAGCACTCCCTCAATTATTTGCTACGCCATTCGGCCATTGTAAAATGGTAGATGGTCAAGCTTTCCACACCTGTCATTTCTTCTAGCAAATGTAACATTGGCTTTGTTCATTACATGCTGGTAAACAATGCGGAGCCATTTCTGCTTCTTTTTAAACTTTTAAGGTAACACGTGATGGACATTACTTCAACCAACTAGATAAGGTCCTTTTGCTTCTCTCATTGGCTGGATTCGGTTAGGTGTCTTTTACCAAACGATATTCAAGGAGCATGGCCCACTTCGTTTTCATTGTTCTAGTGTTCTTAGAACACAAAGGGGATCAAAGGCCCTGCCTAGTTGGTATAATCATCAAGAAAGAAATATTGAGAAAGCAACGCCCTCGGTGCACGGCATGACATCTTTCGGAGAAAGGAATATTTCTGCCAACTAAAAATTTGTCGATTGAAGATTAAGAAGAAACTAAACACTTGATTTGCAATTATCTTTTCTCTAACTTCCGTAGCTGTCCAACTCAACATTTTCTTAGCACTACAGACGGTGTTGGTTAGTTCTTTAAGTAAACTAGTACAACTTTGAATTTTTAGGTCAGTCAAGTAAAGAAAACTCGTATATTAGTCTAGATGGCTTGAAAATTAGCGGATGGCAAAATACATTATTGAAATCGACTAAACCTTCCCACAAAAGAAGAAGAAGAGAGAAATCAACTAAACCTGATGGAATTCATTAACATGTATTTTGAGAAATAATTTGTCAACGTTACTGTACCACCATAGAGGCATAGATACTTTCGTCAAAACAAAGCAAATGACATAGCATCAAGCCAGCAACTCCGTGTGCACGTATGATAATTTACTACTCCCGGCAGCACGCCAGTTCAGACGTGCTCTCTCTGACTACTGGGCCCTCCAAATCTACCCCCAATCACCAATCCCCTGTCCCGCTAAGCCCACCCGGCACAAAACACCAGGGCACGTCCACGTACCACGGACGCGGCCACAAAGACCGACCACCACCACCACCTCCTCCTCCCTCCGGTCGCCTCCGGCCTCGCCCCTCCATTGCTCCCTCCTCCCCTCCCGCACCGCCAGCTCCGCGCGACAGCCCGTCGCTGGCGGCGGCCATGGCAGCGGCGGAGGTGTACTCGCCGACCGCCGCCGCGGCGGTGCAGCAGCAGCAGCGGGGGAAGGCGGCGACGCAGGCGTGGAGGGCGGTGGTGGGGTGGATCGGCTTCCTCCTCCAGGTCCTGCTCCAGATCCTCCGGGGCACGCCCTCCTGCGCCCAGCTCCTTTCCTTCGTCGGCTTCCGCTACCCCCTCCTCTCCGCGACGGCGGCCTCCGAGCCATCGCCGGAGGTGGCCTTCATGCCGCTCCACTCCGAGATCCCAGCCGACGAAGCCCCTGCCCCGACGCCTCCGCCTGAGCCCCTGGAGCGCCTCACGGTACGAAAGATTCGGTTTTTATTGGATTTGTTTGGGCTATTGGTGTTCTAGGCAGAGGTGAAATGGAGACTTTGTGAAGGATACGGGTTTCATTCCAATATAAAGTGGATGTAGGAGGCTTGTCTTGATCTAATTCTGCTTCGGTCTTCGTGGCCTCGTGGGTGATTTGGGATTAGGCGGAGTGATTTATGTGAGTTAATTGTGGCGTTTTGCCTGCTTAATTCAGTTAGTTTGATTGATTTGTTCTCTTTCCAGCTGAATTAGTATGTGCCCTGTAGAGCAGGCCTTTTGTGTAAAAGTGGTCTTCTTCGATTAGGAGCATGGACAATTCGTTGTGCTGCAATTCCAAAACAAGGGCTTCGTGGTGTTAGTAGCCAACAATTGCATTAGTGGTGCAAATTACTAGGGTTGCTTTGAGAATTTACAGGATCCTAATATTGTTACCTTAGTGGTGCAAATACTTTAATACTAGGGCAATATACTGTCTGTGATCTTGTAGTGAAATTGTGAAAAATGATTTTGCAGAACTGCCTGTCAACGTTGATATTTGTAGATATTTGAGCCTGCCGTCAATAGTAGCATCGTGATTGGAGCTGAATTATGAGTTGATGCATTTGGCTGATGATAGATGAATCAGCATGTGGGTTGTTTCACTGGCAAACATGCTCATAACAGGGTTTCTTGTAAGTATATTTAGTTCGGGTGGTGAAAAGCTCAGGTCTCTTACTGATGAGCTTATAACTTCACATAAATAGAGACAACTTAAACTATATTTGTGTTAAAGCTAAGCATTACTCCCAATTACCTAGCCACATTTGATATGAAGCCAGCTTTAATAATTTTCCCATAAGTTTGTTCATCATTCTGAAAATATCTGGGCTATCTGTTCAGGTAGTGCTTGACTTGGATGAAACTTTAGTTTCTGCGTATGAGTCATCTGGTCTTCCTCCTATTGTACGCACCCAAGCTGTTGAAGCGGGACTACATTGCTTTGACATGGAGTGCATATCCACTGATAAGGTACCAAACTTCTGCTCTTGCTACTTTGTCCGTGTAATCATTTAATCACTACTGATAAAGGAACTTTTTTCTGGTGTAAACTGTAAAGGATGTTGAAGGAAAACAAAAGGTGAATCATGTTACTGTATTTGAACGTCCTGGTTTGCATGAGTTCTTGCAGAAAACTAGTGAATTTGCAGATCTTATTCTCTTTACAGCAGGTTTGGAAGGTATGTTGGCTGCTATTACTTTTCTTCATTCATCACATGAGCCCAATCAGTTTAACCTCACATCCTCATCTTACCTGTCCAAATTTCTCATCAGGTTATGCAAGACCTTTAGTTGATAGAATAGATGTCCACAATAGATTCAAACTCCGTCTCTATCGTCCATCAACTGTTACTACGTAAGTAATACAGAAACTTCCTTATGGGATACAAATTATTTTGTACTGTTGTGTTGCTGTTGCTGCATCTTGATGCGTAGCAGCCATTACTTTGCTTTCTGTGGTTTGTGCCAAACTAATCAGTTTAATGCTATCTGTAAACCAGGACTATTTTGGGTGGTAAGGGCATGTGCTAGTGCTATTTATAATTTTTATGAGGTGCACAATACTAGGGATTAGTCATGTTCCATCAATTTGGGTCAAAATATTATAAGGGTGCCAGACAATCCTTTATACTAAGGCATGTCATGCACCTTGTATGTCATGTGGTGGGTGATTAGTGGAAGGATTAGAACAAAGAGGATAGTTGTGCAACGTTGGAGGACGTGGCCCTGGGGCCCTGCGGCGCGACGCCAGCAGTGAAGGGGCTGTCGCGCTGCAAAGGCAGGGCAGATAATTGGTGGAGAGGTAATTGGGATGATTTCTTCCTTGCTTGATAATGAAAGGGACATGCATTATATCTCCACCTTACAAAGCTAATGATCTAAGCTTCCTAACTTAAAAGATAACTAGGACCCTTGTCCCTCAATTATTTGCGGTTACCCTCCTAGGGCCGGTGCCCCCTCCTGGGCTGCTCTCCTGCGGTGGGCTGGTGACCATAGGTCTGTCCCCACATGACAGTATGCAAAATCATTGAGTGGTCGGATCATTCGTTGCTTTTTGAGGTGCATTCATTTCACCCCCTTTAGTCATGGTATACTTGGAGGTCACGTCACAGTAATTGTGCTTCCAAAATTGAGACAATATATCTGGTGTGCCTGCTATTGGGCTGTTTGGCACTTGTAGGTTTCAGGGTCATGGATGTGCTTAGCTTCAAAAATGGTCTTGATGTATTTTTGATTTCCAATATCTATTCCTCTTGTTTATACAGTCCATGTTGAGGTACTCCGTGTGAATATCTATACTGCGACCTGTGTTAAGGTGCTTCATGTAAATAATGCACCTGTCTGAATTTGGATTAGCCGTTGTCTTCTTTTTCCCACTCAAACCACATAGCTATTTATCTGATCCATTCAATTGTCATCTTAATTAAACATCCATCCTTCATCGAACCCTTGTCCAAATGATCCAACGGCCAGAATAAGGGCTTTGCTGCCCCTTCTCCGTAGTCAATCCATACTCTTCCTCATGCCTTCCAGCGCCAATTTTGAAAAAGAAGAAAGAAGCAGCTCATCGATTCTGCTTGTCCACCTCTCTGGGGCCTGCTTTGGAGTCTTGGAGATACACGCTTCTTCAATTGTTTAGGTTGCACTCAACCGATAATCGGATGCTTGGTTCGTGTAGAGAACAGCCAAAAGGTGGCAAATGACTAGTAGTTACTTACATACTTGGTAATCTCATCGGTCAGTTTCTAAATTTGTGTTACAATACATAATCCATGTACGTGCAAGGCATGTGCCTCTTCTAATCTTCAGTAATGAATCAATGCTGCTTTCTTTAGCTATGCATGCACAATCTGTTCATGCATGTGTATGTTGGCTCACTGTTCATTTAATCTTGATTTGCTTATCATTTGATTGTTTTGGTGCAAGCCTGACTGCTAGTGCATAGAATACTTGTTTGCCATTACACTAGCGAGCCAGTTCATTTTCTGATAACAGTGGGAGTGCACAATTTCAGGGAATACAGAGAGCATGTGAAAGATCTTTCTTGCCTGTCAAAAGAATTCTGTAGAGTCGTCATTGTCGACAACAATCCGTTCAGCTTCATACTGCAGCCTTTGAATGGAATACCTTGTGTTCCATTTTCAGCCGGACAACACTCTGATGACCAAGTAACTTATAATGGACACCAATCATTTAATGGTTCTGGTCCTCTAGTTTCTACTGGTTTATTGATGTGTTCTGTTTACAATTTTCAGCTCATGGAGGTTATATTTCCACTTCTGAAGCATCTATCTCTCCAGAGAGATGTGAGGCCAGCCTTGTACAAAAGGTTTCATATGCCTGAATGGTTCCAAAAGCATGGAATCCCCCGAACTGATCAGGCAGTGTAAGAATTGTTTAGATGAAGGATCAAGTGCCTGCCAAGCCATATGTCCCTTAGGGGAGAGCACTTGTAAATTATTATTTATATTCATTTAGGTGATAAGGTCACGTCATTGTTCATACGGGGTCCATGTCTGAAGATAAAGGAATTGTAATCTAGCAGAATGCCAGATTTGTATTGGTGTTAACATCAATTTGCTGTATATCATCTTTTGTTGTAAAATTTGATTGTTGATAGTTGAGAAAATCTAATGCACAGTTCAAGGGTCTATGACTATATGCTGTGTTGCTGTCAAGAGACTGCATGTAACGTTTAATCAAGGTTTTACACAATCAGAATTGTTCAGGGAATTGTACCACCATTTCACCAAAATCATGTGTTTATAAATCCAACCATCTGATATTTACATAGCCTAACCCCAGTAAGTAGCACTGATATTGAAAACATATTCGAACCTCAAAATTAACAAGTCCACTAACACAAGACATGCGCATAGCACTTGCAAGTTACAACCATGTTTGGTGAGCAAACTTTTTACTCTTGCTGACTCGTACCTGGATTTTTCTCGTCGGAATCTCTCGAGTCTGGACATCAGAGGCATTGGAGCTCCTCATCTGAGTTTCTGTACGTGAAAATCGTTGGAACTTCGTATCTGGCTGATAATCCGGGACGCCTCATCAAACTTGTATGCTCTCTCATAGACGCCAGCGGCCACAAGATAGAGCTCCCTCTTGTCAATGCTCGGATCATGGCTAAGCTCGGTAACCAGTGCCTCCAGTGCTTCGAAGTCCCTTTGAGCACCAATCAGGCTGAGCATCTGGAAGTGCACCCGGTCCGAGAACACACAGCCTTCCTCCCTCAATGCCCGGTACAGCACCGCGGCCTTGTTGAACTCCTTCAGCTTGCCGTAAGCATTCATCGTGATCGCGATCGTCTCCGAGTCCGGCAAATGGCCCAACTTCCTCATTTCGTCAAACACCTCCACCACACTCCGGTGCCTCCTGTTCTTTGCGAATAAGCCCATCATTGCTCGGTGCACCCATGGGTCCCTGACCTCGCCTGTGTGGACCGCACGACGGAACAACCATGCGGCCTCCTCCACCCGGCCGGCACTCGCCAAGATTTTGATGGCCGTCTCCTTGGGGATGCTCTCCGGGTCTTTGAGGTCACGCAACAAG
The DNA here is from genome assembly GCA_019208055.1 of Stipa capillata. Classification (NCBI taxonomy): domain Eukaryota; kingdom Viridiplantae; phylum Streptophyta; class Magnoliopsida; order Poales; family Poaceae; genus Stipa; species Stipa capillata. The sequence goes on along the minus strand of JAGXJF010002372.1, from coordinate 539,298 downwards.
CCCTTGGCCTTTGAAACATGCCCGGCACGCTCATACGCGACGACCATCGTCTGGTACAGCACTGGGTCAATCTCCGTGCCGGCCTCCCGCAGCTTCTCGAAGAGCTTGGCGGCGCGGTCGACCTTTCCGGCCTTCACCCATATGGACAAGATGGTGGAGTAGGTGATGGCGTTGGGTTGGATACCGTTGGCCTGCATGTCCTGCACCAAGCTCCCGGCTTTCTCGTCCTCTAGCGACTTGCCGTAGATGGAAATCATGGTGTTGTACGTCACCACGTTCGGCTTGATGCTACCACCGTGACCATTGCCATCAGAAGCTGTACACATGAGTCCAAACAGGTGAACCGCCTCTCCGAAGAGCCCGGCATCGCCGTACACGCGGAGCATGGTGTTGTAGGTCACCACGCTGGGCGGCACCCCAGCCCGGCGCATGGACCAGAACAGCCGGTCGGCTTCCTGCGCGAGGTCGAGCTGCCCGTACGCGTTGAGCACGATGTTGAACACTGACAGGTCAGGCTTGACACGCGCCACCGCGCGCATGTGCGAGAAGAGCGAGACGGCCGCGAGGTGCCGGCCGCAGCGCGCCAGCGCGGCGAGGATGGGGGAGTAGGACTCCGCGTCGGGCGCGACGCCGTCGGCGGGGATGTCATGGAGCAGCAGCCGCTTGGCCTCGCGGAGCAGGTCGGACTTGCAGTACGCAGCGATGGCGGCGTTGTAGGCCTTGAGGTCGGGCCTGATCCCCGCGCCCCGCAGGCGGGAGAAGAGCGCGAGCGCCTTGGGCGCGTCGCCGCCGCGGAGGGCGAGGTGGATGAGATTGGAGAAGAGCACGAGGTCTGGCGCCACGGCGTCGGCTTCCATGAGCGGCAGGAAGGTGAGCGCGTGGTCGAGGTGGCCCGCGCGGGTGAGCGCGGCGAGGAGCGTGGAGTAGGAGAAGGCGTCCGCCGCGACGCCCCTGTCGCGCATCTCGAGAAGAAGGCCTGAGGCGAGGCGGAGCTGTCCGGCGCGGGAGGCGGCGCGGAGGAGGAGGTTGTACGGGAGGAGGAGCGCCGAGGCGGGGAGGTCGGACGCGAGGAGGTCGAGCAGTGCGACGCCGCGGCGCGGGTCGGGGAGGCGGGAGAGGAGCGTGCAGAGGAGGCGCGGGGAGACGGGGCGGTGTGGGGAGAGCGCGGCGGCCAGGTCGGGGGCCGCGCGCGCGGCGGAGAGCGCTGCCACGAGGGCGGGGATGTCAGGGGAGGTGTTGTCCTGGTGCTGGCGCTGGAGCTTGGCGGATTTGTGGCGGTGGAGGGGGTGGGAGCTGGGGAGGTTGGGGTTTAGCCAGATGGACTTTGCGGTGGAGACGCGGCGGTGGGAGGAGGGGGAAGGGAGGGCGGTGGCCGTGGCCGCGGCTGCGGTGGGCGGCATTGGTCGTGGGGGTATGGCCGTGTCTGTGTGGGAGCAGGAGTGGCGCGGCGAGGGGGAAATGGATAGGAGATTTTTGCCGGTGGCAGGGACGTTGCGAGACGTATCTGCGGTTCGGCAGGGAAGGCAACTCGACACTCGTCACTCGTCAGAGCAGAGTGGCGGCATGGCCCGGCATCCGAGCCGAGCCGTTGGTTTAGATCGGGCGGCTAGGACTGACTCGGAGTAGGGCTGCATGCTTCCACGAGCCGTGTGAGCTGTGAACTTGTGACTGAGCGAGAGCGAGACTCTTTGGCTCGATAGTTGAGAGTGATCAGAGCGAGTCCCCAACACATCGGGTACTGCCGAAATCGGGCGCATGTTCTTAACCCCAGCACGAAAGGGCCATTGTCGCAGCAAAATAGCGTCAACACTGGTCAAACGCTCCATATTTATTTGCGTATGTTATCACTGATGAATCAGATGGATTACAAGTGTAAGTTTCAACTGTACAGATACACAGGGAAACTTCTCTCATATTTACATACACTCATGAATCAACTCACAAAGCAGGGCTTCCACTCCAAGAATTGCCCTGAAAGACAAACCAAGAAACCGTGCCACAGGCTAGTTCAGCAAGCCTGCAACCACAAAGGTAAATCCCTCTACAACTCAAGGAAAATGTTATGTTTCATGTCACAAGGAACTCTCAGGAAATCACTCTTTTTTTAGAAGTTTTAAAGGCTCTAAATAACGAGCAACCGAAACTTCATCCTTATACGTGAACAAATTACCCTTAAAATAGAAGAAAGCACTGGTTGGCTCCACGTTAGTACTCAAATGAAAGCCATTGATGCTTTAGTGCTTCACTGGCTGTTGGTCTCTTGCTGGGGTTTATTTGCAGCAGATAAGATAGAAAATCAACAAACTTCGGATCAGGGCATTGCAAGTGGCGTCGCAAAGAGGACTTCTCTGGGATCAAATACTCTAACTGATCTGTCTCCTGGATACAAATAAGGCAAGGAATCAAAATGTTTAGTGTTTACTGTGCTATAATCGACATGGATAGAGATGGAGACGGTGAATAGACACAAGCAAGGGTAGTTCTTTCAAATATAGAAAAGGCCATATAACTATGTCCTAAGTATATAGCAAGCAAACTAAGCCATATTTATATAATCATGTGGCGAAGGACAATAATTAGTATAAGAGAGCTGGAAACACAAACAAAATAATCTCAGAAGCTATTTATGAGATTTAGATTAAGTGGTCATGGAATACTCTTATAGCATGCGACTCCAAGGCAGGCAGTTTAAAGCAGAAAAAGAAATGAATTGTACCTCATTCTTGGTGAAAAGGTCGTAATCATCGGTGAAATACTTATGTGTCTCCTGTCCTAATGCTAGCATTTCCATGTCAATTGGGCCAATTATCCCAATCATTCCCGCAAGCATCATGGACACTGGTTCATTAGGAAATAGTACCTGTTATGTGTAAGAGTCAGCAATTATGACTAGACGGTTTGCTACATTTACATGTTAAAACAACTAATAGCACACAAGAGTTTTGTGTCGATTTGATTTGAAGTTATAAAAGCCTATCCGCATCCCCCAAAAGTGAAAAGAGAAAACTACCCAACTGTCCCATGACACATGTGTTCGTGAAGCATAGAAACTCAAGCTCTACCTTCCAGTTGGAGCTATACATTGCCATATTAGACAACAAAGAAGAAGAAAATGCCAGCATATTATTAAGTCCAAATGTTGCGATCTCCATAAGATATGATGTGCTGATGCCACATAGATCACTCTGAGCTTAACACAGCTAAATGCCAATATATAAACAAAATAGAAACTATCAAGTCAACAACAATTACTTACTTCACCAGTGTATAGTTCAGCAAGGATGCAACCGAGAGACCAGATATCAATCCTCTGATCATATGGCAGGCCCAGAATGACCTCAGGAGCTCGATAAGAACGTGATTGGACGTACAGACATAAGTTGTCTGTCAAGAAGCAACTACTTCCAAGATCAATGACCTTAATTTCACACCTGCTGTAGCTCTTGATAAGGATGTTCTCCGGCTTTAGGTCACAGTGAATGATCCTTAAATGATGCAAGTATACCAAAGCCTCTAAACATTGCCGAGCAATTGCCTGAAATGAAGGGAAAATTTTGTTTCACCCACAGGCTTTCTAACTTTATGAGTGAAGTATAATTGTACTCACATTGTTGAATCATGATCAGAAATGCCATCATTTTGAGAAAATGATCAGTTAGGGTCCAACAGTAAACATTGTTTCTTTAAATACAGTGCTAAAATGATTAAGTAAAGTGCAGACTACAAAGTGACATGTAAATATTTATGTACAGGCATGACCTTTTTGTTCTATGAGATTCTCACAGCATGTGACAATTATAGAGAATATGTCATTAAAGGACAGTTGAATATACCTGCATCCTAGGAAATGTGAAGTACACCTCACCACCAGACTCCTGGTTATATTTCTGAAACTCATACAGATTTGCTCGCAGTAATTCGGTGACAATGAAAAGATGTTCCTGCCAGTATTTGTTTGCTGTCAGCAATCAGCATGCAAGGCCACGGCTGAGAAATTTCACTAGACTCTACCATCAAACATGCATGCGAGCAATTCTTTTGGACGCAAATGCATGCAAGCAATTCAAGTGCATGAATGAAAATAAAATGGTATATTACTACTGTATATCCTTTGAGATATTGATAGGTACCAAAAGTATATCCCTTCAGGTTCCTTCTTAGGTACTAAACAACCAAATAGTATGTGGTATTGTGTTAATGGAAAAGGATACTTAGACCACTGTCTCTCGACTGATATACCTGATGATAAAAGTAGTCATAGAGGCGCAATACATGATGTTCATCTAATGGATCATATTTGTTCACAAACTTCAGGAGCTTTATCTCATCCAGACTCTGATCAAAGAAATCCTTATCATTTTTAATTATTTTAAGGCAAACATCCGTTCCTGTCTGAAGATCATGTGCTTGCACAACCTTGCTGAAGGCTGCCGAGCCAAGATATTCAGTGACATAATATCTTCCTGCTATAACTGAATTCAAGACAATGGGGAAATCTTTGTTTTCTTCAAAGCCAGTCCTGCAGTGGATGCCTACTATATGAGCATAAGGATTATTTTTTTAGCAAGAACAAATAAAAGGAAAAACAAGATTTGATGTGAACCTGTTCTTGCGGTGGACAATTCTCAATTCAAATACCTCATAATCTCGATGGAAATCAGAGAGGGCAAGATCAATTTTTGACTCTGGATCTTCTTCCTCAGTTATAAGAGCAGTAGAATTTTCGACATCTGTATCCAATGGCCCAATATCTTCAAACTCATAGGCGTCATCAGGATCACCATTCTCAGGGAAAGGCTCTATGTTATAACCTTCCTTCAAATATTCTTTATCACTGCTGCTTTTCAGATTTTGTCTGTGCAATCATCCAACTTTACATTCTCCATGACATCACGAAGTCTTTGACCTATGAAAGACAATAAGCATTAGAATTGAAACAACCAGCAAGCAAGCAAAGGAAAACCTTTAGACAGAAAACTGGATAACAGGCGCTAGCAGGTTACCAATTGAACAGCAGAGGGCAAATTCTGTTCTTTCAAATTTCCAGATAAAATTCATGTGAATCAGAATTATATAACAGCAGCATTTTTGCAAATGTTACTGGAAATGGTTACCACTGACTAGTATAACTTGTCTTTTTTATTTGCTCTTTGTTAAATGGTATATTTACAAAATGGCAGCAGAGATTCAGTTCTTCACAGTTCAGCCTAACAAACTCATTAGTATCCAACATCTTAAATGTTGTAAAATTTTCACCTTCCCACTACATTAAATCCAGTAAATCAATTCACATTATCTTATGCGCATAAAGTGGGTTGAAGCGGAGAAACATTATGTTGTAGTAGTACCATAGAATTCCCAAGAAATGGAATACTAGTAAGGAGAAATGAACTTAAGTGGGAGACTTTGGAGTTCGGAAGTACTCCTTTTTTTATGGGAAGAGTTCGGAAGTACTTACTCGCAACAATGTCAGCATCAGCATAAGTATCAAAGGAACTGAGCATTTGAAGCTCCTTCCCCACAACATTCAGCTCCAGACTCTCGTCTCTTTGCCCATAAGCTCTCGGCAAATCACACTCGAGCACAGCATCCCCACTCTGCTTCAGCTGAAACACATCCAGGCCACACTCGTCCAGTATCTCTGTCTGGTCATCCATGATCTTGTACCTCCCGTACACAGCGGAGCTAGAATCCTTGCGCGCCTCAAGCCCCTCCTCATCCTTCAGTACCCCGCCACAGCAACCGCAGAGTGGCGATGAGCAGGTGTACACCTCGGCGCACCCCTCACAGCCGTCATTGCCGACGTGTTCATGACGGCGGTCGTCACCAGCGTTACGCACGTCTATCCCTCCTGAGCCGCCGTGAGCACCGAGTACAAACTTGACCTCCTCTTTGTCTTTGCCATCGTCGTCCGGCTTGTTATGGAAGAGGTGGTTGTCGTAGAGCCAGCCTTCTTGGAAGAAGAGGTCGGTGGTGTCGTACTGGCGCGCCGTCCCGAACTCCACCTCAGATGACGATGCATCCGACTGCGAGTGCGGCGGCGACCACAATCCATATGGATTCAGCATACCTAATCTCCGAAACAAAAAGGATCAAATTCAGGATCAAAATTGTTGCAAAATACCCACAAATTTGAAGCACAGAGCACTCGACTAGGCGGGGATATCAGAATTTAGTGACAGGCACTGGTGAGGGGTTTAACTAGTCACCTACTAGATCAAAAAGATCAAAAAATAAAATGAAAATCGTACACGCAGAACATGCTTGCTTATCCAGCAGCTTCGAATTGGGCTCAAAGCAAACCATAGCCACCGAAATATCGGCGCACAGATCGAGATTTCGTGGGGGCACAACCGCCACCCTCGGAAACAGAGAAGAGGAGGGTTTAACGCAAACGGATAAAAAAGGCTCATGCCGTGCCTACCTGAGGGTGAGGAGCATATGCTGACGAAGGCGGAGGAAGAATCCGTGTCGGAGCTGTACCCGGGGCTTGCAGGCGCCGGCGCGCCACGGCCGCCGGAGGCGGAGGCCGGCAACCGGAGAGGTGGGAGCTGGGGATCTAATGCGGCGGCGGAGTGGGATTCCCGGTCGGCGGTGCGGCCCAGCACGTCATCGCGGAGCGCGGAGGCGGTGCTCGCGAAGCCGTGCTCGGTGAGGAACGCCATGACCTCGTCCAAGCCAGGCGCCGCCATGCGCGGGGTGGGGGCTGGCGGTGACGGACGGGTTTGGTGCTCAGGCGCGTGGCGCGCGTCGTGAGGTAAGCAGTGGCATCGCCATTGGAACTTGGAATTGGAAGCGAAGCGAGTCGGGTCCGTGAAGTGTGAGAGAGGACGAGGCGAGGACCGGAGGAAGAAGCGAAGAAGTCAGAAGAAAGAGAGGGACAGGAGGCCGCATAGGATCACGAAGGTTGCGCGTATGCATAAAAAGGCTGTATTTAATTTGTGCTTCAGCCCCTCTGGTAGATCCGATATAACAGGGAAGCTCATCTGGTTTTGTTGATTGGAAAGCAAAAAAAGAAAAGAAAAAAAAGAAGCATTTGAGCAGCTCCAATGTTCACTTTTTACCTTTACAAGAGGGGAGAGAAGGGCTTAGGACAGGTACAAACATTGGAGGGAGGGGGAAGCGATGTGAGAAAAAAGTCCAATTTTTAACTTTAAACTCTAATACGATCCACTTCTAACAATCTTTAATTCTACCTAGTTTTGGTCCTTTCGATTGGGTTTAACTTTGACATTCACCACAAGGCTGCCATGTCACATAATAAGGGCTACATATAATTTATGTCCTCCCCAGTCTCATTAAAAGATAAATACACATTACCCCTTGAACTTAGGGTCGACTTTAAAGTTCAATCCATACATTTAAAATTGGTAGAACACAGCCATCAACTCTCAAAACTATTTACTTTACCCTCTCCCCCCCTCTACCTATTAGGGGTGGTTTTTATTGACGTGCCGCCCTATGTGTCAATTTATTTTGCTAACATAATGTCCACGTGGACAAAATTAGCTGAGTCAATACCATCCAAATTTTAGGACAAATTTTAAACCAAAAAATCAAATAGAAGAAAATATAAAAATAGGGAAAATTTAAGGAAAACGAGAGAAACCATTTGAAATCAGAAAAAATGAAAGTGTTAATATCTAAAAGTTCATATAAATTGGGAAAATGACAAGAAAATTTAAAAATAAATTTGAAAAATATCAGTGATGTGGTATCTCTTAGCGGTGATAATGTTCTCCATCGTGTAATATATTGTTACCGGTTAAACGACCACTTGTACATATTGAGTTGATGCTTCATGTACTAAATTTTGTTGATACCGCCTTTGTTGGCAATATTTGCAGCTGTAAATTCAACTAGACATTTTCTCTTCCGTTACCAAATTCGATTTACTTGGGCACAAAGTACTTTCTTGGAATATTGTGATCAAAATTTCTACATACCTAGTATGTTGGGAATTGGGATCCCTCGCTTAAAATAGGTGAATATAAGAAATAAGTCCAACATAGAAACTCTTAACAGAACTTTATTATGCCCTATAGAGTATACTAGGAAGATTATGGGCCTGAGTTTGCAAAACCTAAAAGATTAGACGTATGTTTATTACTTTGTCCAAATCCAATTCAAACCCAATAAGGACATTTTTGATTTAAAGAAACTTTATAGGGTTCTTGAAGGATTCTATTCATTAGAAATTTTTCTATAGAGCTGGTTTGATTTGTAAGATTGAAAATTGTAGGGATTTTTTCTATGGACTATTTTGCATGTAATTTTAAATGAAAATTTTCATTAAGTTCAACCTTTTGGAGAATTTTTTTATTTTTCATGTGGTGCAACTAAACAGCTTATAATACTTATTCATGTGTTTTCAAATAACATATTATAACACCTAATTTCTATATTTTTCTTTATTCCTGTGTTTAAGAATCTTGAAAATCGAAGAACCCTTGAACTCACGAAGGACTAACATGCAAATTTTCGCCTGTATAATTCCGTGACTTGTGGGGGTGCACCAGCTTTTGAATCAGGGGAAGAAGCGCCGGATCGGTCCTCGGTCCTCTGCGTGTCGTGCGTGTCCGGATCCGGTGGGACGGCCCGCAGGGAACCGACGTGGAGGGGCCGCGCGGGCGCCACACACAGATGCGGGGCCAGCATCCGCGCGCGCCTGTCGCGGCGCGCTTTCCGCTGGCGCTCCCGTTGGCAATCGCGCGCCCGCGGTTGGTGGTCGGGGCGATGGGGGAGTCCACTCGCACGGCTCCACAGTGCGCGCGCGCACGTCTCCCACACCTCACTCACCGCTCCCCAGCAGTGAAGTCTGGACCCTCACCTAGACGCGCTGCGCCCCCTGGGCCTCTCCACTTTTTCGTGATTTGCTGGGGTATCCTCTGCGCCGGCCGGCCGGCCGGCCGGCCGGCACCACCACGGAGTGATCCAGACGCGCCGAGGAGGGGCCCTGCGCTAGTGCTACGAGCACAACCACCGTAGCAGTTGTATATTGCGATTTGCGACTGGCTACCTCGCCTGGACAGGCCGTGGGGATGTCTCGTTGTCTTTTAACGCCGGTCTGCCTGCCCCATCCGCTTTGTTGTTTGCGTTGTTACATTGTTGGTCCGAGTACCGAGCAGTAGTACTATGCTGCAGACTGCATGGACGCATGGTGGTGGTGGTATTGGTACGAGTTAAATACTACTGACATAATGGACATGCTTGTTTTGTAGCAGCAGGCAAAACAGTTGTATTCTTGTCTGCGCTTTTACTACTGCTGACCTACAGTGATTTCCCGGTGGCTACCTAGGAGGCTAGGATTATATGGACAAAGGCCGCGAGTCTGCAAAAATGACTCTACTTACTCTAAATCTCTAATGATGACCTTACCATCTGCAGGACACATTAGCCACGTCCATCTAATGATGACCGTACCTTATGGAGTGTTACTGTACGTAGTCATTGCTGGGTGGTAAAGCAAGAATTAATTGGATGGACTCGTGTTGAATCCTAGAGCGCCAATTCATCTTGGGTTTAGATTGCTTGAAACGAATAGTAACAGCTACGGTGAGCTTAGCAATAAACACTCAGACTACATAAACAGTCCACCGAACCGAACAAAAGTTCCACCACGAAGGATCATGAGTTCGTCATCTCGAGGGTGTTAGGCGCACCTTCCACAGACAGGACTTCCGAAAGCGAGAATTCGTGATCACGGTGGTTATGGAAAAGTTCTTTTCTTTAGATCAGAATTGTTAGCTCGTAGATCTACTAGCACCCCACGATGTTTTTTTGAAATTATGCGCTGCGACAATAATGACTGTACTAGCACACTGCTGAGGAGAACTAAATTAAAGAGAAACCAACTCAACTTAATTTGGTCCCGGTTGGTGATGAAAGTATAATTACCATCGATGATTCTAGGTTATTCTCTTTGTAACCAATTCTACTCATACTACGTGGGAAAAGAGGAAAAAAGGACCAAATAACTTTGTCCTAAAAAAGTTCGTAGGAAACAATCAAAGTAATACGGCGAGTCCGTCGCGTAATTAGTGTTCACCCTTTTGTGATCCAAGTACCCTCCGGAGGCGCAAAGAAAATCTACTATTCCTAAGCGCATAAACTGTGAACCAATTTAAGGTCGGTCCCGGATCCGGTGATCACCTTTTGGAGTACGTCTTTGGGCTACTAGGTTGGTCCGGATGCCACTCTTCCCCATCTAGAGCCATCTCTTCACTTCTATCGGTGGCTCACATTCTGCAACGGCTATCTACCCACGAGATTCTTGCAGAAAGGGAGAACTCAATCAGCAGTTCATAGAAGTTGCCCCAACCTACCGTTTCACAAAGCAATTATATGATCAGATCATTGTTACGAGCAATCCTTTCAAATGCTGGAACATAAGCGACGGTGATATCAACACATAACCAATTCAGTTCAACTGTAGCTCAAGGTTGCTGCACTCTTACTGCAACTGGCAGGAGCAGGGAGCATGTCGAGTTCCGGCCGTGCTCGGAGAACGACGTCGAAACCCAACCCGAATCTCATGGGATTCAGTGCGTCCTCATGGCAATGATAGCCGGGAGCGGTCAGCGAGATGTGACTCGGAAACAGATCAAAACAACGCCTCCGTCGCAGTACGATTCTACGAACCCGACGTCAACTACTAGTACTCAGGAGTGGCGTGATGTGCAGTTTTACTCCTTTTGCTTGCACGGCTCGGTGGCTTTAGCTCCGGTTTACTTTGAAAGGACAAAAGGAAGAGCGATAAAAGAAATGACCGTAAGTTGCACCGAAACCTCTGCCTTTTACATTTCCCTCCTGATGTCGATCTTTTGCTTTATCTTGTTTTTGTGTTTCTCTTTCGTTTAAAAAAAAATTAGTAAAGGCAAAAGAAGTTACAGTGTCCTTTTCTCCTGTGATTTATTTGGGCTTGAAGACAAATGTGGGCCAATGCAGAACAGAAGCTCAACGGTAGCTGTCTATGTAATTATTAGCTGTTAGTAGGTGGTTCCAGTAATCCAGCGTCTAGATGAAATTTATAGGATTAGTTTTGTCTAGGAGTGTTCTAACTTGCCGTGAGATCACAAACGGCTAACTGGGCTCCCATTGCCAAAACGTACGTAACAACACATTTTCAGGCCTGATCTAGATGTTGGGCTTACTCGGCTCGGCCTACTAGAGTACAAGTCAAAAGGTGGCGCGCCAGCAATCTTATCCGGATACCAGAGAGGAAAGGCCCATCTCGTACATTTGGACCTTTTTTTGGGGGAAATTTTAATATTTTAATGATCTCGTTGCTAGCTTCTACGTGCAAAGGAATACTACTGTTTCATGGCCTTCGGCCATAGATTGAAGAACTGAACGATCAGTTCATTTCAAAGTAAACAACAGTTCAAGCCTCTATGTCAAGGAACAGTACCCCTCAATCGATGATTTTGACAGACTATGCAACTCAAAATAATCAGTGGTGTTTTCTTGTAGATACCTGGTTTAATTAACTCAATGATCACGCTAACATGACAGTTCATGAAAACGAATCCGCCCGACACGTTTTAACAAAATCGATCAATAAACAAATTCTGGAGGATTTAATTGATAAATGGATTAAATCCACGTATACTACACATACGGGTTGAACATGAATAATTCTGGCTTTCTCCTTTCAAAAAGGTTAATCTGGTTCTCATGGTATAGGTGTATTATGCACACCACGTTAGCTTAACAAATAGGCGCCATGGGCGTGGTGCCGTTGACTTGGGCGCATGCTTGCGTCCGCGATGACGATTTTGGGTTTAGTCAAATGATTATTTTGTAATGCTTGGTAAACAATTATTCCAAAAATATACAGGTATAACGTTACACAAGTTATGCTACTAAATTCATCTTTGAAAGTACTTGTACTCATTGGATCGTGGTAAGATCAGGACAGCTTAATTTAAGTCAAACCTCAGAAATAGTTCAAGAACAGAGTTTCCGCTGTTGCTGCAGGCACACATTTTACTTTTGGTTATACGACGTTATTCTATCTTCAGAGTAAATCCGACACTACTCCGTAGTTCTGGACTTCTGGGTTAGCAGCCGCTGACCATGTACGCTCTCCAATTAATGCTGCAGATTTTGTCAAGATACTCCTTTTTAGGAAGATACTCCTTGACATACTAGACGATGATCTTTACTCTTCGTTCCTTGATTCTGATAGAAAATGCTTATACAGTTAAACTACCTAATTCGCGTTGTTGAAGTATGAACACAGTAACGTTCCTAACATGTTGTTGGTTCGAGGGTGTATGGAACCGTATCTTGTGTATATCTAGGACTCTGGGTTCGGAACAAAACATATTTACATACCAAACACCAGCTAGAATACTGCATTTTTTCTATTTTCTACGGGAATTAACTTGTTTTCTAGAAATTGAAATTCATGCGTTCCGATTATGCTTATTAGTTCTAAATAATGCTTCAACTACTCCAGCCCTTTACTCCAATTTTTCTTGCACCGTCGCCACCTTCCGTCAAATACTCAAATACTCAACTCATTCGCCCACCCTTGCCACACCGTGTTCATTTTTCTTTCAACCTCTGAACGGATAAACCAGATGGAGTGTTTGGATGCTATTCCAAAAGTGAAAAGCGCGAAAGTATGTGACTCTGTAGTCTGCACATATATGCAGGCATGCGGCTTGCATATCGAGTGGTGATCCATCGAGTGGCTTGCATATCGAATGCTGATTGATGACTTGTCGGCCGGCTGGGCTAGCGAGCTGCGTGGACAGGAACCAAGTAAAGCGGATGCCCTTTTGGGCTTCTCTCTCCCTCGTGGATTTGTTGCCGCACTTTAGCTGCTTTCTTCCACTGTGTCTCAGCTAGTTATGTCCGTGTGTCTGGAGGAACAATGGAGCAGCAAATGTCTCATCAGTTATCACAATTTGTTCTCCCTACTTACACCTACGTACTCCTGCCGATATAGCTAAGCTTGCTGTCAGCCGCTGGCTACCTGGGGCATCGACCGAGAACTGACCGAGAACCGACAGGTTGCTAGTTTAGCGCAGTCCGTATATATTGCCATGGTTTCAATGTTTATACTTTGACTATCAATTTATATCAAATATACCTTTTTAATAAAAATAAGTAACCATTATAAAAATATATTTTATGATAAATCTCGTATAATCAATTTAGTGTTATAAATATTGATATTTTCTTCTTTATTTATAGTCAAACTTTAAGATGTTTGACTGAAACAAATTCTAAAAGAATATGTATCGTGACACAGAGGTAGTAAGAAGTTAGGATGAACATGCATACCGAAACAGTTGGAATGGAATAAATCTACGGCGAATGATGATCCAAATGCAGCTGCTTCATCCGCTTTGGAATAGATGTGATGTCCACAAGACGTTTGTTTTCCAACTTAAAAGCAGTGCGTACATGTGGTATACATTCGGAGATATCTCAATCAATATTCCAGGTCGATATCAAACTCAATACATTTCGAACCATGCATGCAAAGCATATGTTGTGGTTCTCAGCACTAGTTCAGTACACCAGTTGTACGTAAGACAGCTGATTAAAGTACAGGTACTATATATATGCGTGCATGATGGAACAAGATGCCAATATAATTAATTAGCATATATGCACCATCCCTTAATTCGACGTGTACAAAGAGTGAGCATGCATGCAGTTTAGCCACATATTGTACATACATATGGTACAAAATAAGTAGGCGTTGATGGTACATGCATGTGTTATTCCAACCAGATTATACATATATAGCGACTGTGAGTTAGCTCCAGGGATCAATCCAATTTACTACCATTGGTCGACGGAGAGTACGTAGACATAGATACGCAGTAAATTATTTATTTTGAGTGACGGGTTGACCCTTGAGACCCTCGAGCTGTGCCTTGCCCCTGGGGCCGTTCGTCCTCACGTACACCCTGTAGTGGTCGAAGGTCATCGCAGGGTAGAGGGATGGCCGGCCCGGCGTCACCAGCTCCGGCGCCGGCGCTATCGGGACGTCCGGTCTCGGGTTGTAGAAGAGCGCGAGGGAGATGCGCTCCTCCTTGGCGTTCACGATCACCCGGTGCTCCACGCTCTTGTACACAGAGTTGCTCAATATCTGTACGTATCATCACGAGGAGATATTAGTTCAAGATTTATTAACACATACAGGTGAAAATATTACCACAGGAGACTTGTCGATACATATATATATATATATATATATACTACCTCGGATTCATGCACATATGGAATATTGATATCGATGAATTTGCCGTGCATGCATGCATGTGCAGTTGGCTGTCTCGTGATGTGAACCGTATGATTCGCTAGAACATGCATATCCGAGGTACCTTTAAGCTGACAGAAACCAGAATGCACGCATTTTATCGTAGATCGGCTCACCGTCCATGCATGTGTGCTCTCTCTCATGGCATCTTGAGTCAACTCCGGAAATATAATATGCATTCTTTGATTGCTGAGCACGTACTATCCAGCTAGGCATGCAGCTAGCTATTCTTAATTTCAAACAACGGAAGGCGACCGGGGGGTGGTCGATAGACCAGCTGTCTACATTCCAAGACAGCAACAATACGTATGAATTGAACTGTTATTAGGTACTATGTGCCACTTAGTCATGATCACGAATCCACGATCCAGTATATATACTACTACTATTATTTTGCTTCCAGATCGAAGCCCGATGGCATATGGATCGATGCATGCATGCACCACGCACACGCATGCATGCACCACGCGCAACTGATCAGTTACGTGCTGCGTACCTGAATCTGGTCGCCGACGTTGACAATGAAGGCGTCGCGGATGGGCTGCACGGTGACCCACTCGCCGTCCCCGCGGCGGACCTGCAGGCCGCAGACGTGCTCATCGGCGAGGAGGACGGTGAGGACGCCCGGGTCGGAGTGCGCCGAGAGGCCCAGCGTGAGGTCCGGCTGCGGGCACCGTGGGTAGTAGTTGGCCCGCAGGCACGCGCCGCACTCCGCCCCGCCGAACGCTTCCTGGAGCCGCGCCTCGTCCAGGCCCAGGGACGCGGAGAGAACCTTCATCAGGAGCTCGCAGAGCCTGATCACCTCGCGCCCGTACTCCTCCGACACCTCCCTGCAAACACACGCATACATACATGAGCTATATATCACTGCATCAGTAACCGTAAAAGTAATAGCGTCATCAACAGCAGTTTTCTTTCCAGCTGCCTACGTACTGAGTGTGGAAATCAATAGCAGCCTGTTACTTGTACTGTTCATTAATAAGCCAACCAAGTGGACAGTGACTGCACGTGTGAAAATATATGTTTTAGGGTCAATCGAGTTTCTGTTGCGTCCTATGCTTTCTTAGCTTGGAATAGTAGTCACTACTCTTGCTCTCATGGCCCTTTTGCATGAAAGCACCTTTCACCTACTTTTCGTCGCACGCACGTGTTGGATCTTATATGTTGAGAAAGGTGCACGAAATGAACCTCCTTTTCTACGTACGGCCTAATTTTGTAGGGTTTTAAACCGGAGAAGTATGGTTATTACGTCTATCCAGCATGTGCCACGGTTAAGGCATATATAGCAATGACTACTGCTAGAGTAGTAAGGACACCTTTTGAGATAAGAGGAAATCTTTGGCACAAGGTTACATATGAACTCGTAATTGAGAACACAAAGAAAAATTCTACCTAAATTTTTTGAAAAATTATACATATACATTATGGGACAAAGTACATACTTGTAAATATTTCTTAAGAAGTATTATTATTTGTGATCCGTATAAAAAATAAAATGAGCTATTGTACGATAGTGAACAAGAATGTGTAAAAAAGCAACTAACTTTGTTTTTTCACACAGATCGCAAATGGTCATATTTTAACCGACCGTTTTAGATATATACTTCATCCCTCAAGGTGGCAACGGGTCGGGTTCGGGCGGGTAGAACTCTCCTAAACCCGTGCCCGAATCCGTCAGCCTGCCCAAAACCCGCCCGTGAAAATCCCCACGGGGGACAATCTATACCCATACCCGAACCCGATGGATACCCGGGTACCCATGGATATCCATGGAGGCAGCCCAATTCCTCTGATCCTCTCCTCCGCTGCTCGCCTGCCACGCCCAATTCCTCGTCTGCCACGCCTAATTCCGCTCCTCCGCTGCTCGCTGGTCGGCGTTGCTCCTGCACTGCACGTCTGCCCACGCCAGCTCTCGCTCCCACTCCTCCGCTGCTCGCCACAACCGACCGGCTCAGCAAGGGCGCTTTGGCTCGCGGTCATCGGCTGCCCGCCATTCCTGGGTGGATGCGGAGGTCGCCATCCCGGGGCGTGGGGTGGATTGCCCTCCATGGTCGCCGCGCCCGCTCGCTGGTGATGGTGGACTGCCGGTTGGTCAGTGGCGGAGGAGGAGGAGGAGGAGGAGGCGCCGGCGGCCGACGGGATTGGAATGGGGGCGGAGGCCGGCGGGATTGGAATGGGGGGTGGAGGCCGGCGGGATTTGAACGGGCGACGGGCGGGATGGAGGCGGGTGGCAGCCGGTGGGATCGGGGGGCTCACGGCTGGCGGCCGGTGGGATCAGGTAGAAGGGAAGGGGATTAGGGAATGGGGGATCAGGGCGGGTGGCGGCTGGAATGGGTGACCGGGTTAGGGAAACTAGGGTTTAGATATTAATTTTTTTATTTTCTATATGGCTCACACGTCAGTAACTATTTTCGGGTACCCATGGATATCCATGGAGCTATATTTGACTCCATACCCGACCCGTGGGTTCACGGGTATCCGCCCACGAGGATCCATGGGTCCAGTTTGCCCTCCATACCCAAACTCCATGGGTATATTACCCGCGGGTACTCGGATCCGTGGATAAAATTGCTAACTTGATTCATCCCATAACCTATGTGTATGAATTTTTTTTCATATTTTTAAAAAAACTTCTTTGTGTGGTTTCTTTTTTTCAGAATACAAGTTCCTATGTACCATGTTCAAAATAATATTTTTCTTTTTTGAGAGAAAGATATTAGTACCAAAAGGAAGAACAAGATATGAAAACGAAAGCTGACCCACCAGAGGGATAACTATATCTTCATGGCAATGAGTGTACTGTTCTCAGGTAAAACCTGACCGAACTTGGATATACATATTGGAGATTGGATTAGATATATTTGGGCAAGTTTCGCAGTATGTCATTCCAAACAGCTAGCCCTATTCTGTCGCCGATTATTTTTCTCCACGACATGCTTATATCTAAATTCAATGTTACTGCAGATTATCAGTATGAAAAAATAATACTTTGCTAGAGAAATAAATACATGGTGTTAATCCAACTATTCAACTCTAATTAATTAATTCACTGTAGCTAAAACCATAAATAGAATTTAGAGAATAAAACAGAAAATAATTTTGTATGAAGATGCAAAGTCCGATTTTGCACTTCGGGATTAAAACTTAAACTTTTTGAGAGTTTAGGGGTAAAGTAGTCGTATCTCTTAACTTAACTGGCATACAGATTTCATTTTATAAATTAACTTTGACAATATCAATATTAATATAAAACTAGCATGGTGTCCCGCGTAATTTTAATTATCTTTATTTTTTTATCCGTATATGTGATATTAGATTAGTACAAGAAATAAAAATTCAGATTGCGAGATTTAGGTACAGTTATGATGATCTATCGGATGCGATCTGTTTAGGTACAATTATGATGATTTATCGGTTGTAATATGTTTACGTACAGTTATGAAGATCTATCAGCTGTGATATATTTAGGTACAGTTATGTAGATCTATAGGCTGTGATTTGTTTAGGTATAGTTATGAAGGTCTATCGGCTGTGATCTGTTTGGGTACAGTTATGAAGATCTATTGGTTGTAGTCCACTAATAATAAAAGAGTCCACCAATTAACGATCGGATGTTTTGCTTTTTTGTGGGAATTTCTAGCCTATCTCTATTTTTTCTATTGTATTCTGATTTTAGTATATAAATAAATAGATAGATAGATATGTCAAATAATGCACAGCTCGGTCATGCCACTCTTTCTAAAAAGATTTTACTCGCAATATTAGAAACTAGATGAATTTCCCACGCAACTACTCCTATATGATATTACAATATACACGGGCAAATTTAGATGAATGTTGTATTTCCTATACAATTACTTTAACTATGATTGGACCGTAGTGTATTTAATGTATATATCTGACTAATGCGGGGTGTAGATGTTCTCTATTTTCTCTTATTGCGTGAGTTAATTTTTAGCCACTGAGGCTAACACAAGCTGTGTGCACATGGACAGCTACCATTCAGGAAATCAAAAGGTCCGGGAGTACATACTTGCAGATGCCGGGATTGGTCGGCCAAAACTTGGCCGGGCTCTTGGCGGCCTCCGGCCAGAGGTGGAGGAAGTAGTAGTCTCCCCAGTCAAGGACGGCGCCCTTCTGGACCCCGACCCGGCTGCCGTACCCCTCGTACGTCCGCGGCAAGTTGGCGTGCTGCTGCTTCGCCGGGACCGGCAGCCGGAAGAAGCCGCGCCACGCCTCCCGCGCCGCGCGCATCAGCTCCGGCCGCACCCCGTGGTTCACCACCTGGAAGAACCCCCACTCCCGGCACGCTGCCGCAACAGCCTCGGTCAGCTTGTTGAGGCGGCCCTCGTCGGTCGCCGCCGCGCCGCCGCCATCCTCGAGCAGCTCGCCGAGGTCGATGACCGGAATGCTGATGTCCGAGGGCTCGTGGACGTCGGCCGCCAGCTGCACAGCTGGGCGGTCGCACGGCGGCTTGACGTAGCAGGCCGGGATGGCGTCCAGGCCACATTCAGCGACCGCCTGCACGCGGACGACGGGCTCCGGCCACTCTTTCATGCAGTCCGCCATTGATATGCTGCCTATGCAACAGTAATGGAATAATTAAAAATAGCTACAAAGAAAAAGGAGCTGCTAGCCTAGCTAACTCCTACAGTTACAAACACGAGGCGCATATGTACATGCACTGATGCACAGCGAGCCTGCATCTGGGAGCCTTAAAATCACGAGCCGAGTGGAAAAAACACGACAGGAACAGAGCTATATGAATAACGAGGACGGAGAAGAAACGGGACAGAGCACGAGCAGTCATGGGAAATGCTACTGATGTCGATGATTCGTGGTCTCATGCATGGCATAGATGGTGAGAGGCAGGTATGGCCGTATGGGCATGCACTAGCTAGCTAGCTAGCACTGCACCTTGATGGCGTTATTAAACACCGTGACTCACACAAGAACACGAGAAACGCAAGACGAGCTAGCTACCGGGCCTAGAACACGTCGGAGAGAACGGCGAAGGAAAGGTACGTACTTGGGGACAAACGGACAGTTAAGCCGCGAGTACTCGAGCGAGAGGAAGATGAGTTCGGTTATGCCTGTGTGTCTCAGCGCGCAGTCATCCGCTCCTTTATTGGCTTAAGTGCTCGATCGAGAGGGGTATATATAAGAGAGACAGAGCAAATGCTTTTGGCTTTTTTGATTCGTTTAATTTGGCTTTTTTTCCGTAGACAATAGGCTCACCTGATCTGGTTGGCCGCAGTTGCACAGCTGGGTCACGTGTTTTTAGTGAGGGAATTTTGGGATTCGTCGCGGTCAATCGAGATGGGATAGCTGACGGTGACCAGTGGTATTGAACGAGGCAGCTCTGCTCCATTGTACAGTAAAACGTACTGCTACTTCAAGCTAGCCGGTCTCTCCGAAAGTCCACGGATCAGACGTGGCGAGGCATTAATACAATCGATCAGTAATGCAGGTAAACGCGAGCGCAGTGCTTAGTTGTCGCAGAACGTCAAGATGACAAGACACATAAGCGAACTAGATCGAAGAGGCACGTGTTGCTGTGCCCGTCCCTCAATAGATGAGAATTATTGAAAAATAATCAATACTACTAAAGAAAAATAATCGGTAGAAAAAAACTTTAAACAATAGGAAGATCTAACTATTCAAATTAGCCTTATCAAATAGTGTGCATAAGAAAACCAACATGCTCTCTAATGGTTCATTTTTCACGATTAAAAAAGCACATATACATATGGCAACTAATTAAGTGCTGACTCATTCACCGAAACATATTTTGAAAACACTAACTGGCTGTACAAGTAAATAAATCAAGTCCAGCTAACTTGACATAGAATTTTAGAATTATAAAATTACAAAACACAGATATCATTATCACAAATGAATAATTCTTGAAGTACCAAATATCATGGCAACACTTAATTTGTAGTATATTGACTATAATCACTACATCTGACTTGCTAATGATTTTTCTGAATCAGCACGTTTCTTTACTCTGGCGGCCTTCAGCTTCTCTGCTTCAGCTCTTTTATGTGCTTCCCCTGTTTTCTGAATCTGAGCAGTCAACTGTGCTCTGCTTTCATTTGCTTCACTCCTATATTTTTCACATGATGCCTTTAAATCATTGGCTACTTTTCTTTCTGTATCAACAAGTCATTTATACTCTTCAGGCTTACGCGTTTCCAACTTCAGTAATTTTTGCATTTATAAAGCCTTGTTCTTTTCTTCTTCGATTTTTTCCTTCTCAGAATTAGTTCTCACCCTTTCTTCTTCTAAAATCTGTTTGAGCCTTCCATTTTCTTCCCCCAACTCAGAGATGCGTAAAAGCTCATTATCGTTCTGCAGATATTTTGTGTTTGCTGCAAGGTTGAGTTCTGTGCCTTCAGTTTAATTATCTCTTTCTCTAGTATATCCCTGGCATCAGACTCATGTCCCTAGCTGCTTCTGCTGAATCACTTCGCAGGCGCTCCTCACTGCACACTACTCATCCAGAAAACAGAAACAACAACCTATTAGTGCATGATACACCAAAAGGTTTAAAGATAAGTAGTAAAGCCATGCAAAGTCCAGAATTCCATGTGCTTAGTCAGTGACTGTCGGCGGAATGGGGCCCAGGGTCCCCCAAATCACCGGCGGAGACCAACCCAGATGCCGCGGCGCGAGCCACGTGGCGGTCGGGTCGGCGTAGACCCCGCCCCGGCAGCAAAGTGGGCCCGGCGGTCAACCCAAGCGCTCGGGGGCCTTCCCCGAGCGCCGCGCTCATGTGCAACCATCTGAAAGGGCCTCGGGTTCCCGAGAGCCCAAGGCTCAGGAATCGAGGGGGCACTCGGGGTCCTTCCCCGAGTGTCCGGTGTCCCCGGGTGCGTGGGCCCCAGGGGAGCGCACGGGGCATTCCCCCGAGCACTCCTCCTGGAGCTCCGCCCGTAGGGGCCCCGAGCGATCCCTCAGCGAGCGGAGCGCTCGAGGTCACTCGGGGGCGGCCTGGGACAGCTGGCACCCCTCCCGTTCGAAGGAGCTGCTCGGGAACGTAGAGTTCGGGGTCGTCGGGTCCCCCTGTGGGGCCCACCTCCGGGCACGTCATCGAGCGGTTAGCTTCTCCCGCAAGCCTCAGCCCTGGCAGAGGCATTTAATGCATGTCATTTCGGCAAGGAATCCTAAGCCCTATGAGGGCATGATGACGGGCAGGCCGGGCCCCACCCGCTCAGGCGATAGGTTCCGTTGCCTATCACCTTCCACCTAATGATGGGTCCGTCTGACAGCTTTGTTGACCGACCGGGCGCGCCGCACCGCACGCCCCTGTCGCTGTCACCCTTTTTGCCCCCTTGGGTCGCATCACCGCGCGCCCCGGTGCGCGGGTTTGGTCGCTGACATCCGGGGCCCAGGAGCGGGTGTTTCACCCACTTTGTCAGAAGAAGCCCAGTAAGTCTCCATTTGCGAGACCCACCGGGCGTAAAGGTGTCAGGAGCCCTGTTCGGAAGCACGGCGAGAAGACACCCGGCGTGAAAAGCGGCGCCACGCATTAAATGAGAGGCGTGGGTCACCCTGTTGCGCCCACGTCGCCGGTAGAGCCCTCTGGCCGCTGTGGAAACCCTCTGAGTATATAAGGGGAGGACCAAGGCCATGCAAAGGGTTGGTTGATTCATTCGTTGGCAGATTGGTTAGCTAAATATTTCCCCAACTACACTCTCATTTGCTTTCTTCTCCGGCTGGTTCCTTAGCGAGAACGCTAGGGTTAGAGCTCTGAGAGAAGAACTCCTATTGTAGACAAAATAGCCTTTGCAATCCCAGATAGATCAATACGAACCCCAAAAGCAGGACGTAGGGTTTTACACCTCCGGGTGGCCTGAACCTGGGTAAATCCTCTGTGTCTATTGCATCAAATCCATCCCCCTCTCGATCTGTCACCGGCTCACAAAAAGAACTCTACTGCGCCCCCGGCCGAATCCCAAAGGGGGTCCAACCGGACGACCGCTAGAGGCGTCTCTACGCCGACAGTGACAATATTAGTTAAGTGCAACGTTGACAAGGATTATGCAATATAAAGGAAATAATGGGCATTGCAAAATACGCTTTGTTATTATAGAATATAAGAAGCAATAAGAGAAAACAAACATACTTTGAAAGGCTCATCTTCTCTGGGATAGGCACCTTCTATTAAATTCCTGGTAGCATGCTACTAACATGCTATTGAATTACAATTTAGAACATTAGATACTGCATAACAACAATCTTTAAAAAAAATAAAGGCTTTTGTTTTCTTTGGATGAAGAGAAGGATTTGAGTACAATCCCAAATCTGTGATTTTCAATTTGAGTACAATCCTGAACCTAGATATAGAGTTACATCATACATAATAGCAATCAATCTGTCGACGATCGGTGAATCGGCGATCTTACGGTATTCATGGAACGGTGATACTGGGGGGTAGGGACCTCTAGGGCCCAAGGCCAGGAGATCTGACAACAGGGGACAACCCTTTTTTATACAGGTTCGGGCCTCCCTCAGGATAATAACCCTACGTCATGTTCGTATTTATTGATGAAGAAAATGTCTTTATAATAAGGGTGTATGTTAGTGGCTACCCTAGGCCTAATCACAGACTAATCTAACTAACCCCGCGGGACTCGACTCCTTCGAGTAGCGGGTCTTCTAGGGCTTCACCTCCTGGGATTTAGCTCAACTCACTGTGTGACTAGAAAGACCTGTCCTCCCCTATGGGATTGCTGATCCTTATATAGGGAGCCCCCAGAGTCGTACTGGACATGGACTTACATCCGAGTAGGACTCTGGCTTCCTTGAACGTCGGAATTGACTTCCTAGTTTAAGGGATACCTTCCCTCTTTTCGAGGGGTTACCTTGTGGTCTGGGGATCCTTACTAGATACGCAGTACCTTTCTGGAAACCCGAGGAATTGTATGCGGATACCTTCTAATATACAGGATATCGTACTATACATCATCAAGCCCCCCATCAGTATGTGAAGTGAGGTCATGACTGTTCTGTAAAAAATCTGCCCTTCTTGGGGAGCAGCTCCGAGTAGGCGAACCAGGTGGTCCTTGTCGACAACTTTCTCGAGTAGACTTAATCCCTACCGAGTAGTCGTGACAGATATATCGGAGCAATTCTCTGGAAAACCCAAAGTTCTTTCCGAGCCGATCTGATCCGTCGATCACGGACACGCGTCTTCCCTGGCGAATTTCTGGAAACTGAACCGTCGTGGCAGAAATTTCACGTGGTGATGAAGAATCTTTCCTTTTTTCTGCCCCGCTGTGCGGCTGACGTGAGCCGTAACACGGCGCGCTCGTCGGGGTCGTGGGTTTGTCAGGCCCCCTTTTTCCCGCGCAACACCTTGTATGCGGAAAAAGCAACTGTCCGTATTAAATGCGATGGAACGGATCATGCCGTTAACCGTGCTCGGTCAGGCGAAGATTGAAAATTCCTTAAGGAACCAAGAGTTGGGGTTTTTGCCCACGTCACTCTCCGTCCCTTAGCATTCTTGCCCCCCTCGTCTTCTTCCTCGCGCCATGGCCAGACATCCGCCGACTGGGAATCCCTGGCCACGCTCGGAGCTAACACAGGCGAGGCTGGCATTTTCTCTGGAATTGACTCTTATTCAATCAACCTTTCAAGCCGAATTTCGCCCTGTTTTGAACGAGAGGATTCCTATACCTGATCCTGGTTGGCTGGTCATTTTTCCTGATTTCTTTCGATGCGGATTCTTTTTCCCTCCTTCTACCTTCCTATCCTCTGTCTTCTAGTTCTATCGGATTGAGGTGGTAAACCTTGATCTGGCATCGTATATCATTCTGAGTGTATTCGCACATTTGTGCGAAGCTTTCCTTGGGGTTCGTCCTTCTTTGGATTTGTTTAGATACTATCACAAACTGGTGAGAATGAAGAAGGAGATTGTAGGAGGCGTGAGCATCCGTCTTAGAGAAGATAAGACCGTGGAATACATAGATGCCACCAGGATCCGATCGTTCCTGGGGTGGGAGACTGAGTGGTGCTACTGTCGTCCATTGTCCACCTTGGGTATTAAACACTGGGGTTCTCTGCCCGACGTTGTATCCTCGTGGGCTGATGAGACCCTACTTGATCCCCGACTCAAGTGCATGATCGAGGAGATCAAGATCCTCCGAACGCGTGGCCTGTCCTCATTCGATGTCGCCTCCGATTTTATCAGGCAAGGGATATGCCCCTTACGATTGAGGGAGGCAGGCGCCTGGGGTTCGACGAGCGATCCTTACCAAAGGCGGAAGAGAATGGGTAAGCCTCGGACCCTTCCTACGACTGGCAAATAAAGCTTGTCGGGATGTTCTAACTCCCTTTGTTTTGAACAGCTCTTTTGGAAGCGAAAGTGTCCGAGAAGGTAAATCCCTTTTCAAAGAGGTACCTCCACCAGGTCATCAGGACATCCCCTTGTCGCTACCCTTTCGACCTCCACACGAGCGGGAAGAGGTTCTAGCTGTAATCTTTTGTTTTCTGGACCTCTGACCTTTCTAGTCCAAGTAAAACCGATTTTGCAGGATGGATCTCCTCCAGGGAGAAGGACGTGGGATCACGGACCCCGAGGCGGGGCCCTCCCTTTCTAGGCGGAGTCCGACTGCTGCAGGGGACCGATGTGATGAGATCACCAGACCTGTCGAGGGGGACTCAAAACGGGTGGAAGGGTCCACGCGGGTGGACTGGAACCTTCCACGCTTACTCCTGAATCGCCTCTCCTTCGGGGAGCGGAAGATCCTCCGGCCCGACGAAGACGCTCTGTTTCATTGAAGAGGGCGAGGTATTTTCCCTTTATCTTCGTTTTATCGAGCCTTCTTGCATCGCTCTGGGCGCTGAATATGGCTTGTAGGGAAGCGTCTCCGCCAAGACCCGACCAGCCTACTGCTCCAAGTAGGAGGTTATCTGCCTCTAGATTATTACCTAGCCGGAGTCCGACTAGCGTGATGTCACCTCCCTCGCCCAATAAGCATCAGCCGATGACTGGTCAGCAGGGCGGGGAAGCTTCGGTCGCAGATGATCCCGTGGTGCTGCTCGGGCCTTTGGTGGAGGTAAGGATGTCCCTGCTCGTCGTCAGCCCCGTGAAATAATTTTGTTTGATTGTCTGACCTTGACGTTTTTCTCAGCGCGTCCAAGGTAGATGGAGCTCCGTCTGTAGCGAGGTCTGGGAACTTCGGGACCAGTCGACTCTGCTCTCCAGTGCTATTTCCCAAGAGAAGGCACGTGCCTCTTCTGCCGAGGAGAACCTGCTAAGGGTTGGCGGATCGCCTAGAGTCGGTGCTTCGGACGGTCGGCGTATCCCTCCGGGCTACCGAGAGTTTTCTAGATCGTCTGGTGGAATTGGACCGCGCCGCTCAAGACTTTTCTGGGCGTTCGTGTTTGCCCGATGCGTGAACGTGTGGTCGATCTTGTGGTATTTTTACGTGTGACAGACTCGTATGGGGGACTTCTTGGTTATGACCTTCTGACGATATTGTCCGTGTCTAGGACATCTGACCATCATGGCTAGCCCCCGACTGTCCACTCGAGGAGTGTTCTCGAGTGGACAGTCGATTAATCTCACACATAGAACTTCTGGAGCTGGTCGATATTCCAGGAATTTGTTAAGACTCGGCCGTCCTCCATTGCTAGTCGGAACGATCCTGGTCGAGTGACCGCGACTATCGTGTAAGGACCTTCCCATTTGGGAGAGAGCTTATTGCTGTTGCTTTTGTTCTGAACGAGTCGTAGAATGAGATCCCCAACTTGCAATGAGCGCTGCCGAACGTAGCGGTCGTAATAACGACGGAGGTCCTGCTGGTAGCTGGTGGCCCGGAGCAAGGCCTGAGTCCGTTTTTCTTCGATGAAGTTGAGGTCGTCCTCTCGTCGAGATATTTCCTCCTTGTCAGCGTACAGCTCGACCCGTGGTGACTTGAGGGCAATTTCGTAGGGGAGCATGGCCTCGGCTCCATACACCAAGCCGAACGGTGTTTCGCCGGTGGCCCGACTGGCAGTTGTTTGCAGAGCCCATAGGACGGAAGGCAGTTCGCGTACCCAAGCTTTGGCGTGGGTGGAGAGTCTATCGAAGACGCGGGTTTTTCATTCCTTGGAGTATAAGTCCGTTGGCGCGTTCGACCTGCCCATTACTCTGCGGGTGTGCGACCGAGGCGTAGCATATTGTGGTACCGAGCTCAGTGCAGTACTCGATGAATTCGGCACTGGAGAACTGGGTTTCATTGTCGGTTATGATCCTGCTCGGAACGCCAAATCTGGTCATAACGTTTTTCATTATAAATCGCTTGGCTGCTTCCGACGTGATCTGTGCGACTGGCTCGGCCTCGATCCATTTAGTGAATGTATCGATTGCGACAAACAAGAACTTATAGTCCCCCGGGCGCCACCGGAAACGGCCCTAGGATATCCAGGCCCCACGTGGCGAATGGCCATGACAAGGGAATCGTCTGTAATGCTTGGGCAGGTTGGTGAACGCGTCTGCGGTGAAATTGACACTGACGGCATCGCTTCACTAATTCGCTCGCATCACGGAGGGCTGTCGGCCAATAGAATCCTTGTCTAAAGGCCTTTCCGACCAGGGTTCGGAAAGATGCGTGTGCCCCGCACACCCCTCCATGGATCTCGTCGAGTAGTCTTATACCCTGCGTCTGGGGGATACACCGCATGAGCACTCCGTGAGCTCCTCGTCGGTAGAGGGTTCTGTCGACCAGGGAGTACATCCTAGCGCGTCGGGCAAGTTTGCTCAGAGAGTGTATCATCCTCAGGCATAGTTCCATCGAGAAGGTACCTGCGGATGGGCTCCATCCACGAATCCTCAAGATCGAGAGGAGCGACGAGGCGCCCCGCCACTCCCCTCGAAGCGTCAATACCTGGTGACGCCCTTGAATGGTGCTCGATGCTGGGCATAGCCATTCCTTCGTCCACGGGTTCGCGAGAAGCTATGGACGGCGTCGAGATCCTTTCTACAAAGGCTCCGGGTGGGCATGGAGATCGTGAGGAAGCTAAGCGGGCAAGACTGTCGGCTCGGCAGTTGTCCTTTTGAGGGATATACCGTACTTCGAAAGTCGACGAACTTCTTCTCTAGCTTTCTCACCTCCGCAAGGTAAGCTGCCATATTTGGGTCTGTGGTCTGGTATTCCTTGGACACTTGTCTCGCCACCAACTGTGAGTCCCCACTCACGAGGAGGCGGCGGATACCGAGTGCGGAAGCGACTCTGAGACCGGCTAGCAGACCTTCGTACTCAGCTACGTTATTCGTGGCTGGGAAGTCGATCTGCAGTACATACTGCAGGCATTCTCCGGTTGGGGAAGTTAAAATTATCCCAGCCCCCGCTGTCGACGCCTAAACGCCGGCGTCGGTGGTCCGGAAGGACCCCCTTTGGGATTCGGCTGGGGAGGAGCTGGAACAGGAGCTACGATCTGTCTAGGCCCGGTTTTACGATGGGAAAAATAGGGACAAAGATTTATCTAGGTTCAGGCCACCGTGGAGGTGTAAAACCCTAGTCCTCGTTTGGTGTGTGTTCACGTTTAAGATATTATAGAGCCTTTGTTCTTACAAGGGCCGTTCTTCTCTAAAAGATCTAACCCCTTGCATGGCCTCGGTTCTCCCCTT
Source organism: Stipa capillata (assembly GCA_019208055.1). NCBI lineage: Eukaryota > Viridiplantae > Streptophyta > Magnoliopsida > Poales > Poaceae > Stipa > Stipa capillata. Next base: position 511,393 of record JAGXJF010002372.1, on the reverse strand, counting down.
ATATACCCGGGGGTTTACCACAGTGACCGAAGGGCATTAAATGTAAAAGATGCGCTGCTTACGCGGGGGGCGTGGGCACGCCATGCCGTCCGCCGAAGGCTGCTGCAGAAGGGACGTTCGTCTGACATACCATCCTCGGAAGCCGGGTCTTCATGATGGGTTGAAATGTGCTGGAGAGGACTTAACGGGCAAGCTACCCGCCACGGCGACCATTGCCCGGGTCCCACGGACCCAAGGGACGCACCTGGGCATGCCGTACCGTGTTCGAAAGTCATAAAGCGTGTCAGATGATAACTGACAGGCCTTATCACGTCGGTGGACGACCGCGTTGGGCCTGGAGTAGGCATGCCTGCTGACAGGCATTAAATGCACCAGACAGGCCTTAAATGCACCCGATGGGACACGTGGAAAGGGCCCGCCGGGGCCCTTTGGAGGGCGCCGCGGATCCCCCGCCACGTGTACTGGTGGACCCACGAGGATTGCTCGGGGTCAAGGCCCCCGAGCGATACTCGGGATGGAGCCCCCGAGGGGTTCTCGGGGCACCTCGCCACGTGGCACGGGGGAGGAACCTAAAGGTGTTCGGGGACCCCCGAGCACGCATCCTCGACCACTTGCTGCACGTGGGCCACTTGGCTAAACCCGTAGGGGCCAAGCGGGCATAGTGCTCGGGGGTAAGCCCCCGAGCGCATACTCCCGATTCCCACGTCCTTTGGGTGATGTGGCATCGAGTTTGGGCCTTTGCCGACGGCTAAGGGAACCCTAGTTCCCGCACCGCCGACAGTTAGCCCCCGGGCCTGCTTCCAAAACGTCGGCCCAGAAAGGGGGCAAGATTTGGGGGCGGGCCCAAAGATCTCTTGGGCCACCGAGATGCCGGCCCACCGAAGGAAACTGGCGGGGAAGCTGGTTCGACCTCCGCGCGCGGCGCGCTGGGGGAACCGCCTCTATTTTCGCGCCTCGTGGGGGCGCAATCAGTTACAAAAACCGAGCCGTCCCCACGACCGCGCGGCGCACGAAGCATTGCAGCCTTTTTGCAGTATTTTCGAATTCCTCCCAATCCTTTAAATGCTCCTTCGCCCGTACGCCTCCACTTTTCCACGCCTTTCACAACCGCTTCTTCTTCCTTGCGCCGTCTGCCTTTGCTACGCCTTTTCGCCTCCTCGCGCCCAAGCTTTCTTCTCTCTCCACACCCTTCGCCACCATGCCTCGGAAGTCGAGGAGCTCCAAGCGCCGCTCGTCCCCGCCACCCGTTGCCGCCCCCGGCATCCTTCCCAAGTCCCGCCTCCTTAACGAGGAGGCCATGGACAAGGTGCGGATGATGCTGGTTCCACGGGGGAAGAAGAACCATCGGGAGGTGCGGCCGGCGACGTACCCGCCGGAGCCGTACGACAACGAGACCGTCACCTTCTCCAGCTTCATCGCGGTGGGCCTGGCGTCACCGTTCTCCGCTTTCTTCATGGCGATGTTGGAGGAGTATGAGATCCATCTGATCCATCTCACTCCGAACTCGGTCGTCATGCTGTCAATCTTCGCTCACCTTTGCGAGATGTTCATGGGGGTGATGCCGTCGGTGGCGCTGTTCCGCAACTACTTTGTGCTCCGGTCGTCGGGGAAAGGCCGGGGCTCCGACCGGCGGGAGACGGCGGGGAGCTGCAACTTCCAGCTTCGGGAGAATATGGAGGAGGCCTACGTCCCGCAGGAGCTCCGGAACAAGTGGGATGATTGGTGCCAGCAATGGTGCTACATGGCCACCGATCCACACACCCGGCTGCAGCTTCCCGACGGCCCGGCGGAACCGCAACGGAGGACGTGGGAGTTCCTACCGGAGGACGACGATCTTCTGACGCCGGTGGTGGACCGGATCGCGCACCTGCGATCCGAGGGCCTGACGGCGACGATGGTCGTCGGGGATTTCATCCGGCGGCGGCTGGCGCCGCTGCGGGATCGCGGCCGCGCTGCGTGGATGTACACCGGCATCAACGACTACGGCCGGACGGAGCCCGGCCTGGCGGGGGAGCTTGCGCCCGACGCCATTAAGACGCTGCTGCAGATGCTCCTGGGCTCCGGAGCCTCCACGGGTGCCGAGCTGTCCCGGCCGGATCTTCCGCTTTGCCTTCATGTGAAGCGTGACGAGATCCGGGCATCACTCCCCGAGTTCGACTCGAAGGGGGTGATGTTGCAGAAGGAGGCCCGGAAGGCGCAAATGTCCCGCCACATGACGCTCGTGGACGACGAGGGCGCCGCTGAAGGCAGGTCGAGTGCCGGCGCCGACCGTGGGGATCCCGCGGACCCGAAGGGGAAGAGGGCGCGGCCGCCTTCTCCTCCGGCTCCTCCGTCTCCGCCATCTCCGTCGCCGCCTCTACCGCGACGCTCACCTCCCCGCCGGACGGTGGCGGGAGCCGGGGGTAGCAGCGCGGGGCAAAGCGATGCCCAACCGGCGGCGGCCGAGGGCGCGGCGCAGGGGATCTCGGGGCAAGGCAGCTCCCGACTGGCGATGGCCGAGGGCTCGGCGCAAGCGAGCTCTAGACAAGGCAGTGCCCAACCGGCGACGGCCATGGGCGCTGCGCAGGAGAGCTCGGGGGGAGGTAGTGCCCAACCGGCGACGGTCGTGGGCGCTACGCAGGAGAGCTCGGGGGCCGCCGAAGCGGCGGCCGCGAGCAAAAAATGGAAAGAACCAACGCCGGCGACAAGTCCGGGATTCGAGGTCCCGACCGCGCGCTGGCGATACCAAGGGCCTTCGAAGAAGTAAGTCGCAAAACTTGCTTCCTTTGACTTTAAATGGAGTGTGCCGCACTCGGGAGTTAACCCGAGCTTTTTGTTTGGATTTCAGGGCGCCTAAGAAGGCTCGGACGTCCCCGAGCCCCCAGACTCAGCCGAGCTCCGAAGCCAGCTCAGGGGGCGAACTTGCCCCGAGCACCGAGGCTGGCTCGAGGGAGGAGCCTACCGCCAGGGTCGATCCTACCCCGACCACTGAGGCGGGCCTGAGCGCCGAGGAGACCCCGGGAACTGAAGACACCCCGGGGGATGCGGCTGCCCCGAGCGCTAAGGAGACCCCAGGGACTGGAGATGCTCCGGGGGCCGGATCTGCCCCGAGCACCGGCGATGCCCTGGGGACCGGGGATGCCCCGAGCACGGAGGCTGCCCCGAGCATGGAAGCTGCCCCGGGGGCCGGAGATCTTCCGGGGACGGGGGATCCTCCGAGCACGGAGGCTGCCCCAGTGCCCGAGGTCGTCCCGGCGGTTGCGGTCGCTCCTGGCGCTGCTGATGCCGAAGGGTCCGCAGCCCTCGCGACTCAAAGGGGCGCGGGAGCGGAGACCGAGACGGTGCGGGCCGAAGGAGAGCTCGGGGACTCAGGAGTCCCGAGGCTCCCAGTGGGCTTAGCCCTGCTCGGGGGAGCTTGGTGCCCAGAAGCGAGGAGCCCTCCGCGCTTGAGGAGTTCTCCGGGAGGGTGAGCTCGTTTCCCACCGAGCCAGCCCAGAGGCCGAGCTTGGCGCACCGCCTGCTGGACCAAGTCCAGGCTGCCCTCTCCACGGAGAAGAAAGCTTTGGAGGAGCAGGAAAGGGCCTTGACAGAGCTGAGGACAGCTCTGGATGAGCGGGAGGCGACTCTTGCTCAGGCCGAAGCTGACTTCGCCGTGCGGCTCCGCGTCGCCCGCCTCGAGCGCCAGAAGGTCGTCGAAGACATCGCCAAGGAAAGGACGGAGGTGTCCGACATGCGGGCGACGGCGATAGACGACGCCGAGGAGCTGCTGGAGCGCGAGAAGGAGATGGCTTCTCGCGAGGCAGAGGCCAACCGGCGCCAGGAGCAGGTCGCCCTCCGAGAAAGTCTGCTCGCCATGCAAGAGGAGGCGCTCGGGGGACGAGAGAAACAGCTCGAAGAGGGCGAGGCCTCTCTGGACCGCCGGGCGCGTGAGCTGGACGGCGAGGTGGCGCGGCGCGCTGAGGCCGCCATCAAGGAGGCCGCCGATCTACTCCAAAAGGAGATCGAGGAGAAGGATCGGCGCGTCCGAGACTTGGAGCAGCGCGTCAAAGACGGCAACGTCACCAAGCGGCGGTCGGCGGAGCGGGTGAAGGAGCTCCAGGAGGCGCTGCGGCTCGAGGAGGAGAAGGCGACGAAGGCGGAAGAGGGCCACCTCGGGCTTCTGAAGGAAAGCTACGATGCGACCAAGCTGATGCGCAGCGTCTTCCGCCGGGCCCAACGCGCTGTCGAAGACGCCGGGCTTGGCCGCGTCGGCGTAATCTCGAGCCCGGAGTCCTTGGGCAATTTTGCCCTCTACCTCGGCATGATTGCCGACCGGCTGGGGGCGTTGAAGGCGGCGGTGCAAGACTTGGCAGTCCGGGAGGGCCGTGAGTTGGCCGCCATGGTGGCGGAGCATGTACTTGCATGGTACCGCAGCCGACACCCCCACTTCTACTTAGAGCCGGCGAAGCTCGGGGTCGATGAAGAGGGGGAGGAAGCCGCTCGCGAAGCCGTCCGCGAGGTCGCCGAGGAGATTGCCCACAACTTCCCTCGGGATGCCGACGCCGCCGACGACGACGAGGAGGACGACACCGGGGGGGACTAGGCAGTCCCTTTGTACCTTTGTGTTTTTGCTTTTGCTTGAGGCCCGGGAGCCTCTATAAAGACTTTTATGCGATCTTCAATGTAGATTATGCTCCACATTTTGTTTCGCTTCTTTTTTACAAGTATAGGGCGTGGACTTGGCTCCACTTTTTAAATTTGCTTCTGAGGTGACGATCAGTGCAAACTTGGCTCCGCACCTCCGCACCCTTGGACTTGGTGAAACTTTGAAGTTGAGCTTGAGACTTTGCCGAAGACGCGTCAGACTCTCCCGCCTGAGCGGGACGACCATTCGGGGCGGCCCCGAGGACCCTAGCCCCCAAGAGTTGGATGCGTCCGGCTCTTGCCCGAGTAGTCCTGCCCCGAGGACACCAGCCCCCGAGAGCCAGATGCCTCGAACTTGTTTATCATGTTGTGCGGTGCTTTGAGAACCCGATGACCCATCGTCCCCGGGAAGCTGGAAGCGCTGCCTTTCTTGATGATGCCACGCTTCGGGGACCCGAGGACCCAACGTCCCCGAGAAGCTGGAAGCGCCGCTTTTCTTGGAGATCCTTGGCGCTCGGGAGCGCGAGACTTCGGGGTCAGACACCCCTGCAAGTACGTCCGAGTACTCGTGCTCGGGAAAATTTTACAAGAGGTTTTAAGTGTCAACAGACGTCTTATCGTGCTGATTTTTTCTTTACTTAGTTTCAACAGGTTCCTCTTTTACACAACGAGGTTTTTGCGTGACACGGACCCCCTGCGCCGCAAGCCCGTCCATTGGGGTGCTCTGAAGAACCAATGTGAGCGCGTAGGGTACCCGGGCGGCTTGCGCGCTTTAGCCTCGGCTGCCGCTGCAGACTCGGGCTTGCGCTTCTTGTTCTTGCCCTCCCGCTTCCCGGGAGGATGCGAGGATGACGTGCCGTCGACCGACGGCTGGTCGGGACGGGAGTCGTGCCACGCGCGAGCCTCAGCCGCCTTGGCGCACTTGTCCGCGACCGCGAACAATTCCGCCGTGGACTGGATATCGCGCGTGCCCAGCTTCTCAAGCATCTTCTCATCGCGCACTCCTTGCCGGAAGGCGACGATGACCGCCTGAGGGGTAATCTTGGGGATGGTGTTGCGCACCTGACTGAACCGCTGGATGAAGTGCCGCAACGTTTCCCCTTTGCGCTGCTTGAGCGCGTGGAGATCACTCTCCATGCCAGGTCGCTCGAAGGTGCCCTGGAAATTGGCCACGAACTGGTGGCAGAGGTCCTCCCACGAGCCGATTGAGCTCGAGGGGAGGTTCATGAGCCATGAACGGGCAGAGCCCTTCAAGGCCATGGGGAACCAGTTGGCCATTACCTTCTCGTCCCCCCTCGCCGCCTGGACGGCCGTGTTGTAGATCTGCATAAACTCCTCCGGGTGGAAGGAGCCATCATATTTTTGCGGCAACTCGGGGCGGAACTTGTCCGGCCAGTTAACGCGACGAAGATCCGGGGTGAAAGCCTGGCAGCCTGCTCCGTAGAGCGGCGTGCCGGCTTTCGCCGCCGGCTGCGCTCGGGCGCGCGCCGGAGAGTGCCGACGGGTTGCGGCTGGGCCAGAGGAGGATGGGCCCTCATCTACCCAGTCTACGCGCTGCCTCTCCTGGTGGCGCTCGATAGTGACGCGGGCGTCTTCATCCTCCCTTTGCTGGTCGAGCCGATGATGAAGATCGGGGCAACGACCACGAGGGGAGGCGACGGAATGATGGGAACCGCTAGGCAGTTCCCTTGCCCCAGCGCGCGATGGACGTGGTGGGAGCGGCGGCGGCGACGCTGCAGGGCCAGCGCGGGAGTCGCCATGCCTGGAAGAGGTGCGGGAGTTCCGGGCCGCCTCCTGACGGCGAGCGGTGGCCACCAGGTTGGTTACCTCCTGGAGCCAAGGGCCCACAGGAGACATCCCCTCCACCTGGATGGGTGGATGCCGGAGGAGAAGCAGCAGCGTGGAGCGCACCGACGGCCTCTCCCGGTGGGTCGAAGTCCAGCCGGCGCCGTACCGGCTGGGGGTTCTCAACGACACGGGGGTCGGCTTGCGCCTCTCCCTCTGCCGTGTAGCGGGACTGCGACGAGGTGCCGCTGGGCGCAGCGTGGCGCCCTTCCACCAACGTCGGCGCTGACAGAGCTGAGGGTGAAATCATGGAAGGGGTCGGCACCCGATGCCCCCTTCGGGGACCCGGCTGCTGACTGGCCATGGAAAACGTAGCTTCGAAACCTTGACCTCCCCTACCTGGCGAGCCAGATATTGACAACTAAACGCTGGCGTCGGTGATCCGGAAGGACCCCCTTTGGGATTCGGCCGGGGAGGAGCTGGAACAGGAGCTACGATCTGTCTAGGCCCGGTTTTACGATGGGAAAAACAGAGACAAAAATTTATCCAGGTTCAGGCCACTGTGGAGGTGTAAAACCCTAGTCCTCGTTTGGTGTGTGTTCACATTTAAGATATTATAGAGCCTTTGTTCTTACAAGGGCCGTTCTTCTCTAAAAGATCTAACCCCTTGCATGGCCTCGGTTCTCGCCTTATATACCCGGGGGTTTAGCACAGTGACCGAAGGGCATTAAATGTAAAAGATGCGCTGTTTACGCGGGGGGCGTGGGCACGCCATGCCGTCCGCCGAAGGCTGTTGCAGAAGAGACATTCGTCTGACATACCATCCTCAGAAGGCGGGTCTTCATGATGGGTTGAAATGTGTTGGAGAGGACTTAACGGGCAAGCTACCCGCCACGGCAACCATTGCCCGGTTCCCACGGACCCAAGGGACGCACCTGGGCATGTCGTACCGTGCCCGAAAGTCATAAAGCGTGTCAGATGATAACTGACAGGCCTTATCATGTTGGTGGACGGCCACGTTGGGCCTGGAGTAGGCACGCCTGCTGACAGGCATTAAATGCACCAGACAGGCCTTAAATGCGCCCGATGGGACACGTGGAAAGGGCCCATCGGGGCCCTTTGGAGGGCGTCGCGGGTCCCCCGCCACGTGTACTGGTGGACCCATGAGGATTGCTCGGGGTCAAGGCCCCCGAGCGGTACTCGGGATGGAGCCCCCGAGGGGTTCTCGGGGCACCTCGCCACGTGGCACGGGGGAGGAACCTAAAGGTGCTCGGGGACCCCCGAGCACGCATCCTTGACCACTTGCTGCACGTGGGCCACTTGGCTAAACCCGTAGGGGCCAAGCGGGCATAGTGCTCGGGGGGGGGCAAGCCCCCGAGCGCATACTCCCGATTCCCACGTTCTTTGGGTGACGTGGCATCGAGTTTGGGCCTTTGCCGACGGCTAAGGGAACCCTAGTTCCCGTACCGCCGACACCCGCGCCTTCGATGGTTAGGGAACCGTCGAAGTGTAGAGTCCAAATATCGTCCTTTACTGCTGATGACGCCAAGTGGTCGGGCTCCGTCCATTCAGTGACAAAATCGGCGAGGACTTGAGACTTGATGGCGGTGCGACGAACAAAGTGGATGTCGAACTCTCCGAGTTCGACAGCCCATTTGGCGATTCGACCGATGGCGTCGCGGTTGCGGAGGATTTCTCCCAGAGGGTAGGTGGTTGGGACCGTGATAGTGTGAGCCTGAAAATAGTGTCGAAGTTTGCGAGATGTGGTGAGCACCGTGTATAGGAGCTTCTGAACCTGAGGGTAACGCTCCTTGGGCCCGTGCAGGATCTCACTGACGTAGTAAACTGGCTGTTGGACCTTGTCACGTTGTTCTGAAAGTCCCGCGTTCCACCGTCAATACTCCGCTAACCACGGATGGTCCGGCCGCGATGTAGAGGAACAATCCTTCTTCGGGGTTGGGCGCGACTAGCACTGGGGGGGTAGTTAAGTATTCTTTGAGCTTTTGGAATGCCTTTTCAGATTCCTCCGTCCACTCGAAAGCCGTCGTGTTGTCGCAGATGTTTGAAAAAAGGAATTCCACGGTCTCCTAGTCGGGATATGAATCGGCTCATGGCTGCCATGCAACCCGTGAGTCTTTGGACGTCTCGGACCGTTTTTGGTGACTTCATTTCCGCAATTGCCCGTATCTTGTCGGGGTTTGCTTCAATTCCTCGGTGCGATACCAAGAACCCGAGTAGTTTTCCGGCGCTAACTCCGAAAGTACATTTCTCTGGATTCAGCATTATCCTGTTTCTTCGAAGATTGGTGAAGGTCTCCAGTAGGTCCGAGAGCAGATCTTCTTTCTTTTTTGTTTTTACGACGAGGTCATCGACGTAAGCTTCGACATTCCGACCGAGTTGGCTGTGGAGGGCAAGCTGCATTCCGCGTTGATACGTTGCACCCGCGTTTTTTAATCCGAAAGGCATTTTTGAGTAGCAGAATACCCCAAACGGAGTTACGAAGGAGGTTTTCTCCTCATCTTCTCGATGCATACTTATCTGGTGATAACCCGAGTAGGCGTCGAGAAGGCTTAGATAATCGCATCCTGACGTGGAGTCTACAATCTGATCTATTCTGGGCAGCGGAAAAGCGTCCTTCGGGCAGGCCTTGTTAAGGTCTGTGAAGTCGACACACATTCGCCATTTTCCGTTGGCTTTTTTGACCATGACGGGATTGGCGAGCCACTCAGGATGTTCGACTTCTCGGATGAACCCGGCCTTCAGGAGTTTTTCAATTTCCAGCTTGATGGCTTCTTTCGATCCGGGGCAAACCGTCGGAGCTTTTGTTTTACAGGTATGGCGTCCTGGCGGACGGCCAGTCTGTGCTCAATCACCTCCCTGGGGATTCCGGGCATGTCGGACGGTTGCCATGCGAAAACGTCCGAGTTGCCCCGGAGGAAAATGATGAGTGATGATTCCAAGTCTGGATCGAGAGTCGACCCCGATCCGGACTGTCCTGGAGGGTTCTGCCGGATCCAAAGGAATGACTTTCACTTCGCCATGAGTTTTTACGACTGCGTTGGCTTTTGAGGGGGCGTGCTCCCCTTCTCCCTGGAGCGTTCGTACGTGGTCGAGGCTGCGCTTATCGCAGAGGAGCGCTTCTTTGGAGGAACTCTTTATCGTGAGGATGCCTTTTGGGCCGGGCATCTTTATGCACTGATAGGCATAGTGCGTTGCTGCCATGAACTTGGCTAGAGTCGGGCGTCCCAGGATAGCATTGTACGCTGTTTCAAAATCGACGACGTCGAACAGGATCTTCTCTGTTCGGAAGTTCTCCGGTGTACCAAAGGTAACCGGGAGCGTGACTTGCCCGATCGGCGTGGCCGACGAGCCCGGGACGATACCATGGAATGCCTGCGTCACCGTCTGGACAGACGACCGTGGTACTTTGCATTGCGTCGAGGGCGTTGGCGAATAGGATATTGAGGGAGCTCCCTCCATCTACCAGCACGCGGCCTACTCGGCAGTTGTTGATTGTTGGTTCGACAACAATCGGATATCGTCCCGGCCGAGCACAGTTCTCAGGGCAGTCTGTCTGGTCGAAAGAGATCGTGACCTCGGACCACTTGACCGCCCGAGGGACCCGCGGTACACTCGCGAGAACTTCTCGGGCAATCGCCTTGTATTGCCTTTTTGACTCATAAGAGGTTGAGCCCCCGAATATGTGCTCGATTGCTCTGACGTGCCCCTGGAAAGGCTCAGGAGTGGAGTCATCGTCGTCGGAAGTCGTGTCCCGACTGTTGTTAGCGACCTGAGGATCCTCCTCGCGGAACTTCTCTCTTTCTTCCCTAAGGTATTTCTTGAAGATGCGGCACTGACGTAGATCATGCGAGTCGGTCTGGTGAAAGTCGCACCAGGGCTTGGATGGCTTGTCGGAGGAATTGGTAGGCTTGTCTTTGGGGCGCGGTCGCCAGGTGCGCTTCTCGGAGATGTCGGCCATTACCTCGTCGGCTTTGGCCCTTTTCTCCTTGTTCCCTCCGGAGGACTTCTTCTTGCGTTTAGTCTTTCTCGAATCGTCCCTTGCTCGGAGGGGAGAATTGGTCGGCCCGCCTCGTTGCTGCTTGATGTATCGCAGGGTCTCCTCCGCACAGGCGGCCTTTTCGGCCAGGTCCATGAGCTGTCTCGTGGTCTTTGGCGGTCGCATGATCAAGTCGTGCGTACACATCTCGTTTCTGCTGCCCCGAGTGAAGGCGCGGATGACATCCGAGTCAGTTATCTCCGGAATAGTGTTGCGGACCGCACTAAACCTCTTGGTGAACTCTCAGAAGGTCTCGTCTGGTCGTTGGACAACTAGGAATAGATCGTCGACACGACCAGGTCTTGGGAAGGTACCTTGGAAGTTCCCGAGGAGCATATCACAGAGCTGTCCCCACGAACGGATCGTTCCTGGGGGTAAATTCGTCAACCAAGTCCTAGCGGCTCCCCTGAGAGCGGTAGGAAGATAGTTGGCCATAACCTTCTCGTCCCCGCCTGCGGCCTCGATCGCGGTGGTGTAGATCTGCAGGAATTCCACGGGATTCGTGGTGCCGTCATACGATTCTAGTGACCCAGGCTTGAAACGAGAAGGCCAGCGCACCTGCCGGAGCTCCTGGGATAGCGCTTGGCATCCACTGAAGGCTCCCCGATAAGGTGCATTCTCGCCGCTGTTCGAGGTCGAAGTTCGGCCGCGAACGTTGGCGTGTTGCGTGTGGTCCCTCCGAGGGAGCTGTTGCTCTTGCTGGCGCCTTTGGTGTCGGCGCCTGTTGAGCTGGTCTCGGAGGTCAGCAGGTGGCTCCTCCTGAGGAGACCTGTTCCTGGGGTGTCGTCCTTCTCGGTCACGCTCTTCTAGCGGAGAAGGGGTTCTTACTCGAGTAGAGCTGCGTGTCACCGACTGGGCTCGAGAAGACTCGGCTTGGTCTTGGGCCTCTTGGAGGTCAGCCCCCAGCCGTTGTAGCCATTGCATACCCGCGGGTGTTGATAAATCCGCTGCCGGTGGTCGTGACAGCAGATTGCGCACCTCCGCGAGCCTTCGAGCGGTTCGGGACACGTAGTCCCTCGTTCCTGGAGGGGTTCTTTCTGCAGCAGCAGGCAAGTCCCCGTTCCTGGGGGGAGTGGCCATCGTACTGCGTCGTTGCGAGCCCCCAGGCAGATCTCGGTCCTCGAGATCTTCGTGGCCATCGTCGATCGCGAGAACCACTCGAGGTCCTTGGTTAGATGATGTGTACTCACACTCCATCGCGTTGTCCTCATCGGACGGGCGTGGGTAGGGTCGTGATCGTCCTGACATCAGAATCCAGGGAAATTTGACCATTGGACTGGTCGTTCCTGCCGGGAGGTTGTCGTTCAGCACCAACTTCCCGTCGAAGGCCCTGGCGCACTCGGCCCTGAAGCGATCTGCTTCGCGATCCGAGTACTCTCCAGGGGCGTATTCTCCAAAATCCACGCGATCCGTGACCGGGTACAGATCCATGGGGCCAAAGTTGTCGTAGAAGCCCCGGTCTGAGTACCCAGCACGGCGCGTGGGGGCGATCGGACTTCCTGCCGCGTCTGCTTCCTCCTCTTCGGGTTGGACCGACGAGGGCTGTGCAGTTGGCGAAAGGAGCTGATCGCGATTAGTTGCACATCCTGCCGACTTTGATTCTTCCTGGACGGCTTGATCCGGAGAGGTCCCCACGGTCGGCACCATCTGTCGACGATCGGTGAATCGGCGATCTTATGGTATTCGTGGAACGGTGATACTGGGGGGTAGGGACCTCTAGGGCCCAAGGCTAGGAGATCTGACAATAGGGGACAACCCTTTTTTATACAGGTTCGGGCCTCCCTCAGGATAATAACCCTACGTCATGTTCGTATATATTGATGGAGAAAATGTCTTTATAATAGGGGGTGTATGTTAGTGGCTACCCTAGGCCTAATCACAGACTAATCTAACTAACCCCGCGGGACTCGACTCCTTTGAGTAGCGGGTCTTCTAGGGCCTCACCTCCTGGGATTTAGCTCGACTCACTGTGCGACTAGAAAGACCTGTCCTCCCCTATGGGATTGCTGATCCTTATATAGGGGAGCCCCCTAGAGTCGTACTGGACATGGACTTACACCCGAGTAGGACTCTGGCTTCCTTGAACGTCGGGATTGACTTCCTAGTTTAAGAGATACCTTCCCTCTTTTCGAGGGGTTACCTTGTGGTTTGGGGATCCTTACTAGATACGCAGTACCTTTCTGGAAACTCGAGGGAATTGTATGCGGATACCTTCTAATATACAGGATATCGTACTATACATCATCACAATCGCTTAAGTAATCAAATTTCGTTTGCGAGCTAATGTGTGTTGATCAAACATTTAAATTTGGTCTTGTTGGTCTGCTTGCTGCATGTCCATACATACTCCAAGCGATCTGTAATTTCTATCTTCACATAAGATAATAATGCAAAAGAAATCAACCAAAAGCAGGGCCCACAAATAGGGCAGGGAAATCGGTACCTTTGCTGAGAGCAGATATCTCCTTCTACAACTTCTCGTTCTCGATTTGCGGGAGCATCATCGCCAGCACCATCTGGCTCGTCTCCAACTTCTGGTACTTCTTCCACAGCTGCAGAACACACAAGCAAACAAATAAAAAAATGCATTAGGAACCAAATGAACAACATCGAAACGGAATGCCGCGCGAAAGAGTCTAGCAGTAGGGTTGGTTAACTTCGCGCAGATTTAGTAGAGTCTACCTTTTAATTATCTACCGTTTGAGGACGGGCGCGGCAACTGACCTATAAAGAATTCCAGTCGAAATGATATCGCATGAAACAAAAATAAGAAAACCAATATTCAATAATTTCATTTGATAGATCAAGCCAGTGAAGAATCAGTGTGAGAAGCAATCCGAATTAGACATCCGCAGCACATAACCCACTTCCTGCAAAGATGAAAAACACGACCAGCCAAAGGAATCAAGGAAGTGAGCTGTACATTTCAAACACCTTAGCTTGTCGGTCAGCAGCTCAAACTGCATTCTGATCGATTTGCCAGCGAGCTCCGTCCCATAGCAAGAAAACGGATGCGCTAACGTGCAACGGCTTTCACACTAGTGGGAAGAAGTATAGAACCTCCGCTTCCCACGACACCTACACAACTTGCAACCTTTTCACGCTCAGATCATCGTGGCCCCGAAAGCTAACCACAGAGGTAGAGGAATAAGAACTGAGCACATCCAAGAAGCCTTGTAATCCATTTGCAGCAGCACACAAAGGAACTAACTGTTGGTGCTACTTGCATATAGCAACCATGACACAACAATACCTGTGACAACAAACAGTGAATTGAACTAAGTACCTTCTGTGAACAGCAGAAACAACAAGCAAACCACATGCAGCTAAACAGACAACCTGCATATATATAACCACAAATAATCTGAGATGAGCATTTCTAAAATTAGTAATACGTATGGAAAACAAAGATGCCTGTGAAAACAAGTAGTCAAAGAAGAAGGCAATGAAGTGAGAGATTTACCCTGTGAAAACAAGAGAAAGAACCAGCCAAGCACATGGGTGTGATGTAAAATAAGAATAGAGGAACTTCCCTAAGCCTATCAGTTGTACAGCAACATGACACACCAATACTCTTTCAGTTAACAGATTAAAAATTCATGGGTCTGATGTAAAATAAGAATAGATCCCTAAGCCTATCGGTTATATAGAATGTATTACAAACTGATGATTTGCAGAATGTAATTGAAGGGAAATTATCTTAGAGCTGAAATAGAAAAATTAGATTTTCAATCCCTTGATATTGAGCTAAAAACTATAATTACCACATTCCCAGTTGTTATAAAAATTTCTTAGGATGATAAGGAGTACCTGAAGCCTCCAGGAGCACTTGCAAATTACTTTATGAAATCACTCTGATGCATATGAGCCAAGCACAGAAGAGCCATCACGCTAATCGTATATGCTTTATCTAAGAAATAGTTATTTCTTATGTCATAGTTCACTCCATATTTTGACGCAAAACCATTTCCGTAGGCTCCTCGGTTTTGTTGAGTAGTTCATAGTCCATTGACATATGAAAAATTCAGCAGCCACCCTACAACGCAAAACACATAGATAAATAAGAGAACTAAGGCCAAAGCTGAACCAAAATAGGAAACAGGAACAAAAAGAGGCAGATCCAACATTTAGTTCCCACACATGAAGAATCTGATATCAAACATATGGAATCTATATAGTGATAAGTTATAGCAGGAAAAGCAAGTTATCTTTGAAAAAAAAGGGAGGAGGGGTGTGTTCTAGATAGCAAGAGATGGGCTAAAAAAATGCTAGTTAAAACCTTCTCCTTTCAACTAAGCATCATTTCATCCATGTTGTTCTATACATACAACAATACTAATACTCAGATGTCACCACCCTGTTTGGAAATTCCAGGAGGGGAATAATACTAATACCCAGATGTCACCACCCTGCTTCGAAATTCTAGGAGGAAAATAGACAGAAGGGGAATTAGACCAAAGAAAAACTAATAATCTCACTTTGTATGATTGGCTATCAAATAATTGGTATAGGTGTAGCACCTTGATGAATTTACAGGAGGAATTGGCTGTTCCAAAGAGGCGTCATTTCTTCATGCGCATCAGCTAGCTGCTATCAAAGGAAAAGAACTTAAGAGTTTCACAGCAGTCAAAGAAAGCATTGCATAAAAAGAACATAGAACTATGTAAAATAACATAATTGCGTCTCTACCATAAAAATAAGCAGTGTTTTCAGGAACAACGAGGATGACACAAAAATATATGCCGTAAAAGGCTGAAAGCTATTAGAGCATTATTAGCAAAGGCGTGGCAATTGATGATTCAATATAGAAAAAGAGATGAGGCATTGGTAAAGAGAATTACAGAGTAGATATTATAGTTGTATATACAAACTTGAAAAAACTCAGATATGTGGTCATATCACTAACAGGATGTAAATGCATTTAGGTTTCCTGCACCTAGGATCAACCCAATCAAGTTATAGCATGAACCATGAACTGAAGGCAAATATCTAGCTATGTATATCTAAGTAAATCTCAGTTAATGAGAAAAATGCAGAAGTCAAAATTAGAATGCACAGAAGCATTAGTGTTCACCTTTTGCAGACTCATAAATGTGTAGCTTTCTACAATCAACTGGAAGATCCTCATCATGGATTAGCTATAACGGTGAGCAAAGAATAGCGCTAACAACAGGAGGACGGAAAGTGCTTATGTGAAACATAGAATTTAATGCCTTAGGCTCAATATAAAGAGAATATCATGCTCTAGAAACAATAATAGAAATTTCACCTGCATTAACAAAACTAACTCTAAAATTAACATTTGAAATGAGCATTGTAAAATAACACAATTGTGTCTCTACCGTAAAAATAAGCAGTGTTTTTAGGAACGACGAGGATGACACAAGAATATATGCCGTAAAAGGCTGAAAGCTATTAGAGCATTATTAGCAAAGGCGTGGCAATTGATGATTCAATACAGAAAAAGAGATGAGGCATTGGTAAAGAGAATTACAGGTAGATATTATAGTTGTATATACAAACCTGAAAAAACTCAGATATGTGGTCATACCACTAACAGGATGTAAATGCATTTAGGTTTCCTGCACGTAGGATCAACCCAATCAAGTTACAGCATGAACCATGAACTAAAGGCAAATATCTAGCTATGTATATCTAAGTAAATCTCAGTTAATGAGAAAAATGCAGAAGTCAAAATTAGAATGCACAGAAGCATTAGTGTTCACCTTTTGCAGACTCATAAATGTGTAGCTTTCTACAATCAACTGGAAGATCCTCATCATGAATTCGCTATAACATTGAGCAAAGAATAGCGCTAACAACAGGAGGACAGAAAGTGCTTATGTGAAACATAGAATTTAATGCCTTAGGCTCAATATAAAGAGAATATCATGCTCTAGAAACAATAATAGAAATTCACCTGCATTAACAAAACTAACTCTAAAATTAACATTTGAAATGAGCATTGGATAGCAGCTCACGATCTTTAGTTGGTATGAAAGATTAAAAAGCAACCGACATTGTCGAAAGCGAAATAAATTGAACAAAGAAGAAGGCATAGCTGAGGTTGGGAACATGAATATGATGTAGTTGACAATTAGATGACAAATCTAAAAATTATATGGTAGCTTGAAACATAAGATGGGCATCTTTAGCTTCTCCTCAATTAGTTATAATCCTTAAAGAGATCTGCATATATAATCTGATATGAACATCAAGAAAAAATTTCACAAATATAGATTTGGGATGAGTTCGTCGATCTAATACGAGGAACTAAAAGAAAAATTTCAGGATACAAGGAACTAAAAGAAAAAATTCATGAACACAAGACCACAAAACAAATAAGCAAAAATCATGAACAAATTAGTTGTTAATTTGCACTTGTCTACCTTACTGTTGACTACATTCTCATCCCTTATGTCTCAATGCTTCTCCATGCAACTCTGGGGATGAGCTCCCATTTTCAGACCTAAAAATTAGCTAGCAATTGGCCAGCTGCAAACGTAATAGACTTTGTAGTTGCTGAAAACTTCACTCTGAATTAGCAAGCTGACTTGCTAACAAAATACTCCATGCTGCGCTAATACACAATTCAAGGCAATTAGTAAGTATTAACTTAAAATTATGCACGGTCAGGCAACAAAAAGGGCAGGGATCATTAGTAGATACTTCAATCATTTTCCCATGTTCTCATCCTAGTCCATAGAACTTATTCTACCATCACAAATAATATCCCAATACTCAACACAAAAGCACATGGTTCTTTGCACCCTCATGCCTTGTCCATTATTTTGGCATCCCGGTCCACTGGTCCAGCCATCCGATTTCAAAGCAAGTTCCCAGTTGATTCATCTGTTATACCATGTTATTCAATTCCAAAGGGCAAGAACCATATATGCATGTCTCTTAAATTCCCAAAACCTATCTCTGAAATTCCCTTCTCTTCACAGTATCAGTAAAACTAACAATAAGAGGATTAGCTACCTCCGGCATGATCTTCTTGCGGCGCTGGGATACGTGGAGCTTTGCCTTCTCGAGCGTGACGGCGCCGAATGCACCGTACTACTTCTTGCCCTTCATCACCGGCAGAGCGCGGTGAGGTGCCGCAACGGGCGCCGCCACGCTGGGGGGGACGCCGCGAGGCAGCTCTCGAGCGAGGAGGCGGCCTCGAACCGGTCGCCGCGCCCGGTCGCCGAGGGTGACGCAGGGGCGAGCTTTACCTGCAAGCAATGGAGGATCTGTCACTAGGGAGCGCCAGACGTGGATGCAAACTCGCCGCCTGCCCTACCTCTTCCTCCTGTGCCAGACCCCGCAGCGCCCCCGCTCCGTCTCGATCTAGGCTGCTCCAGGCAGGAGGCGTTGCTAGTGGCGGCAAACCAGGGCTCGTCCTGTTGGTCAGTTTCAAACCCTAAGCCCCGCTACCGCCTGCCACCTGGAAGGGGGGAGCACTGTCGCGGAGCCCACCTGCGTCGCCAGGAAGAGGGGAGGGGGAGGAGCTCACCTGCGAGGGAGCAGCCGCCATCGCCGTCGCCATCGCCTGGATAGGAGCCAAAGAACCAGAAGCACCCGATCTTTCCTGCAGAACAGCACCGCCCGGCCAGCACGACCGGCCCACACAGGCCCAGGCCACGGTGCCCGCTCGCAGCACGTCTGCCCGCCTCCATCCGAACCGTCCGATCGGCATCCAACGTAATGAATTCACCGGTGAACGAGGGAGCTTGGAGGCCGCCCGGTCTTAATGTTATCTAATGATATACTCCGTGATGAACACTCCTATCATTTATATGTTGTTCAACTCACGGCAGTAGCCGTGCGAGCCAAACATTTCTGCCGCCACATTTAAGAGAAGTCAAAGAGTACGGTAATTTGGTCTTCTGTTGAGCACTGTAATACGTGTGTAATTGAATCAGAGAATTGTGTACGCAGTTAAGACGCCCGCAGCCTATCTCTCAGCAGCCGACGAAGGGCAGCGAGGACGAGCGCCAGGAAATCCTAGCCTCCGGCTACACATCCGTCTCCCTTCTTCTCCGGGCCGGGTTCCAGTCGGCATTGATTTTTTCTTTTCACGAGTAATTGTCGATTCTTTAGGTTAATCGTCTTTTTCCTTGTCTATACAATGTTTGTACGATAAGGAGCCAATAAAAGATGGAGCCAGAAAATAAGAGTTGCTAACAGATAATTTATATCTCGGTTTGGGTGACTAACACTTAAGAGACCATGTCATAACTAATTTTTGTAATACGTGGCTTGTCACGTCGCTTTTGTTTGCTACCAATTTGTAATGATTTTGTAATAAATCTAAGATTGTGTGTATCATCAGATGTAGAGGCCGGAGAGTAAAGTTCTTTCATTATCTAAATAAGCCCGTTCCTTTGTTCTTCCTAGCAAATTGATTTCCTATAGCTATGATGGGCTTTATCTAAGACAGGTTCGCCTGGACGATGATGGCGATGCCTGCAATAGAGAACTACCACTTCTATTGCTGGAGGTCGAGATCCCACCCCAGCGTGCTTTTTGCCAACCCCCTGCTAGTTTTCAGCACTACGTGTAACACCATACTCTTTAGTACCATATTGCTAGTTTCCATTAAGCCACACTTGCATATAAACCATGTTGGCCAAGACGTAGCATTTTTAGATTAATCATTTTACACGAAACGAGGATGAAAGTTTAAGATATGTACTGTTCATGTATGTCCACCTCATGTGAGCTAGGTTGATAGCCTCTTTGGGCCGCATTGTGTTACAGATGGTATCAAAAGCATCAACCCTTGTTGAGCTCACAGCGGGTACGGGTGGCCCTGTTGTGGCACATGGCATAGGTCACATATCGAGAGAATGTCCTAGGGATTGTCCACGTTGCCAAGTTCAGCAATCCTTAAAAGGGAAGGGGCCGGGAGGATATAACACCCTGCCCCTTAGAGCACATTGCTAGTTTACCTTGAGTTACAATTACATATCACCCCTATGGGCTGAGACGTAGCGGTAAATCCTTTTACACGAAACATGAATCTAAGTGTAAGATACATGTTACGTGTGCATACCGTTTCATGTAGGCTAGATTGTTAGCCCCTTTGGGCCGCATGCACATATGCATCACAGCACTACAAGTGCGCGGGATGGGAAAAGTAGCTTGGAGCGGAGGCTAAGTAGGGAAGCAGGTGGCTTGCTAGGGTGGGAGATAAATTTGAGAGGGGAAGAGAAGGGGTGTTGGGAGGTGGGGGTGGGGTTGGAGATCGGTTTGGGAGGGGAGAAGACAATCCCACTCTTGAAGGGAAGGCAAGATGTCAAAGAGGAGTTGTTAGGAGCTGAGCTAACCAATAGTCGCGAATTAGTATATTCAGGACCAGTTTGCTATACGATTTAAAGAATGTTAAGCCGGCAAACCAAAAAGCACATGAAGACTGACACCAAACATGATATTATAACTCCGCCCCTCCCTACAATGCCATGTCGGCGAACTTCAGCTCGTGTAAATTCTTTGCTGATCTTATAATTGCAATGAAAATTGTGATTAAGTTTGAGTGTACAAAATCTACTCTCAATAAAAGTCTAGAATTTTATTTTTATTTTTTGTAGTCACACTTCACGACAGAAAACAATCATAATCCTCAATAAGAGTGAAAAATAAACATAATTGGTGGATGCGATTCGGTGTATGATCGCCCATACCCTTGTTTTGAGCTTTCTTTTTCAGGAAGACAGTAGCACGATCCATCAATTAATTTGGTGAGGGTCAGAGAAATATTTAAACGACTAGCTAGATCAAATTAGCAAACTAAATTTTGTCTGGCGTCAGCTTTCAATGTTTAGCTAATAAGTGGATTTCTTAGATTATAAGGGAACGAGATACTTTTTAATCTAGACACGCCGCTTAATTTTGGTGGGCAAAAATACGATGCTACGGTATTCTTCGCTGCTTGAATTCGTTGCTTTCAACGCAACCACGAAACAGGAAACATAATACTAATACTTCCACGTCTCAAATAAGTGTTGTTTTGAGCAAGCACAGAGTCTCCAAAACATAATTTTGGCCACCAGTTACTCATGGGGAGAGTAATACATACTAATTGACAAGGTCTTATAGATATAGGTGAAGCAGGTGAAATGAGTACTCTACCTATTTCAGCGTGATGTTGCCCATCGTGTGCATGTCTTTTCTATGCAAGTCACTTTCCCATAATTTACTCTAATTAGTTTGAGTAATAGTCCGACCTGAATTTAGATTTCAGTAACACTCAATTCTTCTCCTCGAAGAAGTAAGCAGTGGAGGCCGAAGGATGGAAATATTTAGTGCTTCCTTTCATTAGGGGACGTCCCGGTGCTTCCCACGTCTAAAAGTTTCAAATAATCCCAAAATTTGGAATGTAGGGTGGTTTCTTTTTCGAGAAATATCTAATACGACACACAAATGCAGATGTACACATATATCATCATGTGTACGTTATCATTGGATGCGTCTCCTACAGTTTTATCCCTATTGCGTCTTCTACGGTTTCATCGAAAACTGAACTCACGGAGCTTAGGGTGTGTTTGGTTTGAGAACCAAAAGGAATGGAATGTCATGGCTCCATTCCAGAGGAATGGGTCGGTTCCATTCTTGCGTTCGGTTGGAGTCGAAAAATGGAATGGGTTGGTTCCGTTCCTGTGTTCGGTTGGAGAGATAGAATGAGAAGAATTCGATTCCACTCACCTCTGCCATAGAAATGGTAAGATTACCTCCGATATACACATGATATATAAAATAAATAAATATAGCTCTTTGTATTTAGACAATATATAATTCAAAATTTCAGCAGCATTTCCTTTGTATTTTCAACACAAACAATTAACAATATACACAAATATAACAAATATCTAACATCACAGCCACTCAGTTTCATCACAGCCACTCAGCCAAAGCAGCGCCTCCTCCCCTCTCGACCGCAGCAGCCGCAATGGCGCGCGCCGCCGCTCTCTGCCTCGCGCTACTCTGCCTCCTCGCGGCGCACTCCGCCGTCGCGCAGAAGTCCTCGGCCCCGGCCGCCGCGCCGTCCACCACCACCTCGCCGGCCGCCCCTCCAAGAAGACACCCGCCCCCGCCGCCACGCCGACCGCCACCCCGGCACCCCCCGCCGACAACACCCCTCCGACCATCGCGCCGTCCACCGCCACCACCCCTGCCCCCGCCGCCGCGCCCACCACCGCTGCCACCCCGCCACCGGCCAAGGCCCCCGCCGCGGCGCCACCAACCAAGGCCACCCCGCCCCCCACCCCACCGCTCCTCCCTGCCGCTTGCTGTCGCCGCCTCCCAAGGCGCCACCGCCTGAGAGAGGTGAGAGGGGCCGGTGCTCCAGTGCCCTAGCCTAGCCGCCACGTGAGAGAGAGATGAGAGGGGGCGGCTGTGAGAGAGAGGGAGAGACAGATGAGAGAGACGAGAGGAACGGGGCGATTCCACCGATTCGGAGGTATCGGTGTATTCCGCATCTGACGAGTATATTCGTTTTTGAAGAACCAGTCCGTTCCGGTTCCTCTGTCCAACTGAACACGGGAATGAGGCCTGGGTGCAGAATAGACCCATCCTATTCCACCTCATTCCAATACCAAACACACCCTTAAAAATTGATAAATCACGGTATACGTTTTGTTATCAACGATTGCACTTCCTACGGTTTTATCCGAAGCTGCAGCAGAGATACAAATGATGCTAGGCCATCCTGTTCGTAACCATCGTATGTGATCGCGTCTCGCATATCCCAGCCTCGTCCGGACGTCACCGAGCAAGGGTAACAAAGAGTAGCGGCAGCGGGAGCTAGGTATGAGAAGATCTGTGGCAGGGCAGGGGACGTACGTGACATTCAGGTTGTCGTGCATGGTGCATGCGGGAGAGTACTTCATGTACTCCGGTTAAATTGTCTGTTTTACTGGCTTGTAGCATAGATAAATGGGCTACGTTCGTTCCGTTATGATCGTCACGATTGAGATTTTATTGTTATACAAACCATGCCGAGTTGCTGACAAGTCCTGCGACCCCGTTAGGACCGGGAACGGACGCAGTAATGCTGCCGGCCTTGTGTGTCCAAGGATGTGGGACACCATCCAACAAATCAGGACCACCTTTCCGGTTACCGGTCCAACGCCCCCGGGTCAGTCACTGTGTCGTGATATGGTAGCCGTGTGGTCAAGGACACGGGTCCGTTGGATTGGACCCCCTCCGCACCGTCACTGCGCATGCCCTGTTTCCGTTGACGTCCACATACCACGGGGACGGGGCGAAAGATGGGAGCTCCGTGTAAGCTCTCGGTTCTCGAATTGTCGGCAAGGGCCAGCGCCGGTTAATCCCGCCGCACAGCCGCAGCCGCGCCTCCTTTATTATCACGTCGCTCTCGCACGATCTTCCCGTCGCCATCTCCCACGTGACGTCCGTCGAAGAGCGGAACATATCCATCGTTGCAGCGCCGCGTGGCAATGGATCCACGAGGGAGCGGCATCCGCATCCACGCCGGTGGCACCAGGGAGCACCGCGCGCTGTGCTCCCGGCAGCGCCGCAAACGCGCGCGCCGCCGCAGCAGCAGCAGCCGCCGTCCGTGGGAACGGAATTGCGCACGAGAGCGCTGCCGACGCCTTTTGCCGTTTTCTCCAAGCGATTCGGCGGCGCGCCGCACGCACTTTTCTTTCGTCTCGTTGCGGGCTTTCGGCGCCACATTCGTTTGGGCCGGCCGCGCCGTCGCTGGCAGCGCTAGCTCGGACGGACTCCCCCACTCGGGCGAAACGCGGACGCTGCGCGGGCTGGCTCTGGAGTCGGCCGTCTCGGACACGCACCACCAGCCTCACATTGTGCTGTCCGCGCGCGTGGCTTCGGCGTGATTGGAATTTACGTGGCTGACTCCGACACTACTCTACCGAGCTGGGGGCGGACCCGTGAAATTGACCACCTTGCGTATCTTCGACCACTTTTTTTGACGACGTTGTGTGCTGCGCAAATATTCCACAATAGTTGGTACTAGAGATAATCGGACTTCCATAAAAACATTATTATTATATGATAAAAATATATTGTTAAAGTATATATATAAATTATTTAAATCAATGTAATATGATATTTTTATGTAAATAAATTTCGTATATTTTCATTCAATAAAAACTCATTATACAAAACTAGTCTATCTATTTTATATACTAAAAGCAGAATACAATAGAAAAAAATAAAGAGAGATTACAAATTCTCACAAAAAAGCAAAATATCCGATCGTTAATTTGGTGGACCCTTTTATTATTAGTGGACTACAACCGATACATCTTCATAACTGTGCCTAAACAGATCACAACCGATAGATCTTCATAATTGCACCTAAACAGATCACATCTGATAGATCTTCATAACTGTACCTAAACAGATTACATTCGATAGATCTGTATAACTGTGTATAAATAGATCATAGCCGGTAGATCTTCATAACTATATCTAAATATATCACAACCGATAGATCATCATAACTATACCTAAACAGATCGCATCCAATAGATTATCATAACTATATCTAAATCTCGCGATCTGAACTTTTATTTCTTGTACTGATCTAATATCACATGTACGGGTAAAAGAATAAAGATAATTAAAAGTGTTTCCCGCGTAATTGCGCGGGACACCGTGCTAGTTATACAAGAAGTAAAAACAGACTATACATATATAATTCTCCTAGCAAAAACGGCCCACATCCGAAACGAAAATAAACCGGCCACCTACTAGCACCACACGGTGCACTGAGGCCCCTCCCAATGCACAGGTGCTTAGATGAGGTGCTAAGTGTATGAAAGAGCTTAGTAACTAAACTCCCTAATACATGGATACCACATATGCGTTTTGCATAGGTCCGTGCGCTTAACATCGTTTCTTCCTGGAGACACCAAAACTATCTCTCTCCTTCTTAATTACCCCGCCACATCATCTTCTTGCCTATATGGCATGTCTTAGCACCAGTCCAAGTTGAAGCATTGGGAGGGGCCTAATACTACTGGAGTCTCCCAAATCGCTGGTTTTTGTTGCCCGATACGGTTTTATGGCGCGGTGCTGGTAGGCAGCAGCAACACCACACGGCAGGTCCGGTAGATTTCGGGGGATGCGATCGCGAAACAAGAGATATATTATGCCATGGTGGAAAGCAGGGCCGCCGCCGCGCACACGGATTTATTCCGGCGGGGGGAGGAGGTGACAGAATCGGGATAGCTACATTTTTTGTTATTTTTGAGGCAGCGATGCTTACTAAATTAGAGCCGTGTGCTTCCCGGCTCAATCTCTTGTCTTGTCCCCGGAATTCGACTACATCAGCCGTATCTTAATTATGCTCCACGGCTGATGGTGCACTTCTGAAGTTCTGACGATGCAGCATTGCTCTGGGGAATTTTGGCGCGTGGTTGAATTCTGGTAGCATCGGTCTCAGACGTACGGGTTACGAAAGCATTAGGACAGAACAACTTGTGTGCAAATAGAACAGCATCCGATATTATTTATTTGTGCCTGGTGTAGTAGGTGCACATTGTTTCATCGCTTCTCCTTTGATAGCATGTTGCTGGGTAGGGTTCGAATCACACCTGATACCGCTTATTAGAAACATTCGGCATTTACATGTGCACAACGAATTTTGCACAGGCTAGCATGCCAAATCAACGAATTGCATTTGGGTACGGCAAAATATTGTACAACACTGCGTGCGCGATTGTCAGTGATAGATACTGGGAGAACTAATTACATAGGTAAGCCAATCAGGAGGGTTCCACCTATCTAAATTTCTACGCGAAATAATCATGAGAAAAATTAAAGGAGTTTCTGCTTAGTGGGCCCAAATGCCTAACTACATGCACAGATTAACACCGCAGCTTCACTCAATGCCCAGTTTTACGGATCCATCCTTCACAAGCTTCATGCTAAGGCTGTTGAATCTTCCTCTGGAATAGTGCCGTGATGCCTTTCTCCAATCTGTGCCGGTCTTCATCATTGCTACAAATTCGTCATAGCTAATCTTGCCATCCTGCAGATGCAAAGAAAGCAGTTAATTTTTTAGACAAAGTGAGAACCAAAGTAACGGTTGTACTAGATATAAGAGAATCATCACCTTATCAGTGTCGACTTCTTGCAATATGTCATTCACCACGTCCATGCTATCAGCTGCTCCATCGTCCTTTAGAGCCTCTCGAAGCTCCTCCGGCTCAATGTAACCATTGCTATCCTTGTCAAAGAATAGGAAGGCCCGCCTGAGGTGCTCGTCATTTGCCATCCTTTGCAAATGAAGAGAGACAGCCAGAAATTCGCCATAATCTAGTGCCCCCTTACCATTTGTATCCACCTGTTTGCCAACCACAGGTGATCAATAAAAATGTGTTGAGTACCACTAATCGGATTAAATCTGAGCCATAGTTATAAATTCAATAATCCATCCCTCTTTTATCTAACTACTGCCATCCTTAAATTAGGTCAAAAAATAAAAAAAATGGTTCAATGATAGGAGAGGACGTATTGATGGAAGCAAGGCAAAATTAGCAAGGTAAACATCAAACAGAGATGTGCAGTCTACTCGTACACAATACCGTACACTCCTGTACCCAGGCAACAAAAGTAATATATTGCTGGTCTACAGAACAGTGGAAATACTAGACTACAAATGTAGAAAAATTCTTGCACCTCAGTGCTTGCCTCCTTAGCTTTTGTCAGCAAGAAGGTAGCCACCTGATACAACCTGTAACACCCTAGCCCAAATTCGCTCAATGCGCTAACAGACCTGTGGGGTGGACCCACGTATACATAACACCCCTCTTTACACTTCGTGTAAAGGGTTAACCTGAAGATGTTATGTTTAAAACACAAGTGTATATTGATGGATAAGCCTCATGTGGTCTTTGTGGGGCTGGTTGTAGGACAGCACTTTAGCATCTTAGAGGACAGCACTTTAAGCATCTTAGACTAAGCATCTTAGCCTAGCATAGGACAGCACTTTAGCATCTTAGACTAGCATCTTAGACTAGCATCTTGGCATATGCTTGGCTGGCTAGCAGCTTATAAATATGTATCCCCAACCCCTCAGGTTGGCATGGCATTGAGAAATAAAACAGAAAATTGCCCCAACTCCTAGTGTCATCCTCTCTCGATGAGTGTGAGAGTTCTGCTCCTACCAAGAGTAAGAATTCAGCGACTAACAACTGGTATCAGAGCCGTACTATCCTGTAGCCTGAGCATCTCCTGCTCATCTCCTCTCCCAACCACACAACAGCCCCAGCTGCGAGCAGCGGCTCCGGCCGCTCCTGCTCACTCCTCCCCCGCGCAGACGAGCAGCAGCTCGTCTGAAGCAGCCCTCTCCCCACGCAGCAGCCACCCGGTAGCACGTCATGTCCGCAGGGCAGTCTCAGCGCTCGGTCGCCTCGAGCACGCGGCGTCGGCAGGAGGCCGAACTTGCCGCGGCAGAAGAACGCGAGCGAGCGGCGGCAGAGACCGCTGCGGCGGCGGCAAGGGCGTCGAGGCTGGCAGCGGCGGAGCTGGCAGCAGCCAGAGCGGAGGCGGAAGCAGCGGCAGCGGCGGACGCAGCGCGTGCGGCAGCAGCGGAGGTCGAGGCTCTGCGCAGCAGCACCGGCAGCTCCATTTCCGCTGACGACACCGCCGACGCGGACCTTGAGCTGCTAGAGAGGGACGCAGCACGAGCGCGGTCGGCGCAGTGGGTAGCCGCGCACGCCCACGAGCGTGGCGGCAGCCCAGACAGGCGCGGACGCGCTGGCGGCGCTCCTGGAGGGGGCGCGCACGGCGGTGGCGCTCCTGGGGCAGCTGCGCACGCCCACGAGCGCGGCGGCAGCCCAGACAGGCGTGGACGCGCTGGCGGCGCTCCTGGAGGAGGCGCGCACGGCAACGGTGGCGGACGGGTCAATGGAGAGCGCGACCTTCACAGGCAGCGTGGCTCTCTCTCCCCGGATCGGTACCATGGTTACCATGGTTTCCAGGCTGTTGTCAGGGACGTCGGCCCCGGCGGTGGGTGGCCTACCCTCACCAAGACCAACTACGTCGAGTGGGCTGCGGTGATGAGGGTAAAGCTCCAGGTGCGGCACATGTGGGAGGCAGTCCGGTACGGCGACGTCGACTACGACCAGGATCGACGAGCGCTGGATGCTCTCATCGCTGCAGTCCCGTCCGAGATGCAGTTCTCGCTTACCAACAAGCGGACTGCCAAGGAGGCTTGGGACGCCATCGCTGCGGCACGCATCGGCAGCGACCGCGCCCGCAAGTCCACACTGCAGGCACTTCGCAAGGAGTGGGAGAACCTGGCCTTCAAGCCAGGTGAGGACGTTGATGACTTTGCTCTCCGTCTCAACACTCTGTTGCAGAAGATGGTGCAGTTCGGCGACGACACCTACGGCGAGGAGAGAGCTGTCGAGAAGCTCTTCCGCTGCGTCCCCGAGAAGTACAAGCAGATGGCTCGCTCGATCGAGTCTCTGCTGGATCTCTCCACGATGTCGATCGAGGAGGCGATAGGTCGCCTCAAGGTCGTCGACAGCGATGAGCCACAGCCTCTCTCGGGGCCCATCACCACTGGCGGGAAGCTCCTTCTCACTCGGGAGCAGTGGGATGCCCGCCAAGGTGACCGGAAAAAGGGGGAGCCTTCTTCCGCGATAGGCGGTCGCAAGCGTGGCAAGCCGCGCAAGGCGCGCAGAGACGCCCAGGCCGGGGCGCGAGGACGTGCCGAGGGCGATGCCCGCGGAGGCGCCCAGGGCGGCGCCGCCGGCAAGCACAAGCCGGCACGAGACG
This sequence comes from Stipa capillata, assembly GCA_019208055.1. Classification (NCBI taxonomy): domain Eukaryota; kingdom Viridiplantae; phylum Streptophyta; class Magnoliopsida; order Poales; family Poaceae; genus Stipa; species Stipa capillata. The sequence goes on along the minus strand of JAGXJF010002372.1, from coordinate 483,186 downwards.
ACACCTGCCACAACTGCGGCCAGCTTGGCCATTGGGCCAAGGACTGTCGACAGCCACGACGCGGCCAGGCCCACGTCGCACAGGCGGAGGAGGAGGAGCCGGCTCTGTTCATGGCACATGCAAGCATCGAGCTACCTCCAGCGGCACCGGCCGCAGTGGCTCTCCTCCACCTTGATGAGACAAAAGCACACGCCCTCCTCGGCGACGGCTCCGGCAATGACAAGACCGACGGGTGGTGTCTCGACACCGGCGCCACCCATCACATGACCGGTCGACGGGAGTTCTTCACCAAGCTTGACTCTAGCGTCCGAGGCTCCGTCAAGTTTGGGGATGCCTCTGGCGTGGAGATCAAGGGCGTCGGCTCCGTCATCTTCACCGCCGTGTCTGGTGAGCACAGACTGCTCACCGAAGTCTACTACATCCCCGCGTTGAGGAACTCCATCATCAGCGTGGGACGGTTGGATGAGAACGGTTCGCGCGTGGTAATTGAGGATGGAGTCATGAGGATTTGGGATCGCCGTCGTCGCCTTCTTGCCAAGGTAACCAGAAGCGCAAATCGACTCTACATCCTCAACGTGCAGGTGGCACAACCCCTCTGTCTCGCTGCTCGTCGGGACGACGAGGCGTGGCAGTGGCACGAGCGCTTTGGGCACCTTCACTTCGAGGCCCTGAAGCGGCTCAGTGCCACGGAGATGGTGCGAGGCCTGCCGTGCCTCGACCACGTGGAGCAGCTCTGCGACGTCTGCGTGTTGACGAAGCAGAGGCGACTCCCCTTTCCCCAGCAGGCGAGCTTTCGAGCCAAGGAGAGGCTCGAGCTTGTGCACGGGGACTTGTGTGGCCCGGTGACACCGGCCACACCGGGAGGACGACGCTACTTCCTGCTGCTCGTCGACGACCTCTCCCGCTACATGTGGGTGATGGTCCTCGGCAGCAAGGGAGAGGCTGCGGACGCCATCAGGCGCGCGCAGGCTGCTGCGGAGGCGGAGTGCGGCCGCAAGCTGCGCGTGCTGCGCACCGACAACGGCGGCGAATTCACGGCGGCTGAATTCGCGTCGTACTGCGCTGATGAGGGCATTCAGCGCCACTACTCCGCGCCGTACAGCCCGCAGCAGAACGGCGTCGTCGAGCGGCGCAACCAGACGGTTTGTGGGGATGGCTCGGGCCCTTCTCAAGCAGAGGGGGATGCCGGCTGTCTTCTGGGGAGAGGCGGTGGTGTCGGCCGTCTACATCCTCAACCGCTCGCCTACCAAGGCACTCGACGGCAAGACGCCGTACGAAGCTTGGCATGGGCGCAAGCCGGCGGTCTCCCACTTGCGGGTCTTCGGCTGCCTCGCGTTCGCCAAGGAGCTTGGTCACATCAGCAAGCTCGACGACAGGAGCACTCCGGGAGTGTTCATCGGCTACGCAGAGGGCTCGAAGGCCTACCGCATCCTCGACCCGAAGACACAGCGTGTGCGCACGGCGCGCGACGTTGTGTTCAACGAAGGGCGAGGATGGGCGTGGGACAAGGCGGAGGACGACGGCTCGGCTCCGACGTACGACGATTTCACTGTCGAGTACGTCCACTTCAAGGGAGCTGGGGGAGTAGGCAGCTCTTCTCCGACGAGGGCGTCTACCCCAGTCCCCGAGCCTCCACCGTCCCCGGCGCCTGCTACTCCGACAGCACCACGCTCTCCAGCCAGGACCTCGGCTGTGATGAGTTCTTCGCCGGCTCCACCACAGCCGGCAACGCCACGCACCCCAGCACCGACAGGCACCTCTCCGGGCACGTCTACTCCACCACCAGCTCGTGTCGAGCACAGCCCGGTTGAGCTCGCTACTCCGCTCTCTCACGACGAGGAGCGCATCGACGCGTACCACGACGGCGAGTCGTTGCGGTACCGTACGATGGAGAACCTTCTCGGCGACCAGCCGGTGCCGGGACCGGTGCCTCACGACTGGAGGCGCAGTTGCACCTTGCGTGTGACGACGGCGAGCCTCGGTCGTTTGCAGAGGCCGAGAAACACGCGGCATGGCGCGCCACGATGCAGTTGGAGATGGACGCGGTTGAGAAGAACCGCACCTGGGAGCTTGCTGACCTCCCTCGTGGTCACCACGCGATCACCCTCAAGTGGGTGTACAAGCTGAAGAGGGATGAAGCCGGCGCCATCGTCAAGCACAAGGCTCGCTTGGTGGCACGAGGTTTCGTGCAGCAGGAGGGGTCGACTTCGACGACGCCTTCGCTCCCGTGGCACGGATGGAGTCCGTGCGACTCCTCCTTGCGCTAGCTGCCCAGGAGGGCTGGCGTGTTCATCACATGGATGTCAAGTCGGCGTTCCTTAACGGCGACTTGAAGGAGGAGGTCTACGTGCACCAGCCGCCGGGATTTGCGATCCCCGGCAAGGAGGGCAAGGTGCTCCGCCTGCGCAAGGCCCTCTATGGCTTGCGGCAGGCACCGAGGGCGTGGAATGCCAAGTTGGATTCCACGCTAAAAGGGATGGGCTTCGAGCAAAGCCCGCACGAGGCGGCCGTCTACCGACGGGGCAGTGGAGGAACTGCTCTGCTGGTAGGTGTCTACGTCGACGACTTGGTGATCACCGGCACCAAAGATGCGGAGGTGGCGGCATTCAAGGAAGAGATGAAGGCCACCTTCCAGATGAGTGACCTGGGGCCTCTCTCCTTCTATCTGGGAATCGAGGTGCACCAGGATGACTCCGGGATCACGCTCCGACAGACCGCCTACGCCAAGCGCGTCGTTGAGCTAGCTGGGCTCACCGACTGCAATCCAGCTCTCACTCCGATGGAGGAGAGGCTGAAGCTGAGCCGCGACAGCACGGCGGAGGAGGTGGACGCTACGCAGTACCGGCGTCTTGTGGGGAGCCTTCGCTACCTCGCTCACACACGGCCGGACTTGGCATTCTCCGTCGGCTACGTTAGTCGGTTCATGCAGCGACCGACGACGGAGCACCAGCAGGCTGTAAAGAGGATCATCCGCTACGTTGCGGGGACTCTCGACCACGGCCTCTACTACCCTAGGTGCCCTGGGGCGGCACACTTCGTCGGGTACAGCGACAGCGACCACGCCGGCGACATCGACACCAGCAAGAGCACGAGCGGGATCCTCTTCTTCCTCGGCAAGTGCCTCGTTAGCTGGCAGTCAGTCAAGCAGCAGGTGGTGGCCCTGTCCAGCTGCGAGGCCGAGTACATCGCAGCCTCCACTGCCTCGACTCAGGCGCTCTGGCTCGCTCGTCTGCTTGGTGATCTCTTCGGCAGCGACACTAGAGCGGTGGAGCTCAGAGTGGACAGCAAGTCCGCTCTGGCCCTGGCAAAGAACCCCGTTTTCCATGAACGGAGTAAGCATATCCGGGTGAGGTACCACTTCATCCGAGGCTGCTTGGAGGAAGGGAACATCAAGGCGAGCTATATCAACACCAAGGACCAGCTTGCGGACCTGCTTACCAAGCCCCTTGGGAGGATCAGGTTCCTTGAGCTCTGCTCCAGGACCGGGATGGTTCAACTTTCCCACAAGACGACGCACAAGACTTAGGGGGAGAATGATGGATAAGCCTCATGTGGTCTTTGTGGGGCTGGTTGTAGGACAGCACTTTAGCATCTTAGAGGACAGCACTTTAAGCATCTTAGACTAAGCATCTTAGCCTAGCATAGGACAGCACTTTAGCATCTTAGACTAGCATCTTAGACTAGCATCTTGGCATATGCTTGGCTGGCTAGCAGCTTATAAATATGTATCCCCAACCCCTCAGGTTGGCATGGCATTGAGAAATAAAACAGAAAATTGCCCCAACTCCTAGTGTCATCCTCTCTCGATGAGTGTGAGAGTTCTGCTCCTACCAAGAGTAAGAATTCAGCGACTAACATATATATGTTGAACCAACTCTATCTACACTATCCATGTGGGACTAATCTCACCACACAATTACACTTGAGCGATATGGGCCTCTACTCTAACAAGCCGGGGTATTACAGATAAGATAGTTGGTTCAATAGATTTTAGTTGATACTGCCTTCATCTATGTTGTTCATTGATGTATCATACCTTTTGAAGCTACACATAGTCTGACCAAACTATCACAAAACTATGGGGCTGTTTGGTTGGTATGCTTGGGCATGTTTGGTTCGTAGTTAGGCATGTCGGACTGAGCTGGCAACCCGTTTGGTTCGTAGCCGCACATGTGGCAAGATTCCTTTGCTGCCATCCTGGTTCCATGTGTCACTGAGAAAACAAAAGTGTGGCAAGGTTCCCTTACGCTAGTCAAAGTCATATAAAGTGTGATGAAGAAATTGATCGCCACAACTTTGACAAGGCTTGGCAAAAATATGAGTCTATGGCAAGCTGGACAGACTGCTAAGAAAGTGCGGCATGCCACAGATGTGCCATGAAACAAATAGCAGCCACAAATACCTGCCACACATGTGGCAAAGTTTGACAATGTGTGGCTATGAACCAAACATGCCCTTAGTATATGAACAAAACATTGGCAAAGTGTGGCTTGACACACATTTTGCAGCAAATGAATCCTTTACCATATCTGTCGCGAATTTTAGCACAAAAATGAGTATATGACAAGTGGGCCATGTGACTAAGGGAAGTGTGGCACCCCCAGATAGTGGCAACGAACCAAACACTAACCTCATTTGGCCAAACTCAAATCTAAGGCAAGTTTGGCTCCCAACCAAACACCCCCCTACACTTTCTAAGAAAAAGTTTCACCACATGCTTTTGACATACTATCGCAAAATTATCCTTTAACGAATTCCCGTGAAAACTTCCCTTAAAAGTGTAGTTTTATGATACTTTGATCAAAGTATGCGTAGTGTCATGAATTTTACTCCATCCTTTGATACCAGTTCTCCTAATGTGTGGTTTGTTAGCCACCAATGGATCTTCTCAAAAGATACTAACACGTGTCTTGCCTTGGTTTTTTAATAATAAAAACAGAGAATGAAGGTAAATTCCTTGAAATACTTACAGCTTCAATAAGCATATGCACTTCTGATTCCGCAAGATGAGAGCCGAATTTTGCTATTCCGCTCTTCAGTTCTTCACAAGAAACAATTCCATCGTTATCAGTATCCATTGCCTTGAACATCTCCTTTATATCCTCAACTTCCTCAGCAGACAAATGATCAGCGATAACCTAGTAAAAAAATTACACACCATTTATTGTCAGTCAACTGTAAATTGCCATGGCAGAGACTTGAAAATTAATTGACCATCACGCCAGGATGAAAAGGTTAAATCAGCAAGGTACATACCCTTAGGGCTCTTCTTTTGAATCTATTCATCCTTGAAAACTGTTTGAGCCTTGACTTCACAATATCTCCAAGAGGAACATTTGGAGCTTTCTTAGCATTTGAAGCCAATGATGCTCTGTGATAAATAAAAGTTGACGTCAAGATTCCTCGGAGAAAAGGAACAAAACAGAAGTCAGGAAGTTACTTATACCGTATAACAGAACTAGGGGAAATATAGATGGATAAGAATTCAGAAATATTGGTGAAAAACACACGATGCTTAAGAATGCGTTTCCACACCCAAAAAGAATATTAGCTGAGGTAACATCGAGCTGCAAAGCGGACGACCATTTTGACCCAAACATTTCTTGACAGAGTTATACTACAAACATTTTATAAAATCCCCAAGCAATAAAAATGCACAACATGATGGTTGAATTTGGTCTATGTCCAACATGTTAACCTAGGTGACAAAGTGTCTGAGCTCAAGACTCTGAAATAATGGAGCTGGTTCAAAGAATAAGCATTTAATGGAGTATCTCAACTGCCCTATCTGTCCAAGTTTATGCTCAGATTCTGCGATGCAGAAAATTCATGTCAGATAAAGAAACTTGTAATATATCTATGTCTAACATCCTTTAAATTTCCATATAGCCAGATTAGATTAACACACATCATGACGGTATACCATCCACTATATTCTGTGGTTGCATATGACTAGAATAACTCAACCTGTAAACCGCTGCACTGACCCTGAAGTCTACATCGCAAACAAGTAGGTACTTAAGGATAATTCGGATTGGATGAATACTGAACAAAATCATTTTTTTTCAATTGTATTTACAATAGGCTATAACTAGTAATAGTATAATTTCACATTGATATTTTCAATTGTATCAACAAATAACTACAGTTATCCATATTTCATCAGCATACGCAAAATGAAGTGGATAACAGACACCAACTAATTCTACAAGATGCTCAAAGCAGACAAAACAAATTAACACACATAATGACAGTATATCATCCACTATATTTTGTGGTTGCACATAACTAGAATAACTCAAAGTGCAAACAGCTGCACTGACCCTCAAAATACATCGCAAACAAGTCTGTACTTAAAGAACAATTCAGATTAGAATAAATATTGAACAAAAAATTTAATTGTATTTACAAGAGGCAGCAAATAGCTAGTACAGTTTAATTTCACACTGATACTTTCAATTGTATCTACAGGTAACAATAGTTATCCATCTTTCATGAGCATACACAAAAGAAGTGGATGACAGACACCAAGTAATTCTACAAGATATTCAATGTAATTCTACAGAACATACGGATTACCTTTCATAGATAGCCTCATTAGGAATACAACATTACACATTAGTTCAGGGACACGACACAGTGAAAACCAAATAACAGAAGGCCAAAAGGATACCTCAAATACAAGTATAGCTTAACATGTTGTTGAATTAGAATAGTTCTTTTAGGGAGAAGTCAAAATTGCCCAGACATGTCACTAAATATTTGAAAATAGGTCCTGCTGGACAATTAATGCAAGTACAGGCCATCTACATAGACCAGATTCCACCTAAGTATAACCAAAATACCATTTAGCCAAATAAAAGAGAAATTATATACTTTGCCATTAGATGACAATTAAATTTATGCATGCCTACTGACCACCTCAACAGATAGAAAATTAGCTAGATCAAATCAGGCTCCAACATGAAGATCTATTGTTGGAAGGAACAGGAAATAAAGAGATTTCGTGTTATGCAGCGGTAATGACTGACTGCCGAACTGGATAGTTTCTGGAGGAAAGTAGACAAGCAGCACATCAGGGTGCAATGTAACATACCGAGAACCTGCTTTGCAGTTAACCTGAGCTTTGGATCAGGTTCCAACATACGTCGAACTAAATCTTAGCATTTTCTGAAACATTAGGCCAGGGTTCGCGCTTAAAATCAATATTTCCACGAAGAATAGCTTGTGCTACCCCTTGTTCAGTCTCTGCAATTTTTCCAAGTAAGGTTTTGTGAAGGAAATTAAGGCTAATGACAAAGAAGGTTTCAATTAAAAAATATACCAGCCCAAAAGGGAGGAACTCCACATAGTAAAATATACAAGATAACCCCAGCGCTCCAGATGTCTATTTCTGGTCCATAGTTTCTCTTCAACACTTCAGGAGCCATGTAATAAGGCTTCCGACAATTTCTGAAAACTTTTCACCTAAAAAATAGAACAACACATAAGAAAGAATTGGATGAAACTAGATTTTTGTTTGTACGGTAGGCACGCCTGTCCTACAATCATTGCAAATCAACAATATTGTAATTAGCAACGTTGCAAAGGGGGAACGACAGCATTTACAAGGTTTTACTGCCTCCATTCTCTCTTCTTTTAAAAGGGATAAAAGGAACACTTCCTCTCGATTAAAGGTAATGTCAAGGAATTCATATCCATAAGCAATGGAATGCCGATGTTCATCAAATTGCACTGATGAAAGTAACTCCAAATTTACAAGAGTTCCTCAAACAAAAAGAGAAAACACTTCTGGAATTTCCGAGCACTCTCTTTAGTGTGGACATTCTACTATACTACCTAGTACGCAAAATAATCAGCTGTCTGTATGGATAACATAGCATAGCCTCAAGATGAGAACTTCAAAAGGAACTTGGTCTAATTGAGTTCCTCAAAGAAGTAGAGTTCACCCACAACATAATCATGGTGGATGCATGATTTATCCTACTTATCTACATCCTAAGCCCTGACCAGTAAACTCACTTGATAAACCATAATAGCTACTGGTGTTTAACTGTCACTTGCAGTTAGTGCTCACGTGAGTGGTACCCACATGAACAATACCTCCCAGATTATGATCGGTTTCTTTATACTAGGAAAATTTGGTATGAGTTGGTTGCTTTCCTTATCTCTAGGATTTGTCGTTACGCATCCTCTATATAAAGGACAGCACTGTATCTGTAAAATTAAGCAAGACGAAAGATAAAGAAGCTCATCCCCATCTATGTCTATCCCCTTCCCTAAGTCCATACTGTTCTGTGCAAGACCACTAATTCCATCCGAATACCATAGTGAAGGTGATGGCATTAACAGTATCCACTTGGCTGGCTACTCCCGAATCCTGCCTTCAAAAATGCCGGTACTAAAACTACTGCGTAGCTACAGTTGCATTCACGACCCTACCCAAGTTAGTTCCGAGAATCCTAAGTTCCCAACGAAAGAGACCAAATTCTTTTCAGATTACACAGCAAAGCAACTACATTTAGCTACAGCGATATCCACTAGCCAGCATTCCACCCGGAACAGTTCATTAAACCCATAGATCCCGCACGAGCGAACGAAGATTCAGAAGTGCTGGTTGGCAATTCTCCCAAATGGGAATGGGATCTCAATTCTGGGGCTTACCGGGCTTGAAGAAAATTGAGAGGCCGAAATCGATCGCCTTAAGCGGCGAGTTCTCTTTCTTGTTGGCGAAAAGGAAATTCTCGGGCTTGAGATCCCGGTGGATGACACCGTGGCGGTGGCAGAGCTGCACGACCTCGACGATGGTGCGGGTGACGTTCGCGGCGGCGCGCTCCGTGTAGTGCCCCCGCGCGACGATGCGGTCGAAGAGCTCGCCGCCCTCGCAGAGCTCCATGACCAGGTGCACGGCGCCCTCGTCCTCGCACGCCTCCCGCAGCGACACGATGCTGTGGCTCTTGGGCAGGTGGCGCATGATGGCCACCTCTCGGCGCACGTCCTCCACGTCGACGGCCGTCCGCAGCTTCCGCTTGGAGATGGACTTGCACGCGAGCAGCTCCTTGGTGTCCCGATCCATGCAAAGGTACGTCACCCCGAACTCCCCGCGGCCGAGCTCCCTGTCCAGCACGTACTTGTCGTCGATCCGCCGATGAACTCGCACCCATCCTCGCCCAGCACGGCCAGCCGCTTCTGCCCGCTGCCGCCGCCGCCGCAGCCCGCGGCGGCGTTCCGCGGCTGGTGGGGCTTCTTCGCGGCGGACGCGGGGAAGTGCGAGGACTTGACGTCCTCCCGCGCGGCGGCGGCCGGCGAGCGGCAGCAGTTGCCCATGGCAGCGGGAGATCAGGGGCGGGAGGCTAGGGTTTGTACGGCATTGCGCGCTGGGGTGGTGGGGGAGGAGGAGGAGGAGGAATTGAAGGATACTACGGCCAGCCTACACGGGTAATGGTATGGTGGGGTGCTGGGGACGCGTAGCCGGCGGTGCGTGGGCGGCAGCTTCTTCTAGCCTAGGAGCCGACGAGGACGAAGTGGAGGGGAACGCTCCAACGTGGCATTTGTGGGGTGTGCATGACGGGTCGCTGGCCGGTGGGGTCTCCTGCCTCTGTGGGTGGGTTTCTGCGTGCGGTTTGTGGTTTCGGAACAGGCCCATGACAGAGTGGTGTTGAATTGGTGCGGAGTTTGACTGCGCTCCGGGGCTCGCACGGCGTGGATAGAGAAAAGAGGGAAATGGCGTCGCGCGCACACACACACACACACAGAGTTTCTCTCTCTTGAAATCTTTGTTTTTGTCAGAATTGGTAAAACAGAACTAGTAGATCACTCCTCCAAATAAGTGTTTCGGTGCAGTAGATTGCAGAAGCGTGTGTGTATTGGTGTGCTTAAATTTTATATCTCGAAAATTATTACTTCAAGGAATACTATTCAAAGTTAATTTCCGTGGTTACGTGGCATGTCCCAGCACAAGAAATCTTTTCAAGCGTCCTTCTACTTGTACAGCCTCATAGAATCTGTTTAATTATTATGTGATGTACTCATGCCTAATTAGATCTCCTGCAAGTGATGTAACTGGAAATCGATTATTAAATGCATGCTTCTGATGCATTCGTCTTGTATTATTTCCGAGCATGGTGTCTGTGTGCACTGTGTGCATCCTGTGATCATTCTTCGCTTACCTTGTCATTCTTTGCTTACTTTGTCTGCCATTTACAGAGATAGAGCTTGAACAACATTTTAGTAGGGCCCAATCCGAACTTAATGATCTTAGAAACGTCTAGAGAACCAAAGAAAATTTTACCAAATATATAATATATCTACTATATACTTAGAGGTAATCTAACAAATAAATTTTGCTGGAGCCTCTGTTGTGCTCCGCCCCTGACCACTCAACCAGTAGTCATTCAGTAGACGGAGTTTAGAGTTTGCTGTCTATTCTCTGCTTGTTCAAGAAGTTTCAGTTCAAATGGGACAGATCTCACCACATCCGTTGGCTGCTGCAACTACCATTAGAAACTTCCTAGGGTAAATTTCAACGCTCCCGTGCCAAAATTCAGTACTGTTAGGACTTATGACCAGCATGAATCACGGAAATAGCAACAAACAGCGACGTTTCCCTCGACGTCTTCCCATGGTCAGAGCAGAGCAAAAAACTCTCGGATGCAGCCTGTCACGTAATCTTGTTACGTATGCTTGCAAATGGAAGAGACAAATGAATCTATCTGCATGGTAAATCTAATCACCTTCCCTCCTCCATGTTTTGTAACGGATATTTTAGCTGGAGTGCTCAGCTGTACAAGACACACAGGGACAAAGCAAACAGCTATCCCCGGCTTGATCAGCCATGCATCCGAGGCCAACGGGCGACAACGACTGCTCGATCGATAAAAGCAAGGCACTCTTCGATATTAACCATGGAATGCGACATGTGAGCTATGAAACGTTCTGGCAAAGAACTACCAGTCCTATGCATGCCATTGTTGCTCGCGGCACATGGAAATTCTGAAAAGCAGCTGCGAGAGATCACCGTCAAGAGCAGAATCGGCAGGAGCTAGATTCTGCATGCTACGCCCGTTCTGGCACTGGCAGTGAAGTAGTATGAACACAACAACACGAGGGGCTCTCAGCAGTCACATCTGCAGTTGAGACGAAGAAGCCAAGGCTGCAGCTTGTACAGGTGATGCCACTATCTAGCAGGTCCCAACAGGTGACAGCGAACAAACCACCGACCTTGCTATGGAATTAATGGATCTTGGTTGAGAGCAGAGTCCTCTCTGGTCTGTACATAACTTTTGCTTAAAAGCGGCAAGCTGCTGCTGGCTGGGGTTCCACTTCTGTGCCTCGTTTATCTTCGGATCCCATCGTCAGGCACCCCTGCCCTGCCATGTTCTTCTCCTCTTTCCGTTCTTTGTGGAACACTGAGACGTGGCAGGGATTTGAACCGGTGGACTCGCATCCCCTGCCATGCCATTTGATCGGTACGGAGGTGTAACCTGCCTGGTCGGCACACGAGTCACATGTAGGATTCGTACATGTGCCATTGTTACTCATGTTCTCATCGAGGAACGGTGAGAGCGTAGGTAGGAGGACGCACATCAAATGAGTCCCTCGGCTGCCTCAAAAAAGAAGCCTCAAAGAGAAAGGGTCCCTCAGCAAAGCTTAGTTTCACGTTGAGAAGGGGTTGGACTCGGTGGCACGGAGCTCGTCCACCAAAACGAGCTGGTCGTCATGTGCGTCATAAAAGGATGGACTGTTCCTGCCAGGCAGATCGCGCGACGCAAATCCTTGTAGTCAACGTAGCATTCACACGACCCATCGGTGTCACGCAATTGCAGCTAGATTGAATTCCGGTGCGGGCCACAGGCCACGCCGCAGAGTGGGCCGTGGCCATTTAAGACGGACTCGAATGGTTGGAGCGGGCTAGCTAGAACCGTTCTCTCCATCGCGAGATGCCGGATAAATAATAGATGGCGTGGTAGTAGAAGCGGTACAAACTTGCAGCTGTTTGTTGCGGTACAGGCTTGCAGCTGTTTGTTGTATAAGGTGAATCGTGTGGAACAACGTCGTCGTCAAACGCTTGTCAACACGCTCGTGGGCGTAACTGTTAGACACGCTGCACCAGACGAAGCGAGTGGTTCCTCACAGAGCAGCCACCGCGCCGCCGCCATCAGTCCCTCATATCCGACGGCCAATCTAACGTCGCCAGAAGAGGGGGCTTAGATTCCAGTTTTGGTGCGTAGATAGATCTTAGTTTTTAAGATTTAATGTCCTCAGTAATATTGTTATAGTGGTGAAGATAACGACATTTGGAATAATTATCCTCCGGCTTCTTTTCCAACTTGATGGTGCCTTCTCCAACGCCGTCGAGGAGCTAGTGAAGTTTGTTTCTTGCAGATCTAGGCTCCTAGATCTCATGAGTTGGTGTGTTGTTGGTGTTTTCTTCTATGGATTTCTCCTTTCTGGATCTCCATCTCCAACGTGCTGGAGTGGTGACACCAGATCTCAGGCTTGCCAAAGTCAGGGCATCCTCGGTCGATGGTCGAATACTGATGCTTTTGTCCCGCCTCTCGCGGTGGGTTTCTGACGAAGAACCAAACTTCGAGGTGATATTTGATCTGTTGTTACGGTTCGTTCTTTCACAGCACTCCACCTTTGTCAGTAGTAGAACACGTCAACCCTTCTATCAGATAGTGGAATAACGTGATAAATCGTATAAATTCGACGAGTAATCTTTTGTAAGTGGTAGAAACCTACACACAACATAAATATTTTCTAAAGCTTTATCCAAAATTTAGAGACTTTTATAACTCAATAACAGAATTAACTTAATATACTCATAGCGTCTATTTCATAAAATCAAAAGTCAACCTTACTGTCACACCCCGATTTTCTGAAACCTAAAAATTAGGGCTAACAAAAACTTTTGTTAATAAAGCCAACTAAATGCATCTAACTAAAACTTTAGTCCAAATCATGATTTAGCTATATACCAAAACACAAAAACCCTTATTCCTATTCTTCTCGATCTCCGTTTTGTCGAAACCCTAATTTCTCCAAACTACGCCCGACAACACGGGCAACCCTGTTCAATATCTTGGCTCCATACGTGACTACTTGTTTCCGCGTACTCGTCATGAACCGTCTTCGACACCTCGCCCTTTCTGCCTTGTCGGCATATCCTGACAGGTATTTGCAGCTAAGTACCCACACGGTACTTCAGTGAAATTTAAGCATATATACGTCATGAATCTCTTCCGAATGCCATGATCTTCTGCCATCTACTTCGCCATGTTCGATCATGAATATAGGCACATATACACTAACTCTGCTTACATACATACGCACCCACTCACCAGCACTAAACACTTTCTTTCCGAATTACGGGTCCAAACCCTAGCTCGACCTATTACCTTGCCAACTCCTCCCTATTTCGATCTTTATACCTATAATTCCCACCCTCCATTAATATCTTGAGCATGACTGAAAGGACCGAGGATGCCGACTAGAGGGGGGTGAATAGGAGGCTAACTATTTTTCACTTGTTTTAATTTTGGTTATCAATTTAAGCCTTAACAAATTGCTAGGATAAGCTAGCTGTGTGACAAGTGAATGACACAGGCAATATGTGATATGCAAATTAACACTTAGCTGTCACACATGTGTCTAACACAGGTAAGTTAAAACCTAGAACAGATAAGCAAGTTAATCAGCTGTGTAACAGGTAGCTGGCACAGGCAAGAGATATGATATTCAGCAACTGAGACACAGCTATGCTAACACAGGTGTAAAGGTAATCAATCACAGATGAACAAGATATGAATGATCAACACAAGCAGACAAGTCTAATGAATATCTAAAAGCAATGTAGAAAGTACTCAGAGAGACAAGGTGTTTTTCACCAAAATTCCCTACTCTTTACAGAGAGGTACGTCTCCGTTGGAGAGGCTACTCCGAAGAGATCGCCAGCACTGAATCATGCTTGCTAGACCCACATGGTGTGTACCAACAGAACTTCACTCCACTCTCTTCCATGTGGATCCCACGGCCCACCTACCATCTCCTTCTTCCCACCACCTCCTTCTTCTCCTTCTTCCTCAAGCAGATGCTCCCTCTTCCCCTTCAGTGGCCACTGTTTTTCCTTGCCACGCAGACATGGTGCCAGGCCACCTCCGCCCTCTCTACAGCGGGTGGTGCCAACCCATGCTGTAGCTGCACCCCGCCACCATGAATGCACCCGTGCATCCCTCTCAGTCCTTGTCCCCTCATGTGCTATAAAGTCAGTCCAAGCTCCTCTCTTCCCCATTTTTCCCGAGCTCCAGTGCTTCTCAGCTTCTTCTTCAAACCGAGCTACTCCTCCTCCATTCCCTCTTCCCCAAGCTTCCAATGCTGAACTGCGCCCGAACACTCCAAGCTCCCCTACCTCCCGAACTACTCCAATCTTCTCCAAACCTCCTGTAACACCCTAATTTTCCGAAACCCAAAATTTAGGGCTAACAAAAACTTTTGCTAGTAATGCTGATTAAAATACACCAAATTAAGAACTTTTACTCCAAATCATGTTTCTGCTAAACCCTAAAGTAAAACAACCAAAATCGTTCCCTCTGTTCCTGCTCCCTTGATTTCTGCTTTGTCGAAACCCTGTCCAGCAAGGGATACAAGCCCTGCTCTATCCGTGGTCTCCATGCGGGACCATTCGTCCTTTCGTTTCCGCCACGACAGCCTGAGGCAGCTGCCACAGCCACCTTGCCCTACCACGACAGCCATGGCAGCCGTTGCCGCTGCCCGTTTCCTCTGCCGCAGCAAGACCTCTGCCATCGCCGTTGCTATCTCTCTCTGCCGCAGCAAGCCGTTCCTGCCGCAACAAGTTTCTGCCGCGCCACCGGTTCCCTGCCACGGCAACCCCTCCCCTGCCGCAGCAATGTCGCGCCGTCGTTCCTTCCCGCCGCGACAGCCGATTCCCACCGCGGCAAATCCTTTCCCCTACCGCGGCAGTCCTGCGGCAACATTTTCTCTGCTACAATAGCCTTTCTCCCCGCCACAAACATACTTTCGGCATCCCTTCCCCTCTAACTAACTCAGTGCCACCTAAACCCACATCTGCCGCAAAGTGCCCTCTCAGTACTTCTGCGAAATCGGAGCATATACCCATCCCGGATCTCTTCCGAATGACCTGGAATTTTACCACCAGCTTCGCTATGCCCCATCGCGAGTATATGCAAAATACACTGCTTTTGCATATACGTCTATACGCAAAACCCTAATTCCTTTCTCCCTGATTCGACGAAAGGGGCAAAACCCTAACACATTACACGCACCGTATACGCCTCTGTACCGACGGTACCTGACCACCAACGCGTCCTAAGCCGACACAAAGGTCTAATCTCGAGTTCCGTGTTCCTGCCCCACCTTGCCGTGTTCCGAAACCCTAGTTCCGAGCTCCCAATCCCTTTCTTCCTATTTAATCCAATTTTCTCCAAAACCCTAATCAGGTGATCTTTTGTCCTTCGGCCCTTCCCAAAAATTCCGAGATAAATTGTGGGACAACTAATAATATTCTTAACTCAACTATAACATAAAATAACAATGCCCAATTCAGAAATTTCAATAAATTAGCATCGAACACCTTCGTGCAAATTAACCATCCGCATGTGTATATATTCATAAGCAGGCATGCAACATTAATGCACTCCGTGACTCCACATATGATCACCTCCTAAGTTAATTGGAATAGTTATTCAACCAAATACCTCACTGGTGCTAGAATTCAGCGCCTAATTTCCACTAGACTTTTACACCCTCAGCAAGGGCTTCAGGTCACGTTGCTCGTTCCAGCATAGCACGCCATTAAAACCCTGCTAGCTACTTCCATATTTCTACACCCCATTTACTAGTTCTCCCCTCGTGCGGTCTTTTTCTTGTCCTATCTCCCTGAACACGTGGTCTCCCGGAGCTTTCTAATCAGCCCTGCGCCGCCCTGTTTCCCTCCTGTCTCATCACAGCATTAAATCAATCCCGAGCTGTCCCTCTCACCCATAGTCCCCCTCATTTCTTTTCTCCTCTAGTCCGCGTCAACTACAACTGTTGTTTCCTTGCTATTGGACCAACTCAGCTCAACTACTTTTCTTCTCCCTGACTCTCCTGTGCGTCTACAGCATCACTCATCTGCCTCTCCTCCCATTAACTCTACTCCACGTTCACCTAGACGGTCAAAACTTCCCCAAAAATATCTGAGCTCACCCTTACTTTCTTCTTCACTCCCGTGCACTTCCCCTGGTCTTCACTAGCAAGCCTGAGCTCCTTGAGCTGCCCATCTCTCTCTGAACTAGCAACCAAACTCCATTCCTGAGCTCCATCTTCTTTCCCCCATAGATTTTTCTTCACCTCTCCAATCACAGCAAGCCGAGCTGCTCAAATCCTAGCAAACCGAGCTACCATCTCCTTGCCGCTGCTCTGTTCTTCCCCATTCAAGCCCCCCTGCCCCTTTTCTCTTCCACGCCCGAGTGCTCCCCCACTCAACTGCCGCCGCCGGCTCTCAGATCCGATGCGCCATCCCTCGCCCTCCATCAAGTCCACCAACGAGCGCCTCAACCCGAGCCGAGCTCGTTGCCTCCCTGAGCTGATGTCCCGCCGGCGAGTACTCTGCCCGGGCACCCGCCAGCCTCCCCGCCGCCACGGCCACCTAGCACGGCTCCGTCCCTTCCCTCCGCTCGCCGCCCGCCTTGCCCAAGAGGTCGGCGCCGCCGTCGCCAGCTTGGAGCCCCAGATCCGCTGCTCCGGTCTATCCAGACGCCGCCGTCTTCGCGCTGGCCGCTGGCGACCACGGCCGCCGTCCCGAAGCCGCTAGCACCGTGACATCCGCTCAAGCCGTCGCCGCCGTGACCTCCAAGTCTCCGACGGCGAGCTGCCAAGATCGGTCTCCGCCGGCGTTGAGCCAACCCCGACCGGCGCCCCATCAGCAGGCCGACGAGCTGCCGCCTCTGTCCGCTCCCCTGGATCCGCTCTGGCCCCCTCAAAACCGAGCGCCACCTCGAGCTGTGGAGACCACGCCGCCCCCAAGCCATCCGCTCCGGTCGCCGCATGCGCCCAGGCCACCGCCGGCCGGATCTCTCTTCTCCGGCCCCGCCGCCTACCCGACCCTCCGCTTGCCGCCGCTCGCCATGGACCACTCCTCCTTGGCCGTCGCCGTCGGCCAAGCAGCCCTCAACCGCCAAAGCTCCGCCGGCCGACAACCCTAACCGCCAGGAATTAATCCGCTGCCGACCAGAGTAACTGCCACCCCGCCTTTTCTGTGCCGCAGCAGCTGTGCGACTGCCGCATTACCCGTTGTTGCGCCGCGGTAGCTCTTTTCAGCTCTTCTCCCCACTGCAGCCGCCCCCTTTCTTCTCCTCCTTGGCTCTGCAGCTCCTCGAGCTCCCCACATCCCCGAGCAGCCTGCAACCCCCTTCCTTGCTAACTTAATCCTTACCTGGCTATGCTCTGAGGACAAAGGCAGGGTAAGCCACCTTTCTTTAGACCGTCCAAACAATCCAGGTCACCCCCTTCCTCTGTCTATTCAAGCACTTTGCCAGATTCTAAAAGTTTTTAAAATTTAAAATGATAAAGGATAGAAATAAGACCAAATTCCCTTCCTTTAATTAAGCATATGTGGTGTACGTGATAATTCAAAACCTTGTTCCAGCATTAGGTCAAGATTTAAATTCGTAAGACCCTGACCTAACTCATAATCTAGATAAATGTTTAATGTTCCCTACATTTAGGCATTTAAAGGATTTAAATCGGTATAGCACAATAAGAAGCAAGGGACATGCGATATAAGTAAATCCCCACATCTCGGAGTAAAATTATTATATGATTAAAGGAATATCAAATCATCCAAAAACATGGAAATAAGATGTATGTTATAATATCTTAGAGCCTCTGTAACCTAAAGGAACCAGAGGACCCAAATGACTCTTAAGTAGGGCTTAGGTAAATCCGAGTTTCCTTATAAACAGGAATAATCACCTCCCGCGCTAAGATAGCTGAAAACCAAATCAAAAGCCTGGAACCTTAAAACCGCATCCCAACCTATGGATCATACCTTCGGAGCATTAGCCATGGGATCATCTAAAACGTTTCCAGAACCCTAAGAGCTAAAAGAGTACATGTTTTCCGCCAACCCTTAACCCATGAGATGCTGAGTCATTCCCGTCTCTAGGGAAACCCTAATTAACAACCCGCTCCAGAAAACAAATTTAAAGTTCATGATTGTATGCTTAATTCTTATTGGATTCTTCCTTGGACCATTATTTATCCGACGTCCTTTCGACGTATAGATACGATAATACGAGTTACCGCGCGAGGGATATCGGGCGATCGACATATCAAGCTCAAGCTCGAGACCCGGCCAAATTGCCAGGCAAGCTATTTCCCACTTCGACCATGTCGAATCCTATATTTGCAAAGTATATTTACTTTGATTATGAAACATGCATGATATGTTTATCAACGATATTTTATGTAGTTAGCTATACCCGATAGATGCATTGAGTTAGGATTGGCTATCCGATTCCTTGTAACCCTAATTGATTTGTCGCTGGTTTCCCACCGACAAAAGTCTAAGGTTATAGGCAGTAGCCGATGCTTAGCCCTGCTATAGTTAAAACTAAAATTTTGCTCAAACCTCCGGGTATGGGAAATCAAAACCCGTGGATAACGTATGTTATCCGCGGTGACTTTCAAAAAGAAATGTTGCCAAGATTCAAAATAAAGTTGGAGATGATTTTGATTCGGGTAGGAGGTTGTCGGCGGAATGGGGCCCAGGGTCCCCCGAACCGCCGGCGGAGGCCAACCGGAGGCCGCAGGGCGAGACACGTGGCGGCCGGACCAGAGAGGACCCCGCCGCCGCAGTAGGTGGGCCCGGCGGTCTAGCCCCGTGCTTGGGGGCCTTCCCCGAGCGTCGTGTCCGCGCGAGTGTTCTAAAAAGGCCTTGGGCTCCCGAGAGCCCAAGGCTCAAGAATCGAGGGAGCGCTCGGGGCCCTCTCCCCGAGCGCCCGACGTCCTGAGTGCCCGGCGTCCCGAGAGGTGTGGGGCCCTGGAGATTGCTCGGGGCGAGCCCCGGGCGACCCTCTCGGCGTTCCCCCTGCAAGGGGTCCCGAGTGACCCTCCAGGGAGCGCTCCCCGAGCGCTCGGGGTCGCTCGGGACAACCCGGGACAGCTGGCATCCCTCGAAAGCCGAAGGGGCCGCTCGGGACCGGAGCGCTCGGGGGTCGTGGGGTCCCCCTGTGGGGCCCTTCTCCGGGCGCACCATTCTGGAGCTTGGCTTCTCCGGCAAGCCTCGGCCCCGGCAGAGGTATTTAATGCCTGTCATTCGGGCATTAAATGCTAAGCCCTGTGCGGGCATGATATCGGTCAGGCCCGGTCCCATCCGTGCAGGGCAAATCCCTTTTTGCCATAGCCCCTGCCAGGGGATGGGTCCGTCTGACAGGTTTGTTGACCGACTAGGCGCGCCGCCCCGCGCGCCCGCGTCGCTGTCAGCCCTTATTGCCCACTTTGGGTCAAATCGCCGCGCGTCCGGCGGCGCGTTTGGTCGCTGACACGCGGGGCCCAGGAGCGGGTGCTTCACCGACTCGGTCAGAATAAGCCCGATAAGTCTCCCTTTGCGGGACCCACTGGGCATAAAGGTGTCAGGGTCCCTGACCGGCGGCGTGGCGAGGAGATGTCCAGCACAAAAATCGGAGCAACGCATTAAATGAAGGAATGGGCGTTTCCTTAGCGCCCAAGTCGCCTGCAATCGCCCTTGGCCGCTGTGGTGAACCCCCGGCTATATAAGGGGAGTTCCTAGGCCATGCAAAGAGTTAGATCTTTTGGTTCGGATTTCTTAGAAAGCATTGTACTGGCTCAATCTTCTTTGGCTCTTTGAAGCCTTGAACACCCTCTACTAGCTTAAAGAACAGCTAGCCTTTGTAAGAAAGAACACCTCTGTAACCTCCATAGAATCAATACAAACACCACAAAGAGCAGGACGTAGGGTATTACACCTCCGGGTGGCCTGAACCTAGATATATCCCTGTGTCTTCTGCGTCAAATACACATCTCCCGCGATCCGTCACCGGCTCATAAGAAGAACTCTATATCGCCCCCGGCCGAATCCCAAAGGGGGTCCAACCGGACCACCGATAGAGGCGTCTACACGCCGACAGAGGTAAGGTGGTTTGAAGGAAGACGAAGTAGCAGAAGGCTATTCGGTGCTTGCTGATAAACTGGAGTCCTACTCGAATCAGTTAAGGACCGAACCTAAGTGCCGCTGAATCAGTTCCCCCACCGTACGTCCACATGTCCTTTATGGGAAGGACTTGACTCAGTAACCCGCCTAATACTAGGGTTCGGACCCGTGGGAAGTGAGAAGTATGTGCTAGGTAGGACTTTGGGCCCTAGAGAATTCTCACGGCGCTAATTGAGTCAAGATTCTGAGATGGTGAGGCCCAAGGCGTGGGTGAGGATTCGACACAAAGATGAGCGTTTCTCCGAATTGTGGTGTCAGGGTTCCTGAACACAATCAGAGTTAGGGTAAGTCTCATTTAGCGGGTCCGACTCTAGTATGAAAGCAGGCGAAGGGTCTCGTTGTACTAGCTCTGGTAGTATACCAGGGCCCGGTATGCCCAGGGTGACCTACATCGTGTGGGTAAAGCCGTACCACCTCTGCAGAGGGTTAAAAACTATTCGAATAGCCGCGTCCTCGGTCATGGACATGAACTGATAAGGCCACACACTGGTTAGACTGAGCTTTGGCTGTGAAAGCTGGAAAATGGGATTAAGGACGTGGGCATGATGTGTCCACAGTGGGCAATTTAGCCCATGTGTTGGTGGTAAGAAAATTGCCGAAGTAATCTGCCGTATTGCCGGGAGGGACCGGAATACGGTTTAGTGTTGGAAGACCTAGTTATCGGATAGGTGAAAGCTACCGTTCGATGGGTGGAGCCATGGCGGGGAGTGGAAGCTGACGGTAATAGGTTATGAGCTGTTGAGCGGTGTTTACCGCATGAGACGAGATGTGATGAGATGTTTTTCTTAAAATGCTTTAGTTTTCGAAATGCTTTTACAATCTATTTATGTGTATTTAAAATAAGAACTTACATTTTCACACAATTTGCAACTTAGGTTAGAGCTATTCCTTGGTCTATTCCCTGCATGAAATACCGCCGTATATTTCCTCCTGTGGGAATAGCTTGCGAGTACATTCAATGTACTCACCTGGCTTGTTGATTTGGCCAGACGAAGGAGACATCCATTCCGAAGATACGTATATGAACGCGAAAGTTAGGGCGTAACCCCCAGTCAGTTGCCTGTCGGGTATGGCATGCTGATGGGCCACCTCTCCGTTGGATTTTCGCTGCAAGTTTATAGCCATTGGGCTACAGGTATCAGATTATCGACCGTAACGGTCTATTTAATTGTTCACGCATGTATGACAATGATATACAGGTTAACTCGTGTGTATCGGCTACTGATCCAGGGACCGATACAGTGATCACGAGGGAGTATCCGGCTTAAAAACCGGGTGCGCCACACCTCCCTTGCCTCTTCTTCTCCCCGAGCTGTGTTCTTTTCCCATTCTTTCTTCATTGCTCCTCTGTGCCCGAGCTGCCCTCTCACCATTGCCTCTTCTAACCGAGCAGCTCCACCCGAGAGCTCTCTCTCTCTCCCCCTCCATCTCCATTCTCTGCCATCAACTGGAGCTCCCCTCTTCTCTTCCCCAAGCTCTAGCTTTCCCAACCGAGCTCTTCCTCTAGCTCACTCTTTCCTCACTGATTCTTTGCGCCGAGCACCCAGGCGCATCTACGGTCCACTTCTCTTTCTTCTAGTTTCTTCCTCCTCTAGACTCCCCCTGCTGCCCCTTTTCGTGTCCCATCCGAGCTGCCCCTACTCTCCACGCCATTGCCGAGCTCCCAAGCTATCCAGCGAGCTCCCCGCCGGTAGTTCCGCATTCCAATCCACACCAACAGCCCTCGAGCTTCTCCAATCTCCTCCCTCCTCGGCTCTAACAGCTAGTACCGCCGGCGACCCTAGCGCCGCTCCCATTGGATCCACCGAGCTCTCCTCTAACTGACATAGTCGCCGCCGCTATCGGTGAGACCGCCGCTGTGTCTCCTACCTCCAGTTGGGACCGCTGAGCCTTCGACCGGAATTCGGTCCCCACAACTGCCGCGAGCGCCGTCGGTAAGTCACCACTGAGCCGCCCCGGATTCACCGTCGGAGCATGCCTGTGCCGCCCTATCCCTCCTCCCTAATCTTTCTTCCCCAGCGGCCGGTCCGGAGGAGGAGCCCAGCGCTCTTACGTTTCCTCTGAAGCAAAGCACAAACCCCATTTCCGTTCCTCTCTATTACGCCTCCCAAAGCTGAAGGCGTACTCCTGAGCTACGCTTCCGACATCAGCCCATAACCCAAACCTAGCTAAGTAGAGAATGATCCTAGTATAGCTAAACTTTGGACGGCTATTTCTCTAAAACTACTCATTCAAACTGATCAATTCTTGTTCCCAAATTCCTGAAATTTCATACTCTCTCTACTAGTGCCACTTTTAAGATTTTTGAATTTAATTGAAATTTCATAATAGAATTTAAGCCTTAGCAATTCATAATATGAGTATATATATTATGTAAAATCGGGCTAAAGTAATTCCTTTGATTCGTGAAATGTTTTCAACCTACCTTACACCCTCTAGACTCGAGTATACCCAAAATAAATTGCTTGGGAGAGATGTAGGGCATACAACATATACATATATCTCAAAAAGTTTCAAAACAGAAGTATAATGCTCTCTCCTCTTCTACCAGGAAACTTCTCTAGACTTACCGAATGTTTGAAACATACGGGTTCCAAGGGTTTAATAAAATCTCCAGCCCTTTTGAAGTTCGGAACGCTAAATGAATCCCGAATGTGCCCAAAGTCCTAAAAGGTCGATACCTTTTATCATTATTTCCCTAACCTACTGAACAAGCTTCAGCAAGTGTCTTATCTACATTCATCGAAACCCTAAACGGCACATTCCAATGTTCGATCGAGATTCTTCTTAATACACTTTAAAGAACAACAAACTCTCTGAACCCAATTAGGATATGAAAACCGATGCCATCTTAAGATCTATATATGTTGACAAGATAGGGTTCTTGGTTCGAAAACCCTAATAAGCATCCAGGTCCAGAACACATATCCTAGAGTTCATGAGTGTGTATTTGTGAAAGGACCTCAGATGCTGACTAGAGGGGGGTGAATAGGAGGCTAACAAAAATTACTTCTTTTAAACTAGATTGTTTAGATTAAGCCTTATGCAGAAGCAAGGATTAGCTAGCTGTGTGACAGGTGAGTGACACAGGTAAGTTGCGATGTGTAAATTAGCATGTAGCTGTCACACAGGTGCCTAACATAGGTGGACTAATGACTTAGCCAAATGATAAGCAATCACAGTGTCTGTGTAACAGGTAGCTGACACATGTGTGAGATATGATCTATACCAACTGTGAGACAGCTAACAAGACACAGGTGTAAAGGTGATCTAAGCAGATAAACAGAATATCTATATGAGCATACAAGCAAACAGATATAGCAAGAAGCAAGAAGTAAAACAACAAGTACTCAGGAGACAGAGTGTTTTTCACCGAAGTTCCCAGCTCTTTGCAGAGTGGTATGTCTCCGTTGGAGAGGCTACTCCGAAGAGGTCGCTAGCACTGGATCGTACTTGTTCTCCGAGTACCTGATCTCAGGCCTCTTCCTTTGCTTGTGGAAGTCCTTTTGCTTGCAGCAGATAGACTTCAATCACCCTCACAGACTACTGGTCTAGCCCACACAAGTTTGGGTGGTACCAGCAACTCCTACGCCCGTCTAGGAGTAGACACTCTAAGAGTAATAGATTCAGCAGTAACAACTCTTGGAGAAACCAATGCTCTTTGCTCAAGAACTCTAACCCTTCCTGAACTGACACTTAGGAAACTTGGCTTTCGTTCGGTGGAAAGAGGCTTTGCAATGGTCGAATGTAAGTTACTGATTGGCTCATTGGTTGAGGTCGAAGACCTCCCCTGGTCCCCTATATATAGGGTTCACAGGCACTTGACCATTACACTGTTGCCACGTAGGATTAAGTGAATTACCGGTGTCAGCCACCGGTGACACAGCTAATCACTCCGCCCAACTATAACCGGCTCAAGCAGACCGATACCTATGTCACCGGTGGTACACACAGGTAAACCCTAAACTGACGCAGCCGCACTACTCAGTCCGGTCTTGGCACATGACATGCCCTCAGCGCACACACTCTCTGAAACCTATAAGGAGAGAACCTCCAACAGCCCTCCGACTCAGCAGACAAGCTATCGCAGCGCAGGTTCCTTAACGTTTACAAGCTCTCCCCTGGTACAGAGATGTACCTGAGTCATAGAGCGTTAGACCACCTGTGACACCGCTGTGTCACACCGGTGACTCTAACCCCTAGGGTTTTCTACTGCTAGCACTGCAGAGTGTCAGCTCCAACCAGTTTTATACTTATACAAAGCTGCTGACACAGGGCCACTAACCTCAAAGCATTAGTGCCACTGTCCAACATCCTGAGCATTGAGAAACTAGAACCTCCACAGAGCATCACTGCTTCATCCCTCTTGATAGTACAGGCTTTTCGTATGGACTCAAAGAAACTAGCAAATCTAGGCTTTACCTGCCCACCAACTGTAGTCACGGCCCTTGACGCATCAAGCCACCATCACCTTGCTTGCAACTCCTTGCACAGCACTGGCTTCTTCACAGCTGTGGCACAGCTGCCTAGCACAGCCATTCCTTAGTCCTGGAAACCACCCTTGTACCCTTTTTTGGTGGTCATCCTTTCCTTGATGACCCTTCTTCCTGGAACCTACAAACCTGCTTACACTCACTGTAAATGTTAGATTCCAGTTTGAGTTGCCATTAACCATCAAAACCAAATTGGGGCCTAGATACTCTTTCAATTTGGTTCTTGCTTCGATTTTCCCTGCACCGCTATTTACTTGCTATCTTTCCGACGTGTAGTTTTGACGTCACGATAAATCACGTGAAGGAATCCAGAGGGCCATCATACCACGTTCGAGACCAAGATAAGGGCTAACGCCATCAGGCAAGCATTCCCCACTTTGATCATGTTGAATCCCATATGTGTGAAATTTAATTATCTTGTTTGTGAAACTTGCATGCTATGTGGATATCAACGATATTTTATGCTAGACCTATCTATACCCAGTAGACGCATATAACCTAGGTCTGGAAATCCAACCCTTGTAACCCTAGACAAAAATGTAGTTGGTTGTCATGCGACTGACAAAATAATAAGGATATAGGCAATAGCCCTGCTTAGACCTGCTTAGAGAAAAAAACCAATTTCTATCGGTGTATACCAACTCCTTCAGACATGGGATAAAAACCCTCGGATGGGCATGTGCCTTCCGAGGTGAGTGTTTAAAAAGAATGCTGTTGTTTTCAAAACCTCAAAAGTGGAGAATGATTTTGATTCGGGTGAGAATGCTAGGGGCAGTTTGGGGATGGTAGAGTAGCTGGTAGCTATGTGGTTGTCTGTGTTACTATGGAGTCTTGCTCGAATCAACCAAGGACCGAACCTAAAGTGCCATCAAACCAGATTCCTTACCGTACATCCACATGGCCTTTATGGGAAGGACTTGGCCTATTATCCCGGCAAGTATTAGGGTCTGGACCCGTGGGCAGTAGGAAGAGTGTGCTAGGTAGATTGGCATCCGTAGAGGATCTCCATGGGATTACGTGGGTAGAGTTTCTTAGTGAGCTCCACGTAATACGTGGGTAGAGGTTCAACACAGAGATGAGTCCACTTCTTCGGGTTGTGGTGTCGGGCTGCCCGGGCACAAGCGAAGAAATGGGTAGACTTATCTAGCGGGTCCAACTCTAGTGCAGAAGCGGGTGAAAGGCCTCGTTGTAATAACCCTGCCGGCACTCCTCGTGAAGAGTGCTCATTTGGCCATGGCAACAAGGAGGACTTACATCTTGTGGGTAAAGCCGTACAACCTCTGCAGAGTGTTAAAAACTATTCGAAAAGCCACGTCTGCGGTCATGGACAAGAACTGGTAAGGCCACACATTGGTTAAACTGAGTTTTGTTTGAGAAAACCTGGGAAAGGGACTAAGGACGTGGGCATGATGTGTCCACAGAGTGCAATTTACGCTACATGGCTAGTAGTAAGGAATTACAGAAGAAAGAAGCTAACCGCACTACCCGAGGTAGTGCGGGCTGGAGCCATGAGTTAAGCAGTGATAGACGGAGCTATCACTTTGAGATGAGAAAAGGAGGTAGCGGAGTCTACCTTGAGTGAAGTTTTGTTACTTTGAATTGTTCTAGATTTCAAAACTGCTTTGGAATCTACCATTCTCATATTTAAATTGAAAACTTACATTTCCGCACAACTGGCAAGGATAGAGTTGTTCCTTTGACTCACACCCTGCATGCTATATTGCCATATATTTCTCCTGTGATAATTGCTTGTGAGTACATTCAATGTACTTACCTGACTTGTTGATTTGGCCAGACTAAGGAGACACCAATTTTGAAGATACAATTATGTTCGCGAAAGCTAGGGCGTAACCCCAGTCAGTTGCCTGTCGGGTATGGCATATTGTTGGGCTTCATCACCGCTTGATTTTCCGCTACAAGTTTATAGCCGTTGGGCTACAGGTATCAGACAATCGATCTTGACGGTCTATTTATATAGCGTATACTGATATTCGTATCTATGACAATGATATACATGTTAACTTGTGGGTACCGGCTACTGATCTAGAGACTGGTACAGTAATCACAAGGGAGTATCCGGCCTTAAAACTGGGTACGCCACACTTACAGTGGCACACGGACCTTGGCTTTAATAGCCGATCTTTAACTTGGCTGTTAAGCAACCGAATCCTATCTCTAACTCTCATGCCTAACAAGTTTGTATGGATTCTTTCTATAGTTAGGAGATTGTGTGCTTTATATTATAGCAAACAACCTTTACATGTATAACCATCACAAATATCAATTAGAACTCTTGTATTGTGTGTGTGAAAGTTGGCACTAGTACACTAAGTATTGATCTAGGTCCTTCAAGTGAGGTCCGTCCAGTGTATCTGAAGTCTTTCAGATCTTCTGTCCAATTGAGTTCCTTTACACTGATCTTCTGTGTGAAGTCTGTCTGGACACTTTGAGTGAAGACAAAGCTTCTGTCGAGAGATCATTTTTCACTCGGACCTTCTGAGTGAAAGTCATTCGGACTATTCGAAATCAATCCAATAGTTTCGTCCAAAGTGTTTCATGTTGTCCGGAACTTTTGAGTGAGGTTTGCCTAGACACTTCAAGTGACGAAAAAGCTTATGTGCCAAGCCCTGGCTTCATCCAAACCTTTCAAGGGAAGTTTATCTGAAACCTTTAAGGCAAGACTTAGTCTCTATCCTTGTACTTTCTTTTGTCCAGAGTTTATCTGAAACCTTTAAGGCACGACTTAGTCTCTATCCTTGTACTTTCTTTTGTCCGGATCTTCGTGGTCTGATATCTCCGAAGAAACCTAGTTGGCTCTATTTTTGCCTCTCCAGAACCTCCAAGTGAGGGTCTCCCGGAACCTTTGAGTTAACTTGTGTTTTAGGACAGAAGGGTTGATTTCGTTCAGAATCTCCGAGTGTTATCAATCCTGACCCTTCTGGCCTTGGATTTTTCTGAGATTTGAAATGTCCGGCATATCCGAGATGCACCTTTCGAGTAGTGTTTCTCTCCCAAACTAACTGTTGTGTTTCAATCTCAAAACCTCCAAGCAAGGTTGTCTGGAACCTCTGGACAATGTTTCTTTATGAGTAACGGCTATATTTTTAAGGCGGCCTAGATAAGCCACTACCCCTTCTCGGTCCTGAGCTATCCTTGGCATCCCAAGTCTTGAGCTGCTCTTGAAAAACATTGAATTTGGCTTGGATTTCTATTAATCAATCAAGCAAGGGACCACCTCCAGGCTGAGATCAAATTCCTATTACTCTTGGAGGTTGGCTCCTTCTAGAAATCTTCGAACTTGTGAACAAGTTGATAAGTTTGTGAAGGTTGACATTCACCTACTGTAAGGTGAAGAGCTACCAAGAAGAGAGGGAGACTTCTCATTGACAAGCTTCTTGAGGAAAAATCACATTTTGGTGCCAGATACGATCATCAGATTAAGCTTTCTCGACGAAAATGTAAAACCTCGCCAAGGGTCCAAACTTCTACAACAAACCCTTGTGTCACCACGTTTGCTTTCTGCATTTACTTCCTTGTACCTTTACTTGTGATCTTTTAGGTTGCTCGAAGTTGTTACGCTTTCCATCTTTCATACTAGCATATTTAGTTTTGTATTTTTAAAATGCCTATCAATCCCCTATAGGCAACATCCTCAATCCTTTAGTAAGCATAAGTAGTACCACACATCATCAAAAGATCCAGGGCCTTTCTTCCATCACCTTCTCCGAATCTCCCAAACAAAATAATTGCATCACGTAGAAATTATTCCCAAGTGCTCAGAATCGCACATCTTGTGCCAACACCCAAGCAAAATGCATGCTAGAGTAGAACACCGATCGATTGTAAGGTTTAGCAACGCACACACTGCCGAGCGCCAACCACTTGGTTCCTTCCCTAAACTCCTTGGTCTCCTCATCAAAATCCACATCATCAAAGCTGTCGTCCTTCAAGTCCAACCTCTCGAGTAGGTTATCAATCCCTACTTGCGGCTCACCAGATCCTTTAGCACCCTTCATCGAGAAACCCTTACGCCATGGTTCACAAGAAGGCAATCTAGGGTTTTGACAAAACCAACCGTGGATTGTTGCCGAGTGCCTACCAAGGTCAAGCACTAGGATGATGCCTACCCCTTAATCAACCCAAATAGGAACCGCGGTGAAAGAAGCACGATCAAAGTCGGATGGGAGAACTCCATCAGAGACGGAGTTGTATTGACGGAAATAGCCAAACCCTAGATAGCTAGGTCACGGGACATAGCACGCTTGATGCTTGGAATTTTGAGTTTGATGTGTTTCAGTGTTTTGGCTGGGCTATTTGGTCAGATGGCCCTATTTTCTTGGCCCTCAAGCCTAGCTACACACGTCGGGCCTAGCGTATCTTCCCTTGACGGACTCGTGGCTCCGCCATCCCGCGGGAGCCCGGTCCGGCGCGTCACACAAAATTCCTGGAATTTGCTGCGGTCGTAGTCGTCGAGTCCTTTCCTTCTTCCCTTTCCATCTGGTCTCGCCCGGAGGACGGAGCGGAGCAGAGCAGAGCGGCAGAGCGCAGCGCAGCCGCCATGGACCGCGTGCAGCTCGTGCTCCTGGGCCTCCCCATCCTTCTCTTCTGCTCCGACGTTGTCACACTCTTCGCGCCGCAGCCGCCGACGGCCCCCAAGCCCGACCGCCACCACCAGCCGGCCTCCGACGCCATCCAGCTCGACGACCCATCCACCGAGGCCGCGGCTTCCGCACTGGTGGCTGTAAATCTAGCCTTCTTCTCGTTCCAGTGCCAATTCGGTCCCCGATCTGGTTTAAGCAAGACGAGTCATGTGAATTTTTTTAACTCCCGCTATCTCTGGCGCAGGAGCCACAGGTGGATGGACCTGGCTCCGGCACCACCGTCGAGTTGAAGTTCTGCGCATCCTGCTCCTACAGGTAAGTCCATAAATCCATGTATAACCTGGCTTCGATAGAGCGGTTTAGTCGATTTGGAGGAATCGATACTGTTGGTAATAGTCAGTGAATCAGAGATCAAATTAAAAAGGTTTTGTTAGATTTTTTTACCCGGCTGATGGTTGAAGTACATCTCTGTGTTAAGGCCTTTGACCATACTGAAATCTAGCGTTTCATTACTACTGTCCAAAGTAAATGTGAAGCCCCAAAGTAAGCTCCTGTCTGTAATTCGATTTTAGTGGTGAATACGCAGTGCCCAGCACATGATAACCAAGCTTTTCTTTCCTGGACTGATGTGGTGAGCTTAAACCTCAAATACGCCGTCAGAGTGGGAACGTGCTACAGTTATCATGTCTAAGCGATGTGTAGAAAGTCTTGAAAACAGGAAGATCAAAGAGAGTCGGAATTATGTCACAAGTTCTAATGTTGGATTATTGATGACGGGGGTTAATGAATACTTCGAAATAACTGAATAAATTAGAGGCTCTGGTCACAAATCATTATTTGTTGTGCCTTCAACTGTAGTGGAGAAGTTTGCTAGATGACTTCTCCGAATTCTGCTCAACTGGCTTTTTCAGTTAAGTTTGGCCAAATGAAGATATTTTGGAAATCATCTCTATTTGATGTTTCAACTTTCAAGGCAAGCCATGAGGCCTTCAACCAAATGCATTTATATGCTTTGCGTGTCTTTTAAAGTGGATAGCTAATGATGAGAGTTTGCCAAACTAGTTCTTTTATTTATTTCTTATATGTTCCCAATGTCTTCAATTTCCACACTTACCATTTGACTATTGAGCCGGAATGCAGATTTTGAACCCATTCTGTCATATTGTTTAGCCTCTTGTGAACATCTTATATATTAGAAATGTCTTTGAGAATCCACACAGCATGGGCTATCCACGTGGGAATGCTTCCAACTCTCCTTCCTGACCTTAGTTGTACCCACTTATGCTGTTGGATTATTATATGATTTGGAAGGCAGGTAATACAGTAAATTAGTTCCACGAATATTTGTTTCAGGAAAGCAAAAAGATGAAATAATAACTATATTACTTTGTGGACTTCAGTTGTGGTTTTTGTACCTCTGTGGTGCCTAATAGTCATGTTAGGAAAGGTGAAATGAGAGAGAAGAGGTGACTTGCATAACATTTCCTCTTTCTCATATGTCTGTAACTAAGAGGAAATCCAATGAAGATTTATAAATTACACTACCTATGCTGGATATATATTCCCTTGACCTTACTAATGAAGTTAAACCAACATTTGTTTCTACTATGCTGTAGCAAAAGCTTCTTATCCACATGAACACATGCTTTAATGAAAATCCTACAGAATAAAGCATTTTATAGTTTCAGTTATGATGTTTCTGTAATTCTATTATCATCACACGTTGCTTTTGAGCGTACTCTACTAATTATCCTTGACATTGCCTTGTTGCCCCTGCTATGAATCAATGTGCAAATTAGAAGAATAATCAAGTGAAATTTTCAGGGGAAATGCAATGACCATGAAGCAGATGTTGGAAACCTCATTTCCTGGGATTCATGTCGTCATGGAAAATTACCCTCCACCCTTCCCAAAACGTGTGCTCAGCAAGCTTGTACCTTTTCTTCAAGTTGGAGCAATAGCAACGTTAATGGCTGGTGATCAGATTTTTCCGAGATTTGGAATGGTACCACCTCCGTGGTACTACTCACTGCGTGCTAATAGATTTGGAACCATGGCATCAGTCTGGCTGTTTGGCAATTTTGCTCAGTCACTTCTACAAAGTTCTGGTGCGTTTGAAGTTTACTGCAATGGACAACTGGTATGTTTCCTATGAATACACCCTTTGTTGCACATTACTGTGTGTAGTGGTAGAATCAAGCGACCATAGTGAACCAAGAAGCAGAGATCATCTAGTCAGTAATAATCAATAGATCAGCCTGCTTTAAAACAATGGAGTGCTTTGCATATCCCCTAGAAGTGGTTTGCAATGGTAGTTGTTCCCTGAAAATGAATAGGCAATCTTTGTCAGGATTGCTTGCTAATGTTTATTGTGTTTGAATTGTTCCCTTTTTTTTCCTATTCAGAGCTGATTTCTTCTGATAGTCCATCTGGATTTATTATGTTAATGCTAGGGAACTTGTTCCACCTTTTCAGGTGTTCTCAAAATTATCTGAGCAGAGGTTTCCTAGAGAGTTTGAGCTACGGGAGCTCATTGCCAACAGGTTACCAGATCCTCAATTTGGGAAAGATCTGGAAAAGGTCTTGTCTTAGATGAACATGTTAAGAGAGCCCACTCCCATCTATATGTTATTAAATAGACAGAACTACTTGAAAGTTTCACGTCTTATTGTCAATCACATACATTTATCTTAGAATTTTCTGGGAACATGATCTCTTTTTTATTTTCTTTTGTTGTAAATAATGTTTTTCCCGTGCTAGAAAAGTCTGTAACAAAGCTGAAGCTTTGCAAATTCATCAGGACTATCACAGAGTTGTCGTAGCTCCAGGATTTCCTTAAAAGTGGATAACAACTTTATCCCCAGCACGGAATTTCAGATTTTTATTCGCCTGAATGCCTGTGTTTGATTTGAACTTGAGGTGCCTTTGTTGTCCCAATGTGACATGTTACATGTACAAGATATGTTAGCTTGGTTGGGGCAACCGGTACCTATAAGAACGAATCATCCAGTCCATCGAAGCATCAAATTAATGCAACGATCTGTTATTCTATTGCTAAGAAACGTTTAAAGAAGCCTCACACTCTGAAAGGCTAGAATTAAAGCTGTACAAGGAATACAACTTTATTAAAAGCGCACGTGTTGCTCATTACAACCGTTCATTTCAAATCCTCAAATGCATATGAAGACTGAAAATAAAGAAATGCCCCTTGTTCTTACTCGTCTTGTGAAACATCTTGGCTTCTTTCTCCTCTCCTTCCTCTTCCTCTTCAGCTCTTTCTTCTTCCTTGACTTCTTCTCGTTGCCATTGACTACCACAGTGATCAGCTGCTCAATGTTACAGGCGAAAACGGCCAAACTTGCAGACATGTCGATGCAACAAGAAACGTAGTGCTACTTTCGTGGAGTTTTGGGAAACGAGGAAGGGTCTTTCAGAAAACAAAATGGGAAACGAGGAAGGGAGGTCTGCAAATGCTGTGTCTCAATTCTCACACGTACAACGTATGATCGAGTTGTTGCTACGGTAGCCGGAGTACGAACTCCACTAGGCGAAGCCCGCCGTTTAGTACATGAGACTAGGGAGAGAACCGCGATTTGAGGTAAGTGGATTCGCCCCCGGAAACGCTCCGGTGTAATTGATTTTTCGTAAGGGTAGTGACATGGGGTTTAATAGGACACGCGCCGAGACGAGACGAGAAAGCGCCTTCGGTTGTATCATGCGGATGATGGCGACTGGTGCTTGGGAAAATCACTGGCCGCCCGGGCGTCAGGTGCACATATCGCAGGCGCTTTTGGCCACTACCTTTAGCTTCTTTACTTTTCTGGGTCGGTCCGACCCTAACTTTGGCAATAAGTAGCTTGCTGTGGTTATTTTGTTAAAAAAAAAGTCTCCGTGCGCTGCGCCCATGAACGGTGCAGAAGTCCAGTACCGAGTACTGAGTACGGACGTTATCTTCCCGGTCAAGCGCTTGCATTTTAATCGGATCGTAAACATCTTCCCGCTGGGCGGAACTGGTATGTGTCCGTGCCGCTCCTTTTTTGTCTCTTTCTTGTCCGGGTTTTCTCATGCTTGTGTCTTTTCTCTTTGTATTTTTCTGCTGCTACTATTAGCTTCCGTACTTTTCTCGGTCGGTTTCTTCACGACCCTAACTTTGATAATAAATAGCTAGCTGTGGTTATTTTGTTAAAAAAAGTTGTGTGATATGCACAGGAGAGATCAGGAGAGATGAGGACAGCCACCGGCGACGGTGTGGCACTGAGTCGTTGAGTGGAGAAGAAATGGGCAGGCAGCAGCGGTCTCGATGGAGGATGGTTGCATTTTTTATTATCGCAATGTTAGATGACGGGCCGGACGAGGCAAGTGGTCAAACAGCAAGAACAGCCGATTAAAATAAATGCCAAAAAACTCGCCGTCGCTTGCTCCGACGGTGACACGTGCTAGCTGGCGTACCAGATGATAATAAGAGAGAATTAGGCCCTGTTTGGATAGTTGGTTTTGGCTCAAATAGCTCTGTAATTTACAGCCCACGAAGAAAAAACGACCAGGCCAAAAAATACTATTTAGATAGCCAGCATTGGGCCGGCCTGATCCGTCGTTTTGTCATTTACGCCTGGAAAAAGATTATCCTCTCCAGTGCTCGGTTTTTCAATCCAACAAATATCGGGCCTCCACGACGAGACGCCGCCGCCGAGAGGAAGGGGACGCCGCCCGCTGGAGAGGAAAGCGACGCCGGAGTCCATCGCCTTCCACTTCGTCGCCTCCTCGGCCTCCTCGGCGCGCCGCCTCTCCAGGCTCCACGACGTGCTCGCTGCGGTCTTCCCTACGCTCCCTGCCATCGTCCACCGCTTCGACGCCCGCCTCGTCCGCCGCTATCCGAGGGAGCCCTAGCGTTCCTCCAGTGACGATCTAGCGCAGCCTCTTCCCCAAGCAGCAGTTCCAGTATAGCCTGACGGCAACCAACGCCGAGCTCTGGCATCTCCCGGGCGTGGTTCCGCCAGATCTTTCGTCTCCCGACGTGGCCTCTCCCGCTCTCCGTCTATAGCATCAGATCTGCACGCTGCAATCCACACTAGCGCAACTCAACACCGACGAGTTCTAGGTTTGTTCTTGGCTTCCTCTCTTCCCCATCTCTCCAGCAAGTTCTTGCTGCATCCTATTGGTTTGCTCTCTCCCCCTTGCCAATGGAGGTGCCCCTCTACCTGTGGCTGCTGCCGTCTCCTCCCCTTCCATTGCCCTGCTCTCCCCCAAGGGTGTCAACACTGAAGGTGCTCCTCTCTCTCTCTCTCTCTCTCCTCTCTCTCTCTCTCTCTCTCTCTCTCTCTCTCTCCTCTCTCTCTCTCTCTCTCTCTCTCTCTCTCTCTCTCTCTCGCTCCTTTCAGATCAGTGGTTCTGCAGTTCTTTCTTTGATCGAGCCAAGAACTATATCTGTGATGGCCATCTCTATTCGTTTCTTGGAATAGTGCGTGCTCAGTCGATCGTCCCTGGGGCATCTGGACTGCAAGCATTGATTAGGATCAAGAACCTCCTTGAGGACCCCCTATAGTTGTTGTTCATGTAATGAAAATTTTCAGTTTGTAGTTCACATGGTTGTTCTTACTAATTATTGATGTTCAGTTTTAGCACTGGATAGTTCTTGCTCGTTTGACCTCTGTTGCTTCTGCTGTTTTGAATCATCTTCTGATATCAAGATCTACAAATGCGTGATTGCTTGGCTGATGTAGTTTTTCTTCTTGTCGTGTTGGTTCCAGAGAAGAAGACCGATACACCTAGGCAAGAGGGCTCAGAGCAAGGTAGTAGTTACTGCATTTCAGGTTCCGAAGGACAAGGATGAACTTGTTGAACTGCAGGCTAGACTACCATCCTGCTCTGCTTGTGGTTTTACATGATTAGACATGCTGGCTGCAGAGTTAATTTCTTTGTCGAACTTGGTTTGTTGGAGTAGCCGGAGGTCTTCGTGGCGAGGATGAACTTGGTTTGCTCAATACTTGTTCAGCTCAATACTTATTTAAATTTACAAGCCTTTGTCCAAACGGTATTTTACAAGGGTAATTAATTACCCTCGTATACAAGGGTTTTTATTGTGACAAGTGAATTACAGGTGTAAATTATTTATAAGTGTAAAATTTTACAATACACCCAAACAGGGCCTTAGAATAGTACTTGATATAGCAAATGATAAATCGGGATGGGTATTAGATGATTATAAGAGAGAATGTAGGTGCACTATTCAGACACTTTTAAGCACTATGGTACTATTCTACACTATTCAAACACTATGGTAATATTCTGTACTATTGTGGTGACCCTACACACCACTACATGGTGTAGTGTGCCAGTCTTTGGCTTATTGCTAGTGAAACTTTATTTCACTAACAATACGCCCATCAGAGTAGTACAACAGAAGCATTGTAGAGGCTCATTGATACAATACATACTTATATTATATCTCAACAAAAGTACAAGAGTTTCAACTTCCATAGGATAAAACTGCATATAAAACATCAGACTGTGAAAAGGTAAAAGACCAAAGTACAGCAAAATAGAGATTTTTACACCTACGACCAATGTTCCTATACTACAACTTGCTTCAGGCCTGCTCGGAAATGTGTGCCTCGTCGAAGTCAATGTAGTAATTGACTCCCGCCTCTCTTTCGCCCGAGGTCTGCTCTGCCGTCTTTTCCTCTGGTTCTTCCGGATACCCAACCACCTGCTCTACTGATTCGTAGCCTAACAAAGGAGGTTTTATGTAGGGGATGAGTACAGAAGGTACTCAACAAGTTCATAATAGCAAAAGGTGTTTGAATGACTATTTCTACTAGGACAAAGTCCTCAAAGGATATGCATGATTCCAATATCGTTCCTGGATAGAAGTCAATTTTAATTTAGCTATGTTCAAAAGGTTTCACGGGTTGTTAGAGCCTCCGATGGTTCCTTTCCCGCCACGATCGCAGTTCATACCCAGAACAGGGAGTGACAATGCCGCACTTCAATACACTCTGCAGAGGTGCGCTACTTTACCACAAGTGGTACTTAGCCTATAGCCGGGTACGAGACCCATCACACTCCCATCGGTGCGTGGCCAGGTCTAAGGTTCCGAGTCATTTTCATCCTTCCCTTTTGCAATATCTCCCCTTACGTAGTTGGTCCAGCACCAACTACCCACCTTGTCATTATAGCGTACTTTTCTGTATATTTCAGGGACATAACGCCTCCCCAAAGCGTAAATTCAGGGTTTATCGCTCCCCTGGGCGAGGGACATAACGCTTCCCCAGGCGTTACTTTACATACGTTCCTGGGAGATATGCATTAAGAAGGTACTACTTGACTCGCCTGTCCCATAACAGGTCTTGTGGTTAACGCTATCTTTACGGCGTAAGAATGCCAACTGACATTTGTTATTAACCTTATGATGATACCATATGCAATGGAACCCTGACCACCCCACAAATTCCAAACCGGGGTTCCACTGCCCACCAATATATGATTCAACGAATCATAATGCAGTCCATTTATTAATTATCACAGGTGATAAGAAGAAGGAAATTACATATATGTGGTAGAAATAATCTTCAACATGAACAAGAAATGAACTTGCCTTGAGATGGATATAAGAAGTGAAGTGAGATGTCCCTTCGGACGAATTGGCAGAACTTCGGGATCTGAAGTGGAATAATCGTCCGATAAGGACTATTTCCAAAAATAGCAATTGTTTATGCAGATATGCATGCTTATGTTAATGAGGTTTGATTTACGGAATATTGATGTGGACTATCTTGTCGAAGACAATGCAATAGATGATATCTATTATTATTTCCTTGATTTTTTTATCTGCTCTATCTTCATAGTTTATAGAATTTACTATTAATAACTTTGCGGTGTGGTGAATTGATTAATCAATTGGAGTTGGTGAATTTTCAAAGTATTCATGCAAAACTTTGAATTCTGAATTTGCAACAGATTTAAGAAAAAGAAAGAAAAAAATGTTTTAGCCTTCCTTCAAAAGGATAGATGTATATATTTACACATTATTTGGATTGAAGAGTTCTTAGGAAATTATTTATGTTGAAGTTTGGATTTTAGATTGATTTGGATATATATATATATGTTATGACGTTTTTAAATTATGGAACATTTCCAATTAACAAAAGAAAAGAGAAAAGAGAGAAAAAATTGCTATCCTCTTAAAGATTGGCCGAAGCCCTAATTTTGGCCCAAGGCCCACTCGGCCCTAAACCCGGCCCATTTGGCCCGCTCGGTTAACCCGGTTAGGGTTTCCTTGCCCTAACCGGTGCCAGCCACTCCACTCATGCCTTACCCTCCACACATGCCGCCTCCCCTTTCATACTCTTCCTCTCTCTCCCAAAATTCCTAAATCGCCGCCGCTCTCATGCTCTCTTCCTTTACCACCGCTGGCCTCTCCTCTGCTCCGCCGCCGGCCTCCCCTCTGTCCCGCCGCCGGCCTCTCCC
This sequence comes from Stipa capillata, assembly GCA_019208055.1. NCBI lineage: Eukaryota > Viridiplantae > Streptophyta > Magnoliopsida > Poales > Poaceae > Stipa > Stipa capillata. The sequence goes on along the minus strand of JAGXJF010002372.1, from coordinate 445,372 downwards.
GGTTGCTTCTCCATGTGCTCTCCTCCGCCTCCAGCACCGCCCTGGCGCTCCCCGGCCTTGTCGGCCTGCTCACCTCGCCACGCCGCCTCTGGTCGCCTTGTCCCGGCCGCCGCCCGGGACGGCCGCGGCCGGTGTTGCAGCTCCCTCGCCGGGGCTCCGCCGGTCCGCCTCCCGCTGGTGGCGAGCCGGGGCTCCCCATGCCGCCGACGCCTCCCTCCAGGTAAGCCTTTCCTCTTTTCCCCTTCCCATTCAAATCCCTAAAATTTTAGGGTTCTTGCTTGATTTCTTGCATTTAGTAATGATTTAGTTTGCTTTAGCTCTTGATTGAACATTAGGCAGTCTAGGTAGCTTCTACTGATGCTCTATGATTATTTTTCTAGATGCTCAATTTGTGCTATGTTTCTAATGTCTTATAACTGCTCGGGTAGGGTTACTGGGAGTGTTTCAATCATGATTAAAATCTAATCCCGCCAGTACTATTTGATCTTTAGCTCACTTTCCTTCTTATTTATATGCAATTTATGTCAGCTAAAGAGCTGAAGAATAGATATTACTTGACCTTGGTTGTTATACTAACATTTTGTTTCTAAGCTGACCAATGCCTATTATTCTTTTTATGCACTGAAGGAACAAATGCTATCACTTGATATTCTTAGGCATTGGTATGTGGCTTGTGTGTATGTTTTCTAAGAAATAGACTCTCAACCTAATGTTGTTTGGCCAATGCAATATATCAGGTTTTCCTAAATTAAGGAAACAGGTGCTTTACAAGTAATCTTAGTCTTTCTGTATTTTCCTCTTATCCATAAGCATGATAGATTTTCTTAAGTTGAAAGAGCAGAAAACTCTATACTTGTCATTTAAATTATTTGTGTACCTCAGTAATAGCTAAAAGAAGAATTGAGAAAGATATTAATCTGATAAGATTGGATATTAACTTACTCCTCACTTATTAACTCCTTTTTGTTTTCTCTCAACTAAAGTACGTCCTATAGCTGTTTATTGAACTGAAAAGGACAGATTCTATTTGGATCTTAGTTGTTTCCTGCTTTCTATATGAATGCATCATCAGTATTAGCTATTGAAGTGAAAGAACAGTTACTTATACTTTGTTTCTTAATTTATCTCTTCTCATCTCTTCTCTAGCTCTTTCTTATCTAATCTTAAACTGATAAGAACAGATGATTATACTTCTTCTCTCTTTTCATTCTAACTGATAAGAACAGATGCTATCCCCTCTCTTTTCTTCCCATTCCAGTTTGTTAAGAAATAGATTTCTTACACTTGATTAAAGGATTGGTTCATTTAACCTAACAAGGAATATTTCTGTTAAACTTAGGTACTTCTTTTCTTTTGCTAAATGCTTCTATTTCTTATTTCTTCTACTTTTACCTTAAGCAAGCTGAAGCTTGTCTTGAGGTATTCTGAACCTTCTTCTTCAGGCTACGCCTCCTCCTCCTTGCTACCTTGATTCACTTCTCAGCTCCTTTCTATGTATGTGGTGCTGTTTTGGTTGGTGGTGAAATGAAATTGGAGCTCACAGGGTCCTATTTATAGGTGATTGAGGGCTGGTGTGCTGGAATTTCAAAAATACCTAAGATTGACACCTATTGAGTGACTCCTCTCTTATTTTGGTGAATAAGCTGCTTCCATGGCAGCCCCATATTGATCCTTATCTTCCTCCTAAGCTTGAGGTGGCAAGGGCAATGCCACCAGCTGCTTATGGCTAATTCATCCCCCTTGGACAGCTTGAAGGAATTTGAATTGAGTTGCCTATTGTGGTACGTTGGCTGTTGCTAATCTTTAAAAGTTTAGTACTTTAAGTTGCCTAGGTTTGCTGGATTTAAACCTGAAAGCAACCTCAATTTGGTTTAATTCATAATCGGTTGCCTAGATGGAGGTTAGTTTAAACTTAAATGACTTAAAGAAATCAATTGTTGCCTTGTTGCCTATTCGAATTCAGTTGCCTATTTGAACTCATATATCAATTTGATACCTTAAGAATTGTTGCCTAATCAGAAAATGATTCATAAGTCAATTTAAACTCACTTGAGTTCAGAACTAGTTCTCTGAATTCTTAAAACTAGCTTCCTAAAACAAATGCATTTCCATTTTGGAAATGCAACATTTTAATTCTTAGCCCACTCTTCCTTTTGGAGTATTTTTCCCTTGTTGATGTGCAGGTTAAAGATCAAGAATTGGAGAAGATGAGAAGGAGTTGAGAAAAAGGAGTAGAAAATTAGCATTAGTTAGGTTTTTACTCTCTCCTGTAGTATTCACAATTGTAAGATATAATTCATTTGTAAGTTCAGATTTGGAACACTTATGATTGTAATCGAATCATTTGGATGTATACATATATGTCTTTTTTTCCTTCTTTTTGATTCATACTATTCATGTATTGGGACTTGTTATACTTTCGCTTATGTGTATGCATATACATGTGAAATGTTTATTTAATGCAAAGAAAATTTTAAAATTTCTCTCATACTTTTGGATATGCATGAATGCTATGAATGAATTCAACTCCTAACTCTAATGTTTAGACTTTTAGAAAAATACGGGTTCTCACAACTATTCAAATACTATTCTTATTCGGTATTGTTAATTAGCGCTCGCGTTCTTGCAGGATCTTGCGGGTTGGCGAGACCAACAAGACAGCCGGATGTGCAGCAGCAGTTGTAAAAATCCTACTCGGTACTCACCATACTCATCACTAATTTATTTCAGGAGTAGCTAAGCTTTTCCCCGATACCTTTAGCTGCAATCATATGGGATATGTTTTTTATCGTCTCTCCAGGCAGTTCCACCCGAAGGGAAAACTTCTCTTACGGAAACTGAATCCTCCTTACCCTATGCCATATGCAGGCTTTAACTGAGAACTATCGCAGAGTTTTCTCCTATAGGGTCCCTAGCATAAAAATCCGTCTCATAGAATCAAAACTAAAAACACCAAGGGGTTATCAAAGCAGAACTACTTCATTTCCATAAATTAGTTTACATATGGTTTTCCCTTTCGAGAACCCCCAAACAGCTTACACACGGATAAGGAAATACCTTCTAAGGATATTACAAACCTTCTTGGCGATTATATTACAACGGATGAGTGGCTACTATGAAGACTAAAGAGGGAGTGGAGTGCTCTCTCTCTCGCTCTAGCTCTCTCTGGTGTTGCCTTCGCAGATTATTCCCTGATGCCCTTCTGAGTCTAGCTGCAAACCCCTTTTATAGCCGCGCGCGAGGAGCTTTCTCCATTATTAAATGCCTCTAGGCTTAGTGGCTATGGTAGGCTTCGTGCAAATGGCTGTTCATCCCGGTGGTTGGATGTCTTTATTCTTTCACGGGTGCACTGGCGTCCAAATTCTTCAGAGTGAATTCCTTTAACTTTAGCTTTATTCTCTTCTTTCTTTGCATGCGTCTTCACCTTTCCTCATGTCATCATTTTTCTTTTGTACGGGTCTTCTACGCCTGAATATTTGATAGCACCCTATCAATATTGGTATACCTTTATAGGGACACTATAGATATATGCCTTTATATAGCTCATATTTTTCAAGATTCGACCTACGTATAGGTCTTAATATTCAATTATTTTTAGCCTTTGGATTTTATCCATGCCCAGCAATATCCATAACATCCTCATCTGAGAATGAATCAAATTTTTCATCATATGCTTTTTTTTATTTTCAAATTTTTCATCCATATCTTTCTTTAATTCTTTTAAAAACTTTTTCTTTGATATCTTTCTTCCATTGTGGAGATATATTCTCAAATTTTTCATTTATTTTCCAATCTATATATGATCCATCTAAGGGGTCTATTCCTTTTACTAAACATTATTTATATGTCGGGAGTTTTGGTATGTTGTCTTGTTTTATATTCTCAGTATATGAAGTGGTTGGAGCTTTCTTACTCCTTGCTCTCTTAAACTTTTGAATATATTCTTTGGCAGCCAGTTCCATATGATAGTTTATTTCCAATATTCTCCTAACTTGGGCTAGTGCTTCATCAATATTTGTATATTTTTTCCATGATATTCCTCCTGATATTTTTGCATCTATTTTCTGGGCTACTATTTCTTCAAATGATATATATATTCCTAGCAATTGCCCTTCAAATACCACATATAATGGCTTTTGTTTTATATGATCTATTGTTTCTGGGGCTTCTGAGATAGATATTGAATTATTCATCTTATCAAAATATTCAGCAAGGCTATTTAATATTGATAGCATATAGCATTTATCTTCACGCTTATTATTATATTGGTACCAGAAGTTATCCAATATGCATTCTTGTATATCATCTAATATTATATAATCCTTTGGCTTGAATTTGTATGAATTTGGTGATAAAATTCTTAACTTATTTTCAGCTCCAAAGCTGAATTATTCGACCCCATTGAAACCCATCATTCTCTTCATTCCTGCAAAATAGATGAACGAGAAAATAAATCTGGTAAAATATTCTCCTTACCTTTTATATGCTCGAATATGACTTTATAACCATTTCAGTAATAATATCTTCAAATAATACTCATCTTCTAGTAGAACTTTTCTTGCTATTGACTTGATTATAATATCTAAATATAGCTTCACAATCTGTTCGTACTGTGAATTCTTTAAATCCTAGATATAAATGAAAGGAATTTATAGCATGAATTATTGCTAAAATTTCTCTATCAGTATTATTTATGGTTTTTAATTTATAACTTCCAGAGGCATATCTACATATCTTTTCTTCTGATTTTGCTGATATTTATTTGGTCTTTGTTTTAATATGGCTCCACATCCTAATTGAGAAGCGTCAGTTTGATAGCAATCATCCAATGGTAATTCTAGTGGCTTTAATTCTTTAACCTTGTCTTTTATTAGCCTTACTAATTTAATATCCTCAGAATTAAAGTATTTTTGCCCATTCTTTCTTAACTTTGCATATAGCGGCCTAGCAAGCTTTGCTAAGTTTTCTATGAAATTCCTAGCATAATTCACAATTCTTAAAAATTGTTGTAACATCTTTTTATCATTCATAGTGTCAGGAAATTGCAAGATCTTTTTTGCAATATGTTCTTGTAAATAAATCTTGCCTTCTCCTATTTCATGACCAGGGAAATTAATTTTTTCTTTGTAAATTTCCATTTTATTTTTAGATAATATTAACTCATTCTATTCTACTTTCTAAAAGATACTTCTAAGTCAACAATATGCTCTTTATAGGTTTTTGAGAATATCAACAAATTATCTATATATACTAGTATGAAGTCCTGGTTTTCATTAAATGTATTTTGTATTTTTCTTTGAAATAAAGCAGGAGCATTTTTTTAGTCCTAAGGGCATTACAAGGCATTCAAAATGTCCTTGGGGACATGTAAATGCTGTCCATTCTATAGATTCTTCTGCCATTTTCACTTGCCAAAAGTCAGCCTTTAAATCAAATTTTGAGAAATATTTACTTCCTTGTATTCTATTGATCTATTCCTGTTTATTTGGGATATTATACGCATCATTTGTGGTATTGTCATTAAGTCTTTTGTAATTAATAATCATTCTTGACTTCTCTCTAACTATTTCGGAATGATTTCTAACTATAAAGATTGCTGATCTATGTGGACTTCCACTATCTCTTATTGCTCCTAATTTTAATAATTCTTCAATGTGCATTTTAAATTCTTCTATATCTTTTAGAGTGGCTTTTATTGGACATGTCTTAATTATGTAATCTGGATTTATTATGTTTATTTTGCAAATGATAGAGTTTTTATCCCAATGCTTCATAGGTATCTCTCCAATTATTTGGATATCTTCTAATCTTTGGACAATCCTTTCTATATCATTTTTAGATTTTATATCTCTATACCAATTTGGTGCAAATGGCTGCAATCCAATACATTCTATGCAAGAATTTGTCATATAATATTCTTCTATATTTGCACTAAGCTCATTTTCAATGTTTCTTTCAGGATTCATACTATTATCCGTGCTTTCAAGGGCGGAAATTTTTAAGTGTTGAGGCTGTGAATATCCACCACGCTTTCGTACTTCTGAAATATATGGAATATTGTCTTGATATGGGATAAATGTAATACCTTGTTCATGTATAATTGTAGTCTGCACTGATTGTTGTAAAAATTTTAGACTAATAATCATTTCATCGTTTATCATGGATAGATCTCTTATTGTAATTTCATCTATAATATATTTTGTTCTATTTATGTATAATTCTATATTATAGGCTAACTGATTATGAATTTTCCTTATTCCTGACATATCTGTGGAAGTTTTCTGCTTTATCGTTATCTACTGTGTGAACTATTTCAGGACATTTTATAAAGTATTTATCATGAATGATATTTTTTGTACATCCTGTGTCTACTAACGCCAATATTTTATAGGTGATGTTTGTTTTTAGTTTTATTTTGATTGGGATTCTTATTTCTAATATTTCTTTAAATGGTAGCTTGACTATATACTTATTCCCAAAATTAGTTATAGCATCCTTTAACTGGATTAATTTAAAACCCTTGCCATCTTTCATGGTTATAGTTTCTTCTTTAAACTCGGTGTTTTCTACAATTCTATCTTCTTGTAAACCTTTGTCTTCTAAATTATTCCATAAGTTCTCTATTTCTACTTCTAGTTTATTTACTCTATTTTCTAAGATTCTAACCCTACTAGACAATATTTCTCCCTCTGGTTCTAATTCTATTTTTCTTCTCCACCTTTGCTTGTTTGTTTTTAAACATTCAGAGCAAGCTTGTTTTAAACATAGACTACAAGTAGCTCTATTCTCTTGACTTGGATAATATATGCAAAATGTGCATTTTATATTATAATCTCCTTTACCTTTAATCCAATCATGCTTACAGCTTACTTGATTCATCATCTCAATTCTTAAACCTGCTAACTCATCTATTAAGTCTATATCATCATTACTTGATTCATATTTAGCTTCATTGTTTTCAAGCTCATCTGTTTCTATAATTGAATATATTGACTCATCATCTTTTATTTTATCATCACGTACTAATATATTTTTATTTACACTATCTACTATTAAAACTCTTTCTTGTTCTTCATATTTATTAGAATATCTTTTCTGATCTTTATTTGGGCAAGTCTTACTTAAATGGTCAGGTGTATATAAAACATCTACATGTTTTATCATAATTCTTTTTTTGATTGTAATGCTTTACATTCCTTTTATGTAAGAATAGAGTTTTATTATCTGATCTTGTAAGGAAATATCTTCTCTTTGTTCTGAAATTATTATTATCTCTTCTTTGAAGTCTATGATATTTTCTACTCTTAGGTCTTTCCTCGCTATATGTTAATTGTATTTGAACTATCTTATTACAAAAATTATAATCTGAATGTTTCATGGACCTTTGGGCTTGTATATTAGTGCATACTTTTCTTAATTGCTTAAATACAAATGTTATTGCTTGTGATATGTTGATGACAGAACCTTCAGTTTCTTTTTTATATTCTTCAAATATCATGCTTCCTAAAGGATCTGGTAATTTGTTAAAGTATCTTTCAACTACCCCTTTGTTATAACCTTGTTTGGCTATAGTAGCATTATATAAATAGTGTTGTGAAAATTCTTTTATACCTTTCCAATTTGTTAGTGTTAATTTCTCAATTTCTCTTAACTTTTCAATTTGTAGTGTGGTATATCCTAACTCTGGATCTTCTGCTATAATAATATTTGATATTATATTTGCAAAATTGTTTGGGTTGCTACCTGCTCTTTTTAATTCTGCATAGTTGTTATGATTACCTTCTACCCATTGTTCCCATAGAACTTTTATAGATTCACCTAAATTTTTTTCTAAATATGTAATCATATCTTCTACCTTATTTCCTATATTATGCTGGTTTGTATGTATTTTTGGACTATCAAAATTTAGCGCTCACGTTCTTGCAGGATCTTGCGGGTTGGCGAGACCAACAAGATAGCCGGATATGCAGCAGCAGTTATAAAAATCATACTCGGTACTCACCATACTCATCACTAATTTATCTTAGGAGTAGCTAAGTTTTGCCCGAATACCTTTAGCTGCAATCATATGGGATATGTTTTTTATCGTCTCCCCAGGCAGTTCCACCCGAAGGGAACACTTCTCTTATGGAAACTGAGTCCTCCTTACCCTATGCCATATACATGGCTTTAACTGAGAACTATCGCAGAATTTTCTCCTATAGGGTCCCTAGCATAAAACCCGTCTCATAGAATCAAAGCTAAAAACAACAATGGGTTTTCAAAGCAGAACTACTTCATTTCCATAAATTAGTTTACATATGGTTTTCCCTTTCGGGAACCCCCAAACAGCTTACACATGGATAAGGAAATTACCTTCTAAGGATATTACAAACCTTCGTGGCGATCATATTACAACGGATGAGTGGCTACTATGAAGACTAAAGAGGGAGTGGAGTGCTCTCTCTCTCTCGCTCTACCTCTCTTTGGTGTTGCCTTCGCAGATTAATATCTTAATTTGCAGGTGCACTATTCAGACACTATTCAGGCACTATGGTACTATTCTGCACTATTCAAATACTATTCAGCCACTATGGTACTATTCTGCACTATTCAGATACTATTCTTATTTGGTATGGTTAATTTAACGCTCGCGTTCTTGCAGGATCTTGCGGGTTAGCGAGACCAACAAGACAGCCGGATGTGCAGCAGCAGTTGTAAAAATCCTACTCGGTGCTCACCATATTTTTCGTACTTTCTCAAGCCTAGCTTTATCTACATCCATGATTTACTTTTATAATAATCGATTACTATGTTTGATACTAAAGATGACTTTCTATTTGCGTGTAACCTTTTTTATTCGTATTATGAAACATAATTCTTTACCCAAATATTTCTGAATTTTTCCACCGCATAATTTATTATTTAGTACAATATTTAAAAATTTTGATTTCTTTTCTCAGTTTAGACTTAAAAAATATTTGTAGACATACAAAAATGTTTAACACTATTTTATAAATGCACGTATTAAAATATAACAGTCCAAATACATAATTATTTGCATGTGGAATTTTATTGCCTTAACTGGTGGTTCACTGTGTAATCAACAAATCTTCCAATTATAGCATAAATATGATCCGCAATCCACCCTTCAAGCCATCATCATATGTACTCCGGTCACTACATTATGAATAACAACATTGTTATCAAAATTTATAGCACCATACAAACATGCTAAATATTCCATACATGTTGCTATTATTTGCTATTTAAACTAACATCGTCATCACCATATCAATTGTTTGTCGTATGACATTTAACACGTAAAAAAATCAGTGTCACAACTCATCGGCAAGTTGCTTGTGAATTCTTTTACCTCTACTTACAAGTTGCTGCTGATTTGAACTCCAAATCCTTCAAAACTCTCCGGTCTCTACATTACAAATAACAACAAGATTGTGTTCAAATTTATACCACCATAAGTACGTACTAACCATTTTGCTAATTAATATTTTCGTCCTAGAAAATAACCTAAAACATCACTTGTGTACATGAGATATAGCGAAGAAACTAACCGTGTAACATGCTGATTTCTGACTAACCAAACAACTAATCGGCAATGTGCATGCAAATTTTTCTTACCTCTACTTGTATATCTCGATTTGATCTACTTTTTCTTCCACTACTACAAGCACTGATCTTAGCTCCAAATCCTACAAAAGTCTCTTCAAAGTCCCAACTTCTCTCGTTCTCTATTGTTGAGATGGGAAGCATAAGAATGAGAGAAGGTAGAGGCAGCAAATGGGATGGTGAGAGAGAGCTGGACAACAACTTGGTTTAAAAGTACTGGAGGGTGTCGAATGCTTCAACAGTTCCGATATGATAAGATATTGCCGGGTCTAATCGCAATAGTCGTAAACAAATCACGTGGGAAAAGCTAAATCCAAGCCGACTGTGGCATTGCGGGATTCCTCGACACGGATTCTGAGATAAATTGCAAGGATTTTGAGAAGAATAGTGCGCAAAGAAGAAAACACTGCACAAAAAATACCCTAGCTCAGATTTTAAAAAGGGGCAGCACTTGTGGCGGGCCCACCCACGAAGGAACCGACAGCAGCAGCAGCGCTGTCGGCGCACGACGCCTGCACACCAACGCGCACGGGTGGGAGGCGCGGCAGGTGATGGGCAACATGGCTCTGTCGGCAGCGGGGCGTGCCAGGTGGCACAGGCCGGACCCGCAGCAGGTGGGGTGGCGCTCGCCCCACCTGCGGCAGGTGCGCCTCATGCACCGGGCTGATGGCAGGACAGGGCCATGGGTCCCACCCGCGTGTCGCGCGTCTGACCCACGGGATGTCGGGTTCACAGATCCCACGTGCGGCAAGCAATATTTTTTGACTTTAATTTTAATAGGGAGTCGATTCTTGCCATTAGTAACAGGGGGCTAAATATGTCTTTTTGCCGCCGGACGATCGTTGGCCGTATCGAGTTGCCGAAGACGAGTCACCCGCCCAGCCCACCACGACATGTCGCTGGGTTGCTGGCTGCTAGGTTTCTTGCAGTGACAATGGACACCCAATCGCCAACGGTTAGTTCGTTAGTTCTCGAGCTCGAGGTCGACCCGGGACCTTTCCTGGTTGCTGTTGTGCCAGATGGAGCTACTCAATCTCTGGGAGGACGAGAGCTACGTGTCGTCACCCAATGCCGAGAAAGTCTCCATGCGCTGCGCCCATGAACCAGTGCAAAAGTCCAGTACCGACGTCATCAACCCGGTGAAGCGATTACATTTTTATCGGACCGTAAACATGTCTAGCAAATACAATTTGGTTTCGACGCTTTGAATTGACTTCAACTTTAGTACAATCTTCTGTATCCAGCAATATCTATTAGCTTTGACGAGGACTCTGTAAGACAGTAAGAGTGTCCTGATGCAGCCGCATTTAATCACCGAACTGGAGGATGCAAGTTCGCAGGAAGTGGTCAGCGACAGCTCTGTATGTGGCTTCCGTCGGATGAACAACGTCCCAGAACATGAACTAGGACGCCGTCAAGCAAGTCGGGACCAGATCGATGCATAGAGGCCCCATCTCCAACAATCCAGTGCCACAACAACCCTTGCTTGTCTCAGCGAAACCTGCAAGTATGTACACCAAGGATTGAATAAGAACAGCAAATGTTGTCAGAATTTCTGTCCAACAATGCAATCATGTGACCGGATCGGTTCTTCACATTTGGCCCGTACTCACCGTACTTTAGGGGCTGATCAACCATGTCCGTCAGAGGGCTGTAGATGTCAGCGTACGCGGCTTTCACCCCGGGCGAACTGGACTGGAACTTGGTGAGCATTCGCTGGAGCTTGGCGTTGTATCTCTCTGCCGCCATGTTCTGCTATGCTATGCAGCCCTGGGGCCTCGGCGGCCGCCGCAGCGCCGCAAGCCTCATTTGAAACGGGACGCATCCAACCGGCGGCAAGCCAGCCACCAGGATTCTCCGGGCGCCCAGACTGTACAGACTCTGCATCAGTTGGTAAAGCAGTAGTAGCGGTTCAGGTTTGATGGTCTGTATGTACTATACATACGACATAAGACGTGCTTTAATCATATCGCAATATTAGAAAGACGAAAAATGTAAATTATGTTTCACAGGCTCAACGGGTTTCCAGATTGCCATGGTGCATGCATCAACTATAGGAATAACCAGGATTTATGCGGTCGCCAATTAGCCTCGTTCATACGGTCGCCAAGATGTTAGCTTCCCGCCTAGCCCCTTTCATGAACACTCTTGTCTCCCCGTTGCCAAGTGCCTTCATCAAGCATAGAAGTATTCACGATAACTACGCGTTCGTCCGAAGCTACACAAGATAGCTGCATCGCAACAAAAAGCCAACCCCGTTCTTTGAACTCGATATCAAAACGGTGTTTGATTCAGTCAGATCGGACTATATCTTTGACCTTCTTCGAAAGGGGTTCCCGACCGGCTTCTGGGACTGGATTTCAGTGCTCCTCGCCACTTCCTCTTCCAGGATTCTCCTCAATGAGGTGCCTAGGATACCCATCAAACATGGCCGTGGCCTTCAACAAGGGGACCCCCTAACACCGTTTCTCTTTATCTTGGCCATTGAACCTCTTCAGCGGCTCCTCGAGATGGCAACCGAGCATGGATCTCTTCACTGCCTGCCCGGGAGAGGGGCTCGGATTAGGACCTCCCTATATGCTGATGATGCGGCCATTTTGATGACTCCTATAAAAGAGGACATTGAGACACTAACGCAAATTCTGAAGCATTTTGCTGACATCACAGGTTTTACAACAAACTTCCAGAAAAATCAGGTGGCTCTTATTCGATGTCAGGGTCTTGAGCTCCAGGATATTCTGCGTACCTTCCCTGTGACCAGGACCACATTTCCAACGTGTTATCTCGGCCTACCCCTTTCTATCAAAAGACTGCAAAAGATTCACTTCCAGCATCTCGAGGACAAGATCGCGAGCAAGCTAGCAGCATGGAAATGTGGATTTTTCACGGCAGCAGGCTGTGCAACTCTTGTGAAATCTATGCTCACTCCACAGGTGGTATACCACCTCACACCGCTAAAACGTGCCCATAATTGTGCAGAATAACATAGACAAAGTACGCCAGGCTTTCTTATAGGCGGGGGCAAACAAGACATCAGGTGGCAAATGCAAAGTCAATTGGGAAAGCGTCTGTCATCCAACAACCTATGGCGGCCTTGGTATTTTTCAACTCGACAAGTTCGCGCGAGTGCTTAGACTCTGTTGGCCATGGCTTCAGTGGACTACCCCATACAGAGTATGGTTTGGATTGAGTACCCATGCGACGATGTGATATGGACCTTTTCTATGCGACTACCATCATCACTATTGGGAATGGGGCCAAAGCTAATTTCTGGGACTCTCTATGGCTCGCCGGGGAGCGGCGTAGAGACATCGCCCCAAAGATCCATAATATCTCAAAAAAGAAGAAATGGTGTGTCCAAAAAGCCCTTCATCAAGACGCTTGTGTTAGCCAAATTGATACACACGAGGCTTTGTCCGTTGAGCACATTCAGGAGTTTACTGCCCTTTGGACCAGACTTGCTCAGGTGCACCTTGACCCAGATGCCTCAAACTCAATTCGATGGAAATTCCAGCAAATGGACAGTACTCTGCCGCCTCCGCCTATAAGGCACAATTCCTTGGAGCCACTGCCACGCATATGCAGAGCACCATTTGAAAGGCTTGGGCCCCTCCAAATGTAAACTTTTCGCTTGGCTCATCATCCAGGATAGGGTATGGACCAACGACCGGCTAGCGCGCCAAGGTTGGCCCAACTCCGGCCTCTGCCCCCTTTGCAAGCAGGCACCAGAGTCGGTGATTCACCTTCTTTTCCAGTGTTGTTACTCTATTCGCATTTGGAATTTGGTTCAAGTTCGGATCGGAATCCCCAACTTCTAGCCAATTTTATGGCACGGTGCTAGCATCGTCAAGAATTGTGGTTTGAGATCGTGCACAACCACGGTAGTCGTTGAAAGGCAATGCCCTCCCTTGTTATGCTAGTTACCTTGAAAATTTGGAACGAGCGAAACGCTAGAATCTTTCGGAAGAAACCGACCTTGCCAACAATTAATCGTCTTCATGCAAATTAAGCAGGGGCGGCAAATTGGTCCACTGCCAGGGCAAAGCATTTGGGATCCTTCATTTTGGGTGATTAGACTATTTTTCCATCCTTGGCCTCCATGCCTAGTCCTGTACTAAACTCTTTTAATTAATGAAAAGGGCAAATCTTCTGTCTCCCTTAAAGAAAACCAGGAATTAGGATTCTTGCTTGTCTGGCAGAAAGAGAGCAAACAATTAGAGGCCATAGTGATGTTAACTTTTCTCTACTAGCCACTTGGTGTACTTGTAGGAGATTGACGATGAGATGCCTCGCTTTTTTTTTATTGTTTCCGATAATTTGTTAGCCCGAGAGCTCCTTTTTATGAAACTCTGTAATAATGTGATTTTTTTTTGCCACGTGCATCTATTTGATGCAGAAGTTGAAGGATCAGTAAAAAATTTCTTTAAAAAACGTTTTTTGCTAATTTTTAGTTGCCTAAATTTTTTTAGATCTCACCTGTCACCTAAAATTGCACATTGTTTAGCCTAAAATTGTAGTCCTCGAAAGTGTACAATCTTATCAAAATGTTATAGTAATTTTAGCCTGTTGGTGAGATGGAAAAACAAATAGTTTCTATTGGTTATACGTGAGATGAAACACGAATGGTTAGATGTTGATTCAAGCTTTTAAATATGATTAAGATCTAAAAAAATTTAGACAACTTAATAGACAGTCAAAAAAAATCTTGCTTATCGAGCAACTAACTGCAGAGTTCTGACAAAAAAAGGAACACGTACTTATTCCGGTGACGTGACAACGGTGGTCAATACCTAACTATAATGTAGTTAATACTACTAATCACTCCATAAAGTGCAATGCGCGCATGTAGCTATCACTAAAACTCGGAATAAACTGAGCTAACCTGATGACTACTTAATGAGGGTAATCTAGCCCTTGCCTCTCGTTTAGAAAGAAGAGAACTACCTGTATGAAAGATAGAAGCTTGCCGATGAGGAGGTCATGGTACTGATCGAGCGTATACTTCCTCCCCGATGGCAGCAGGTGTAGTTCATGATCATGTCGTTAGTCCCGGCCGACACAACGAACACCGACTTGTTCACCACCTCGCCCGCCTTCCGGGCGCCCATCCTCCTGAGGAGCTCCCGGAAGTCCGCGAGCTCCGAGGCTAGCGTCGCCACCCCGGTGTTCGTCGCCGTCACGTCGTCCAGTCCGGAACCACCGGACGCGAAGCTGACGCCCGTGGCGGCGTCGGCGTCCGTGAGGCCGACGGAGTGGGACGCCGGGAGAAGGTCCTTGATACCGAGCGTCTCCACGAGGAAGTCGGTCAGGAGCTTCCCGTCCGAGAACCGGCCCGTGGGCGCGCCTCCAGGGAACTCGCGGCCGTAGGGCGCGTGGTCGGCGCGCACCGTCGTGAGGAGGCGGTTGTTGTTGCCCGGGTCGAGCGTGGAGTCGCCGAAGGCGAACACGGCCGGAACGTCGTGCGCCCTGCCCCCTAGCAGCGTCGTGTCGGCGGTGGCCGTGACGCAAAGGTGGATGGCGGTCTGGCAGAAGAGGACGACGGCGAGAAGGGATGCGGTGGCGCCGAGCGTTGGCATAGGCTCCATTTTGGCAACGTACGCTTGCGCACAGTGCGCTTGCGCGCTCATGTTGCTACCCCCGTATTTAGAGCTAACTTTATATGGTGACCTGTTTGTCTTTTAGAAAATGAAGGTGGTATTTTCGGCCCGTGCACACGGCCATTCATATGGGTGAAACCGGATCGGATTCAGTTCGGATAGCACTCGTACCATATCCTATTATATATTTTTTTCTCGAATTCAGAAGCGGATCGGATAGTGTTCGGATATGGATATGAATACGGATAATTTCATAATCGGATATGGTACGGAAACGGACCGGATGCGGACCGAAAACGGATTAAAAAATCGGATAGTACGCACATACGAAAAAATAGATTACATACAGACAAGATCACAACAGCTGAGGGGAACCAAGTCAACAAAATCATATGAGTAAATTAAGTACTAAATAACATATATAAACTACAAAGCGTACACTGATTAACGATATATAATAATTAACAAGTTGTAAGACTAAAATATTATATATTTGATGATCAATCAGTAAACACTAGAAGGTATTAAACATTCACAAATAAAATACTAGCAAGCAGCTGCACTGGACATATACGCACAACAACCATCTCATAAACAAAGTTAACATTCACTAAAATTACAAGTCCATACCTAAAATTCTATTAGAAAATCGGATAAACCTATTTAGGAGTGCTGGATTATCCGGCTAGAAAATCGGATAATCCTATTCGGTGAGATATTAGCAATACCGTATCCTATACCATATCCTATACATCGGATTCGGAATCGGAGCGGATGGTACTCGGATGTCAAAAATCTCTTACCATATCCTACAAAAACCGGATTTGGCACCGGATCGGATCGGAAATTATCCGTACTGTTTTCACCCCCTGGCCATTCATCTTATTATGAAGAGCAGTTATTACACAAAGTCAAGTACTTTAATTTCTTTAGCCAAACATTTTGGTGAGGATTACACCACGACATATCAAGCTGGCAACTGGTCGGGTTCAAGCAAGTATAACTCTATCAAATTCATATCTAAACCTATCTGCTTATCCGTGAGAATCTCCATGGGGCACAATTAATGCCTATGTCTGAACCTGGTGGATACCTAGCCCATGGAGCCCCATGAAGGCATATTGAGCAGGAATTTCAACACACAGATAATAGTGACTAATTCCGCTCGTTCTCCACTGCCTGCTAACTCGCATGTGCTCCACCGCTGCCTGTTGGCCGCTGTTACTCCTTTTGTTGCTTGTCGGCCTGCGGCCGCTCCCGCTCTCGCTCATCCGCTACTCGCAGTCGTCAGCTGCACCAGCTTCTGCGCTTTGACTCGCGGTCATCGGCTGCCTCCTCCTGCCGTCATGCTCAGGTGGATGCGGAGGTCGCCAATGGGGACCGTGGGGATGGAGTGCTTGCCATGGTCGTCGGTGGGGTGGAGTGGTTAGCTGGTCGCTGGCATTCAACGAGATGGAGATCGGAGAAGGGGATCGGGAATAGAAGCTAGGGTGCCTGTACGCTTGTGCCACTATGGTGGCTGGGGAGGAGGAGAACTTAGAGGGAGTGAAAGCTAGGACACGGAGATTTTATATATATTTTCACAAATGGGTCACATGTCATAAGTATATTCTCAGACATCTATGGGTATCTAAGAGGGAGTGAAAACTAGGACATTGAGATTTTATATATATTTCCACCAATAGGTCACATGTCATAAGTATATTCTCGGACATCTATGGGTATCTATGGAGCTAGATTGCACTCCACAAGGGTACCCCTCCACGAGGATCCATGGGGCAAGAATATCCTCTATGCCCGAGCTCTACGAATACATTACCCGTGAGTACCTTGCTCCATGGATAAATTGCCATCTTGAACGACATAGGTATCAAATAAAGATCTTTTAGTTTCAATATAAATTATGATACGTTTGGCTAAATAAAGATCTTGATTTTCAAAGGTATTTTTTAGTTTCCATATAAATTATGGCGAAACCAACAATGGCCATCAACAAGAGCAGCATGCATTGACTGCGCCGAGAATTGGTTCGACGACGTACGTAATTTTCAACGGAAGGAATCCCGCTCATGAGTAAGATGGAATGCAAGAGGCGCCCAATCAGGTCATTCACTTCTGTAATTTGAGACCAATCAATACTATTCACGGGTACATAACCCAGGATCTCCGAGACTGTGGCATGTCATTTCCAAGCAATATGATATAATCAAGGGTATTGGGCACTAAGTAACGTGGCACCAGGACAAACATATTTCCAAAAGTTAAGACCTTCATCAAACCAACCTAAGAATAACAGTCCCCCGGTTCCCCTCCAAGAGTACAATGGTGACCAGTCCGTGGTAGTGTGCTGCGGAGTACGGAGTGAGGTGACTGCCATTCCTCCTTTTTATTTTTGAGATCCACCTCTGTCATTCTTGTTTTAACTGTCATGGCGCAGACGACAGCATGGTCAATTTTAAATGACCACTTTCTCATGCACAATACGAGTTCATTTTATTTGATCTCAACATCTCATTTTCAAAATTAATTAATTGAGAATGTACTTAATTTTTGTTGTTGAGAAAATGTACTTAACTATGGGAAGTAAAGTGTATTTTATTTGACCGGGAAAGTAAACTGTAAACAGATCCAGGAACGAAATGTTATATCTTTTTCTTGCAGTGACAGAAATGATATTTCTAGCCATGTGGCATTGTGGCCTCAATTTTTTGCGCAGGAAGGATGAAATTGAACCATGGTGCATGCCAATGCCAGTGTGGTACATAAGTAATTAAGAACAAATGTACTCAGAATCTTGATGAATGGTTCTTTTTTGGGGAAGAATGATGAGCCAACTAAAACACTGTATAAGAACGACGCACTTCTAAAACAGCCCCAAGCAATAAATGAGCATATGGGCCTTTGTTTTCCGGTGCTTTGATTAGTTACCTTCATTAGGGTACAGTTCCCACTCGGGCTACTGGGCTCAGCCTTTCAAAGCCCACTCGAGTGCTAAGTACACAAGAAATAGGCCCACAATTTAAGACCCCACGGCTGCACCGCGATGCTCTAAAGTTTAGTACCACCTCGACGGCTTGAGGAGGATGGTGCGGGAGAGCTGGCTATATAACAAGCGCTTGGGGCAACGTTGCAACATACTTACCTGGACGGGGTCAACGGCCGATCATGAAGGGTCGTGGCCTAGATCAATGGCTCACATTGCACTTTGTGAGTGCGTTGGTCTACCATCTCCCCAAGTGGGAGAGTGGACGTCATAATTTGTGGTAGAGGGGTACGCGTTCGCGCGGCCCCTGCCAAACTTTGGAAATTAAATTTTGGGCCTGGGAATTTTCCATGTGGTCCACGAGAAGTGAAAAGTCTGTATCTCGAATTTTTCAAAACTGTCCTCGTAAGGAATTTTTCAGATGGTCATCGGGAATTTTCCCGATAGACAGTGCTGTATGAATCTTGGATTCTTCCAAATGGTTTGCTCCTTGAGATGTTGGGGTCCAATTTGTAATTTCTCTAATTTGCTTGGTGTTAGTGTTGTTGGACATAGTCCCCTTCCTGGCCTTCGTTTTAAATTTGGGGCAACATTTGTCCTGTGCTATTTATTTGGGCAGTTGTGCACAGGAGCCTTTTTGAAATGGCTTTTCATTCAGCTCTTTTGGGGTGGGGAATCAACACATGACCATTCAAACACGATTCTCTAAAAAAAACGAAAAAGAGCATTCCTGCGAGAGAGTCCACCATATGTTGGAGTAAACATGAATTTTATTCTAGCCAAACAGAAACCCAATCCATGAGCCCTTGGTTACTGCACAGCCCAGCCTGGTTGGGAATTATTCTTGACTGATGTGATATCGGCTGTCAATTTGTCATGAGCTCAGTGTCTTAAGATGGCATTAGGATTGCCTACTGAGTGTAATACGAGCATTTGTAGACTTGTGCACAACAGCTGACACAATAGGCCATGATGTACGTTTGGCAAATATACCGAACCATGTAACATGGCGATCTATGAGTGTCATCTTATTGAAAGTTGCAACTTAGTGATGTATAAGTGTCATTTTCTTATTGAAACTTGCAACTTCATATAGACACTTTGTATTGATGAATGTCCTTTGTTTGCATGCAGAAACTCAATAGGAAACTTGTGCATATAACTATTGGGATGGTATTCTTGCTCTTTTGGCCTCTTTTCAGGTAATAAGATTCCGGAATGCTCCAATCAACATAAATCGGCATCTTGGTGTTCAGTACTAATGCTTTATACAGCTCGGGAAGGTATGCTCCTTTCCTTGCTGCACTTGCACCAGGGATTAATATTATAAGGATGCTTCTACTGGGGTTAGGGGTAGTGAAAAGTGAAGCTATGGTCAAATCAATGAGCCGATCTGGAGACCACAGGTTGCACACACCTACATATACTTACTTTTGGTCATTTAATAAACATCTTATTTTTTGAGATTCTCCTATTCTTCTTTCTCTATTACATACTAATTGTTGCTTGCAGCTGCTTCAGGTTATGATTCTTTTGTAACTGTATTTCTCTTGAACACAGGGAACTTCTCAAGGGCCCACTGTACTATGCTACTACTATAAGTTTTGCCACTTTTGTATTGTGGAGAGCATCTCCAATTGCTATAGCGCTTATCTGCAACTTATGCGCTGGAGATGGTATGTGCATACATCTGCAGTTGGCACTATGAATCCTAGAACAAATTTACTGTATGCAGCAGAATCTGATGGCTCCTTCACGGTGATCAGAAACTGTATGACAATTAGTTTAGCCGCCCTCCCTTGCTTGATGAAAGCTAAATCATTCTCTCTTCATACTCCAACTAGTCTCATACTCTAGAAGAGATATGATTTATCTGCTCCCCCTTTGCTGATGTTGTTTTATACACTTCCAGGTATAGCAGACATAGTGGGGAGACGTTTAGGGAAAGAAAAGCTTCCATACAACCCCAACAAGTCATATGCAGGAAGCATAGCAATGGTTGTGGCTGGTTTCTTGGCTTCAATTGGGTAACTATTTAATGAGACCTGCTCCCAATTTTTTTTACGTTGCATGTGCTTTGTTTGAATCATTCTTCTCATATTATTCAGGTACATGCATTACTTCCACACTTTTGGTTTTATTGAGGAAAGCTGGTATATGGCTTTAGGCTTCCTTGTGGTCTCTGTAGCTGCAACACTTGTAGAGTCACACCCAATTAGCACAGAACTGGATGACAATTTGACTGTTCCTTTAACATCATTCCTAGTTGGTAGCCTCATTCTCTGATGTTTAGCGTCAGACTAGGACTAGTGTGATGTTTTTTCATCTTGCGAACTTCTGACATGTAAGAAGATTATGGGCAAGTATGTGAGGAAAAATCACCTTGTAAATGAAGTGTTTCCACGGATACGAACAAATTATTATATTTGTCCACTGGCCCGTTTATCAACTAAGATCGCAAACTTGGGCGTGTACAGCAATCTCCTAGGTGTAATTTTTTTGGGCACAAAATCACTCAAATATTGGACCTGATGCTTGCTTGCCACATGTCCAACGCCTTCACCATATCCCCTTCCTCACATCAATCCTCGGTCCGTCGCCTAGATGGCTCGCCAAGTCGCCATGGTGTGCCACTTGCAACCTGCATTGCGCCTCTCATCCTGCTGCCTCGCCGCCCTCGTCCCTGCCTATACCACCCATATGAAACCCTACAAATGTCAATCTCCGTTCACGTGGCCGGTGATGCCACTGTCGCCCGCCACATGCAAAACGCGAAATCTAATGTTGTGGTTCTGGTGAACCGACTATTCAGATGAAATCCAACCCTGCTAGATGTAGAAGAATCACGAACCTGCTGGACAAGGACTCACATATCGTGCCACCACTGCCGCGGATCCCTGGTCAGACATTTGGATAATATTTTGGTAGATTTTTCAAGGTGATAGTGCTTTCCAAGAGGAAAACGAAATCAGTTGGAAATGAAAACAAAGAAGGCAAACGCACACGGCACACCCGTTCCGAAAAGAAAACAAAACCCGAAAAACCGCAGATGGAGCGTTTAAGATTATGGGCCACTTGGGCTGCCCGTGTTGACCCGCCGCAGGCCACGGTTCTCACCGGACCGTCATTGGTTCATCGTGCCCACGATCTCCCCACCAACCACCGACCACGTGCGTACTTGTATTATCAACGCGCAACGCCGAGGAGCCGCGTCGCGGCTCACCTGTACCGATCACGTCCCGGAGAACTCGTAACCGCGCACCGACCGAAATGGCCGCGCCGCCTCAGCCCGGCGCGTGCATGCCCGCCCTCCTGGCCGTGCCGGACTGGCTGAACAACGGCGACAACGCGTGGCAGCTGACGGCAGCGACGTTCGTCGGCATCCAGTTGCGATGCCGGGGCTCGTCGTGCTCTACGGCAGCATCGTCAAGAAGGAGTGGACTGTCAACTCGGCCTTCATGGCGCTCTACGCCTACGCGTCCACGCTCATTGTCTGGGTGCTCGTCGCCTTCCGCATGGCGTTCGGCGACCGCCTCCTCCCGTTCTGGGGAAAGGTCGGCCCAGCCCTGACGGAGAGCTTCCTCGTGGCCCGCGCGTCCTTCCCCGCCACGGCGCACTACGGCAGGAGCGGCGCGCTTGAGGCGGAGCGGACCAAGCCGTACTACCCGGAGGCGACGCTGGTGCTGTTCCAGTTCGAGCTCGCGGTCGTCACGCTGGTGCTGCTCGCCGGGGCGCTGCTGGGGCGCATAAACATCAAGGTGTGGATGGCGTTCACGCCGCTGTGGCTGCTCCTCTCCTGCACCGTGTGCGCCTTCAGCCTTTGGGGCGGCAGTTTCCCCTACCACTGGGGCATCATCGACTACTCCGGCGGATACGTCATCCACCTCTCCTCCGGCATCGCCGGCTTCACCGCCGCCTACTGGCTACGTGTCGAACCGTAGGTTTGTGGTCGATGAACTTTCGCTGGGTCGTCTGGTGTCGGTCATGTGCCCCCGGGTTTACTTTGCCGGTGCTCGCGAATCAGTCAGGACAGACAGTAGGTACGCCCGTACATGAGATGTGTGGACTCGTGGTGAGCGGTCCGGTGACACCGCCTGGCGCGCGGTAGCGTGGAGTCGACGGTAGACGGCCGCATGCGTACATTAAGCAGTGAAACGAGCATGCGCTGTCCTGGTGGAAGATGGATCATGTTAAGCTTAGTCGTATGGCACGTATATACATTACCAGTCATCTAATTCTATAAACAATATCGAACAAATTTCGAATGATGAAAGCTTCATATATTTTGGTATCTGATGCAGTTTCATCATGTTAGCTGGTGATAACAACGCAACCCAGATCCATAGAATCTGCGAACTCTACATGGGGGAAAATGCCGCAAATCTCGATGCACAATTAACCAGGTGATGCCATTCATTTCCGACAGGTGGGGCCGAGGCTGAAGAGCGACAGGGAGAGGTTTTCGCCGAACAACATCCCGCTCATGATCGCCGGCGGCGGGCTGCTGTGGCTGGGGTGGGCCGGGTTCAACGGCGGAGAGCCGTACGCCCAGAATATCACCGCGTCCGTCGCGGTGCTCACATCAACGTCAGCCCCGCCTGGAGCCTCCTCACCTGGACCTGCCTCGACGTCATCTTCTTCGGCAAGCCCTCCGTGATAAGCGCCGTGCAGCATGATGACTTGCCTGGTTTGCATCACCGCTGGAGCAGGTAACAAATTCTTGTTCGAATTGCAGAATTTTGGTACAAAGTTATTTTGCGGCTTGTGCTACACAGTTAACACACTTACACTGCATTCTGTGTTGCATGGCGCGCAGGGCCGGTGCACACATGGTCAGCGATACTGATGGGTATCTGCGCCGGCAGCGTGCCGTGGGTCACCATGATGATCCTCCACAAGAGGTCATTACTCCTCCAGAAGGTCGACGGCACCCTCTCCGTGTTTCACACCCACGCCGTCGCTGGCCTCCTCGGCGGCGTCCTCACGGGGCTCCTCGCCACCCCGGAACTCACCGCCCTCCACTCCCAACTCCCGGGCACGCGAGGCGCCTTTTACGGCGGCGGCATCGCGCAGGTCGGCAAGCGGCTCGCCGGTGCTCTCTTCGTCGTCGCGTGGAACGCCGCGGTCACCACCGGCATTCTGCTCGGCGTCGGCCTCCTCGTGCCGCTGCGCATGACCGATGACCAGCTCAAGATCGGCAATGACGCGGTGCACGGGGAGGAGGCCTACGCGCTCTGGGGAGACGGCGAGAGGTTCGACGTGACGCACCATAAGGCGGCGAGGGCCAGTGCCTGGGGCGGCGTGGTCAAAGACGAGACGGTGGAGAACCGGCTGGCAGGCATGGGAGCTAGAGGGGTTACAATTCAGTTGTAGTGGGATGCAGCAAGGTAATGGAACAGCGGGTTCACTGTTTGTTCTTGTGCTGCTACTAAACTGGACGAGCTCATTTAATCGGAAGTAGATAAAACATGAGGATAACTACATACAAAAATTGTAGGAGATTCATGTTTCATAGCTCATTCTTTGTTAATGGATAGATTCTTGCAACATGCTACAGAGATTACATGTGCTATGCTCTTTGCTCTGCTAAACTCAGTTCGTGTGGCTAGAATTGGCAGGAAATTAACCTGACATTTGTTCTGAAGCATAGTAAGCGTTGACGTATTCAATTCAACATAACCATGTTCAGGCTATGGTTATTCTAAGTTGTAGTTGAACAGCAGGTTCCGTTACTGTTTATTATTTTGCTGCTTCTAAACTAGACGAGATCATGGAAATGGAAGCAGATAAAACTTGAGGGTAACTGCATATAACGAATTTACGAGATTCATAGTTCATTCTTTGCGCATAGATAGATCCTTGCAATGTGATACAGAGTTCACACGTGTTATGTCATGCGCTGTTAAACTCAGTTCTTGTTGCTAGCATCGGCAGGGAAGTGGCCTGACATGGCTGTTCGGAAGCATAGTACGTGCTGAATTCAACATAATCATGACCGGAGTCTGGTTATTCTAAGCTCCTTGTTTTGTACATTTACACTCGCACGCAACTTGTCACGTTATGTAATTAGCAGAACCAAGGTAGTTTACCAGATACGACGCGCCATGGAAAGATCAGACTGGAACTCATAACAAATCTGCGAAGCAATTCACCTGCATCATCTGGTAACATCTCACAGGCAGTGGAATAGCAAAAGGCATCGAACGCCATACATGTACTCAGCAGCTTCGTGCCTGTGAAAGGAATATGTAGATACCGGTCTCACAGGTTACACGATACATGAAGAAAGCACAATCTATCTGATGCTAATCGAACTGCTCCCAGTCAGTATCGGTTTGTGTGGAAGAAAACCGCGGTGGGGGCGCGTTTAGGCTGCCCATGCCATTATCGAACGTCTCCCACTGTGTCGTCACTGAAACAGACTTGTTCTGATCACTGAAGGGGTTGGCATTCCTTGCCTTCAGCTTGTCCAAGGTCTCCACAAGACCCTGAATTCGGCGCACCTGAAAAGTTCAACACAACGCTGTATGAGTTATCATTTTTTGTGAGGCTGGCGTGTAAACATTTCTAGTGATAAGACATAACATAGGATTTTGCCCATAGGGAGCAGCCACGTAGACAGATGATCAGTATTCAGCAGTGTCATTCAATTATATCAGGATTCTGTGAAGCTGAAGAACCATAATTATGTTTTGATCTGGTGTCACTATTTGTATTGCAGTATGACTCACAATGTATATTCCTGTTAGGAATCTTTGGCTCAAATACCTTTCTGCTAGTCACATCTGCTGACCTTTTCACCAATCTTATTTATCTAGGTTAAACTAATGCAACAATAGAAAAAAAAAGGTGAGAAAACTGCACATAAGCTACATATAAATTTTTATTGTTGGTCATATATGATCCTAATACAGCAACAGTTTTTTGTGTTAACTTTTCATAGTTTAAACCAAGACAAAGGAATAAAGTAAGCCTGAGGAATTATCCAACATTGGACCAAGCATTTGTTCAGCCTAAGCTCCAGCTAGCTTGGGTTTATAAGCTGAGTTTCGAACCACAGAGCCATGCTTACAATGTTGGAGGCTTTTCCATGAGAAGCCATCAGATAAGCTCAAACTAGTGGAAATGGTTTTTACGAGTTACAAACTTAAGCCTCAATGAACTGTCTTATTGGACGAGCTGACCGAGCCAGACAGACAACTAGTCCGTCGCCCATAACCCAGAAAGTAATCCTTAGAATTAGAGAAAGGTCCATCGAACTAAAGACATAGAAATACTCCTGAATAAAAAATTAGAGGCGTCATTTCTGGTGACAGCAATGAAGATTGATTCAACATAGCAACTACCGAAGTGGAAGCTCCGAATGGTAGATGTGCCACAAGTATACTTTCAAGACTTTGAAACGAAGGTCCTATAAGCATTGCTGACAGATTTTATCATTACAGGATGCTAGTTTACTTAGTATGAGAACATCTCCAACCTCAGGATAGGTATGTCTTAATTGTCAGTAGCATCAGGAAGTAACTCAACAGGACAATTAGCATCTCTTGTAATCATAAATGAATGATGTAATAGTGCTTTTCAGTTTAGCCAAAAAGAACAGGAAGAAAAGCTTTTGAGTAAGAACATGTCATGGCTAGTAACAGAAATAATCACAAATGTTTCAACCCCTGTCACGTGTTCTATTTGAAAATGTATTCATGATAACTCACTATTAAACAGGTTCCAAGAATACAATGACAAAGTGTTCATTGACCATCGTACCTCGGCCTTTCTCTGTGCCCTTGCTTCTCCCTCTGCCTCTATGCCATCGAGTTTCAGCAGCTGCACCATAAGCAGCTCCGTCAAGACAACAAATTCCTTATCCTCAACCTTTCTCCCTGCAAGCACGCTCTTCTCCAAATCACACACCTAATTATAGAACAGAAACCAAAATAGATGCATTAATACAATGGTACAAGAAACAACAATGTTTTACAAAACAGGTAGGAAAAGAATTGTTCCTTCACCTTAGCAGACAGATTGTCAACTTCAGATCTGACACGCACAACAGCCTCACAAGCTCTCATCATGCTCTCATCCATCATCACTGGCTCAACCTTCTGCTCCACGTTGGCAGGGACATGTTTCTCAAGCAGCAGCAGTTTTGATCCATCCTTGAGTCCTGCTGTGTGCAGGAACTCATCGTCACTCTTCTCCTTCCCACGGAAGAAGAGCCTCTGCCTCTCAGGCCCCAAGCCAGTAGCCTGGGCAATGACCCTCTTCAATTCACCTTCATACAAAATAAAATTGAGTTTCAACTACCCACTGGATTACTGGAATTAACCTCCTTCAAGCAAGCAGATTTGAATGTTACTCCAACAACTCAATCCAATAGAGTTTCTTTTCAAAGCTAAATTCTGTACAGATGTACCATCGAGATTCAATTTCTCCAGGACAGTTTAGAGCCGAAGTTTACTAAATTAAGAAAGGTCCTTACGTGAGCAGCAAGGATTCCTATTGGTCGTAATCACTGAACAGTAGTTTAAGTTTATCAATGCAATAGTCAAACAGTAATTAATTATTGGCCTAATGGTGAATGAATGGTACTAATTACTCTCTAAGGAGCATGTCACACAGACAAGTCGTCAAAAAGACAAATTGGAAATTTGATCTTTTCTCGCCATGTACCAAGGTAAAGTTCCCAGAGCAGGCCCATGAATCCATAGGCTTGCTGCCTGCGATAACAAAAACATACGCACGGATTTTAGTCCTTAATCTAGGCTTGTTTACTCACCCAATTCGGTACATGGAAAACTAGAATGGTGCGATTTCATGTAAGTACTACTTCATGAAATTGCCAGTTGACCGGTCAAGATCCAAGCTCAATACAATCAAGCGAGCGTGGCCAGCGCTGTAATCGGGAATGAAAATTCGTCACGCAGTTGCTAGGCAAGCACTGCGACACGGCCACATCTCAAATCCCAACTGATCACGAAACATCTTCCTCCTATCATCACTAACATCCTATCATCACTAACAAGTTACCAAGGAACTGAAGGAAGAGGCGATAATCACTGAACGCAAGGGCGTCGGATCAAAGGGACGTACCGAAGGTGGCCTGCGCCGGCACGGTGACGTCGCGTAGCGCGGGGCCGTGGGAAACCCTGAGCCTGATGGCCGGCCCCTCGTCGCCGTCCCTGCGCTGGACCAGCATCCCGCCCGGCCGGACCTCCAACTCGCCCTCGGCGTCCCTCGCGCCCGATCTGCCGCCTCCCATCACCACCGCCGGCCAAGTCCTTTTATGAGCTCTCTCTGCTCCTCCCGACCCACCGATTCGGTTGCGTCAAAAAGGCGAGAGCGACGCGGGGAGGGCAAAAGGAGGTTTGGTGGGGCGTGGCTTTTGCGGAGGGTGGGACGAAGGCTTCCCCCGGGGTTCCTTCGCTGCCGGAGAAGCGAGGGGAACGAGGGAGATGGCGGATGCGCGAGGAGGAGTAGGATTTCTTGGAGTTGTTGGGGTGTTTCGCGAGTACAGCTTTGGATTCTCGGGAGGCGCAGGGCGGTGGGGAAACTGGCTCCGGCTGGGGTTGGACGTCGCGTGCTGCGTGCCGGCCTTGCGGATAGCGCGGGTTGGTCCACGGGAGCTTTGTGGGGTCGGTCGCTTCTGGTTTGGGCCCGGCCGGCCTCGTGACACGTTTGTGGAAATTGCTGGCGAGGTGGGAGGGAACCCTCACTCGGTTTGGTACTTTGGTGGGTCTAGCACCGAGTCGAACTCTCTACAGCCTCCCCGATGCCCTGAAGTTGGTAAGCAGTGGATGAGTCTGAATTTGTGGCGTGAGATGGATTACTACTCTTGAGTGTAGAATGCTCGTTTTATACTTGGGAATGCGGAGGAGGTTCTGTTGAATTTTCTATTTTCTACTTTGGAACGCAAACTTCAACGACGGAAGATTTGCCAATGACGGAGGATTTGCTAGTGACGTGATACTGAAGTACTACTAGTAGTGTTCAATAGCAAAGCTACCCAAACACCGCCATATTGCTAATACACTTTTGTTTTTATTCCTAAAACGGATTATCTTCACCTAAATTGATTCGCACCTTATATTCTCTCTTCTCTCCTCTCCACACATTATAAAAAGTTATAAAATAATTTGCACAAATTCAAGAATGTTTATCATGATACCTATAAAATTTGGTGTAAAATTATGATCATATTACTTCTACGTAAAAAGGACAAATAGTGAATAGTATGTCATTTAGAAGTGTAAATTTTGTTTTTATTATGCAGAGCACGTACGGTCATATTTTACACTAAAATTTGTAAATACATATGTAATAACATGATAAATATTGATACTTTTTATATACTTTTCATAACTTTTTAAGGTGTGTGAAGATGAAAGAGAATATAGAAGATAAGCATTTTTGCATTTGTTCGGCTCAAAGAAATTTGGAGTTTTCACAACTTACCTTCAGATTGGA
The DNA here is from genome assembly GCA_019208055.1 of Stipa capillata. Lineage (NCBI taxonomy): Eukaryota > Viridiplantae > Streptophyta > Magnoliopsida > Poales > Poaceae > Stipa > Stipa capillata. Next base: position 416,719 of record JAGXJF010002372.1, on the reverse strand, counting down.
GTTTTGCCGACCATATTTCCTCCTGATATATTGTGCTGCCTGGCCTCGGTGGTCACTTACCTAGTCGGTGCCCTTTGGCCTTGTCTCGTGGCGACACCAGCCGCAACACCACCTCCAGCGGTCGACGAGCATTCATTCACGCCTTCTCGGTTTCTTCTTCATCGTGCAGGTTGAGATGAGGCAGTGGCTTTCCCACGCTACACTCTCCTATGGCTTATAAAAACTCTCACTCGCAAGGGGGTAAATCCAGAAAAATGAACTACTGCTGTCAATGTATAATAACCTCACTTAGGCAGGTGCGATCATCTACCACACATATAGAATGTCGCCCTGGGCTAGCGGTTGAAGGCCGCCGGGTTATATGACACGAGTCATTGGACAATGGATCCGCACGTATATCAAACTGAGTTTGCTCAAGTTGGCATCTAGATACTGGCTTTTCTTTGGTCAAGTTTAACCTACCTTATACAGTTGGCCACCATTCCGAAACATTTTTCCTTTTTACGTCTCAAATTCTTTCATTTTTATGTTCCAAATTCTTTAATAGGCAATTTATTATGATGAGTAAAATGCACCCATGGTACTTTAAGTCGCGTGGTGCGCTCATTTTAGTTCCCTAATTCTGAAAACACATATTTGGATCCCTAACGTATTAAAGAAGTCCACTTTAATCCAGAAACAGTTTACATGGCACCGGCCGCTTACGTGACGGGTTGACCATGCCACCGTGTCATCTAGTCAGCAGCTATGGTGGCATATGAGCCCATTCTCCTCTTTTCTTTATTGACATTTCCACCAACATGTTGTGAGCATCCGTCTACCGCTCGCCGCTACCACCATGGATCACTATGTACACCACCCCTTGCCGTGGTAGCTGATGCCATGCGCGGACTGCCGCCACCATAACCATGAAGACTTTGCCACTCAACCTGGGCTTCCAGAGCCACGCGTGCCTGCTTCCTGATGTCGACGTCGACGGGAGCTGGGGCAGCATGTCCTCATCCCGCCACACCCGTGTCTGCGTTGGATGCGGCATGGTGGATGGAGAAATCCAGCGCAATTGCATTCGAGGAGGATGAACAGGTGCAGCAACCGGCGTGAGCAGATTGGAAGCAGCGGGGAGGGAAGAGATCGGGTGCGTCCATGCGACAACGATTGTAGGAGTAGACGCAAAGCCCCGCAGCGGTGGCCATGGCAGGGACTAGGAGCTTCGGGCAGGGAAATATTGTGCTTACTTTCTTGAAATCCTCTCTCTCCCCCTCTTAATCTCTTATGTAAAATAGTACTTGACTAGTAGTGTACAATGTCTATATCATGAGTTTATGATGTATATGGTCTCTCATACTCCTCTCTTTCTCTTTGATGTGTTGTGAAGAAGACGATGAGGAAGGAACGTGAAGTGGATAAAATGTGCTTGCATGAAGGGCATAGGAGGGTTAGGCCATGACTCTTGGAACAATCCCATGGCGTGACTCCTGTAGGACTCTGGATGCTGACACTAGGGTAGGGGAGGTGTGAGCGCCATTTTGGTCGACGAGCTTATGTGTGTCGATGGGCTTGGTGGGGTTATGGCGATAGCAACAACGAGGCTTGCAGTTCGGGATGCCATTGGGTAGAAGAGAGGCAGTACAGTGGCGACGAGTAGTAGACTGACACCTACAAGGTGCTCATGAAAATATCTGCATGAAGAAGAGAAGAGAAGATGTAAAGATGACATCATGTCTAGTAATTACATGACATAGTGGCAAGGTCAACTCGTCACTATAACAGTCAGCATTGTACTAAGCTATTTTGGATCAAAGTGGACCCTTTTAGCAAATTTATGGTTTCAAGTGTGTGTTTACAGAGCACGAAAACTAAAATGAACGTACCATCTAAGTAAAAAACCTGTGGGTGCATTTCACTCTATTATGATTATACTCTAGAAAGCATAAGACTGGCATTTGTTTCTGTTGCGAACTTGCAATGCATCAGGTGCGAAGAGGGAAAAGAGAGGAAAAAAAGTTGCCAGCAAATATCAGCATTCGTTTGTGGCTTAAGAAAGACTACTGCATTTCACTAAAGAAAGACTGAAAACTAGTCACGGTGTCTAGTGTACCTCATAATTTGCCTTGAATTGACTAAGGCCCACAAACTGTGATTACTCTCGATGAGACCATAGAACCATCGGCTACAATACGTTACTAAACTCAACTCATTATTAAAATAGAGATCAACTTAGTAATAGTAATAAGGTCACTAATAAAGTGTTACTAAGGCTTATTATTAAGATATAAAAACTATATATTATATGAGAGAATAAAACATATAAAATAAGTGTTTTAGTAAAAAGGATCTCCCCTATAAGCATTTCTTGTTACTAGCTTATTATTAATGTCTTGGCACAAAAGTCTAGATTGTTTCTCCCTGGAGTAACAATCACATAATCTTTCCTCTTCCTCTCTCTTTCATGTCTATAAAAAGTTTACGTGACAATGCCTTAGTAACGTCTGGGACATATTGTTGGAGATGCCAATGCCAGACGGTAGACTGGTCATACATACATTGTTTAGTTTACAAATGACAGTGGGCCCAATTGAATAATGAAGTCCACAGTGTCAAAATAGATAACTTGTACTTTAGGTTAGCTAAATATGGTTAGTGATCGGTTGTGATCCTATCTGATCCTAGTTTCCGTATATGCTGTGATTAGCAAATGGATCTTGTACTCACCCCTCGCCTTGTGCGACATAAAAGGAACATGGAGCCGGTTCTTGAGACCTATGCAATTCCATGAACTCGAATCATATTTTTCACATGGTATAAGAGCTTTTCTGATCCACACCACATGTCTTCCGCAAGAAACACTAGCGCCACCCTTGGTGTCACCAACACCATTTCCTTCAACCGTCACGGTGAACATGGGCTCAACGTCATCGACCTCATCGCCGCTCACGTTTGGGCATTTCATCACCGTCAAAAACTCTCAGGAAAACTATCTCCTGTGGAGGGTGTAGGTGGGTCCTCTCCTGAAAAGCTTCTGCCTTCTTGGCCATGACGATGGCACCATGTTGTGCTTGGAGCAGCACATTACCACGTCCACGCAACCGACACAACCCAGAGGCCGAATCCTAATCACCAGGCGTGGAATTAGCATGATCAAGCGATCATGTCGACCATCCTCTCATCCATGATTGAAGGGGTTCTTGGCCAAGTTCTCTTCATGTCGACCTCCCGTGAAGTGTCCAGCTTGCCAATATCAAGAAACGTGACATGTCTGTCACAACCTAACTCAACAAGGTGAAAACGCTCTCTGACACATTGACCTCCATCGGTCAGCCCCTATAGCCACATGATTTCATCTCGTATGTTCTTGCGGGTCTCGACTATGACTCCCTCATCTCGTCGGTCACAATCCACAATGATGTTATCTCCATGCGTGACATCTATGCGCACATGCTCAACCAAGAACAATGCATGGAGAACCACGAGACCGAGATGCACGCTGACCACTCGGCGAACGCGGCAAGCTAGGCTCTAGGTTGGGAGAGAAGCAGCCCTACCGCTCCGACTATAGAGCCACACATTAGCAGCAGTACAAGTCTCGAACCAACTACCCAACAACACTGGTGGTGGAACCTCTGCCAGCGGCGGCAGCATCGGCAACTGTCCGATCAGTTAGCTCGGTGATAAGATCGAACACGTCACATCCCGGTGCTTCAAGCGCTTTAAGGGGGATTTTTTGGGAGTTGACAATGATGGGGGTGTTGCTGTAACCACGCATAAGAGCGAGCAAGGAAACACCCCTTCATGCTCCAATGACTCCGCATGGTATGCGGATACGGGCGGGACCGATCATCTCACAAGTGAGCTTGAGAAACTCACCCTGAAGGAGAAGTACCATGGCAAGGACAAGGTTCATGCAGCCGTATGCATATTTTGCATGTTGGTCATTCTACTATTCCATCTTAGTCTGTGAAACCACTTCATTTAAACAATGTTCTCCATGTTCCTTCGGTTACTCTTAATCTACTTTTTGTTTGAAAATTTACACGTGACAATAATGCTCTCATGGAGTTTCATCCTGATCATTTGTTTATCAAGGATTGGGACTTGAGGGCAACAATCCTTAGTGGTATGTCATGACGGCCTCTACTTCATTGATATACCATCCCCAAAAAGTGTTTTTAGCAGTGTCAAGACTTCACAAGAGAAATGACGTTGTCATCTAGGTTATCCAGTGTCTCCGGTTGTTCAGCATATCTTGCATGATAATGATCTTTCTTTCGAGTTAGTAAAAAATAATAGTGTTTGTGATGCATGTCAGTAGGGTAAGAGTCATCAGCTTCCTTTTCCCTATTCAAATAATGTAGTCAAAGCTACCCTTGAGCTCTTCTTTTCTGATGTATGGGCCCTGTCCAAACTTCAGCCAGTGGACATCGTTATTATGTGCGTTTTATCGATGCCTATAGTCATTTTACATGGTTGCATTTGCTTAAGCACAATCCGGATGTGTCTAAAGTATTTGTTCAATTTCAATACCATGTTGAACAGCTTCTTAATCGCAAGATTTTTTACATATGAAAATCGATTGGGATGGTGAGTACCAAAAGATATAAGACCCTTCTTCTAAAAACTAGTTATAAGCCCTTTCTTCCAAAAACTAGGCATTGATCATCATGTTTCTTGTCCGGCACGGCTGAACATAAACATCGTCATGTTGTTGAAACATGTCTTACCTTGCTAGCTCATGCCTCTGTTCCACTTCACTTTTGGAACGATGCCTTCAGGAAGGCATGTTTTCTCATTAATCGTGTCCCTAGCTGAGTAATTGATATGCAAATCCCACTTGAACGTCTGTTAGGAGAGAAGCCCAATTACACCATTTTAAAAGTTTTGAGTGTGCCTATTGACCGCATTTCTACCCTATAACACGTGCAAATTAGACTTCCGTTTTCAAAAATGTATATTCCTAGCATATAACCCTCATCACAAAGGCTATAAATGTCTGCATGTGCTAACAAATCATGTCTATATGTCTAGAGATGTTATCTTCGATGAAAATGTGTTCCCGTTTGTAATCTCCCTCAAAATCAATCCACACCACATTCATCCTTGCGTCCATCCATTGTATCTCATGACCAACTTGCGGATTCCGCATATGCACCCTTGTTGCTTCGTAAGCATGGTGCAGGTTCAGTTCGTGGCGTGCGTCTTGAAATCCTTAAAACAGGCGATGCTCCTGCTAATGATGACGCGCCCGCCTCACCTCTCTCTATATCACCTACATCTGCTGAGGGGCAGTTGGCATAACTAGGTGCAGGTACATCAGGAGCGCTTGGTGTGGACGCGAGTCCTGGAGATCCCACGGGTCCAGATGCTCTCAAGTAGGACCACGTAGATCGCATCGCCACTGCACAACAAGTTTCATCACCGGGTTAATCACATTTTTTTAAGATAACGAGCACTATATTTATGCAACAGGATGATACAAAATACACCTGGCCATTGCAACAACATGACATCAAGAGCCTAATCGAGACGTGGAGGGTGCACAAAGCCAACCAGGTCATCACATGTGAACACGACTCAAGGATAATATTCAGAAACTGCTCATTCGGATATATGGTACTGTCACATATGCCATGTGAAGGGATGTTCAAATCAAGCCCCCAAGCTATACAAAAGACCTAGAGGTACTACATTGGAGAGATGCCATGCACACCAAATATAATGCCCTCATGCACAACATGACTTGGCAACTTGTTCTGCCTCAGTCGTGGGTCAATATCATTGATTCTAATGGGTATTCAAACTAAGAAGAAAGCTGATGATTCCGTTGAACGGTACAAAGCCATATCGGCTACAAAGGGTTCCAAGAAAAGGTGTGGTATGACTATGAAGATATTTTCAGTCTAGTCATAAAACCCACAACAATTTGGTATCTTCCCTCTATGGCAATATCCAATGGATGGCATCTTCGTTAACTTGATGTCCAGAATGCTTTTTGGCATGGATATCTCGAAGAAGAAGTGTTTATGTGTGAACCTCCAAGGTTCGAGGATCGACAACGACCATCACACTTGTGTTATCTTGAGAAGGCTTTAGATGGGCTGAAGCAAGCACTGTGAGCATGGCATGCACAGCTGAGTACGACTCTACATGAGTTAGGGTTTGAAGCATCCAAGGCTGATACCTCCTTGTTCTTCTATTGAACCAAGAGTTTCACTGTTTTTTTGCTCGTCTATGTGGATGCCATTAATTTGGCCAATTCTTCTACACAAGCAGCCAACAACGTGATTCACAAATTGGGTGAAGAATTTGCAGTGAAAGATCTTGGAGAGCTTCATTATTTCTCGAGAACTGAAGTTCACAAGCAAGTGCATGGACTAGCCCTCACACAACAGAAATATGCTAAGGAATTACTCAAACGTGCATGCATGGATAAGAGTAAACCTGCATTGACTCCTATAGCTACTAGTGAGAACTTGTCCAAGCGCGATGGCGTGTTGCTTACCTCTGTTGAGGCAACACAGTATCGTAGTATTGTGGGAGGGTTGCAATATCTCACCATCACAAGACCAGATCTTTCTTTTGCGGTGAGCAAAGTATGCCAATTCTTACAAGAGCCTTGGTCATCTCATTGGATAGCTGTCAAACATATAATGAGATATGTTAGGTTCACAGTCTCTCATGGTCTTCTATTGAGCAACTCCTCCTCGACGTTGCTATTGGCTTTCTCCGATGCTGACTGGGTGAGCAATGTTGATGATCAACAATTGACAAGCGTGTCTACTAATTTTTTGGGTGAAACTCTGATTTCTTAGAGTGCTCGTAAACAAGCGACAATATCACTATCAAGCACCGAGTCAGAATATAAGTCCTTAGCCAAACGCCATGGCTGAACTTTCTTGGGTGCAATCTCTTCTCTCCGAGCTTGGTATATCTCAAGATTGACCTCCAGTCCTCTGGTTTGACAACCTAGGTGCGATGTACCTATCAGCTAGCCCCGTCTTCCATGCCCGTACCAAACGTACTAAGGTTGATTTCCACTTTTTTCGTGAAAGGGTGGCTCAAAAGCTTCTTCAGATCAAGTTTATCTCCTCAAAGGATCAAATTGCCAACATTTTCACCAAGGCATTGTGTTAGCAACACTGGCGAACTCCCACTAAAGGGTGCTTCTGTGATGCAGAGTAGAGTGGAGTAGGATGAAGGCGATGAGAAGGAAACAGAGGAAGTTGATGATGAAGGAAGGTTGATTCAAAAGAAGAAGCCCAATCCTCGAGTTGTTGGGCTTGAGTAGACTAGTTAGTTTGGCCGATTATGGGGCCCGACAGAGAGGAAGTCTTAAGCCGGCAGGAAGGAGTAGGAAGGCATCGATTAGCATTTTGACCGGTGGCATAGGCTGCAATATTCTTGGCTAGTTCTATCTGTAATTGAATTACATTGACAACTGTAATATTGAGGAGTGAATTAATAGAGAATTTAGAGGTGCTAAGATCTTGGGATCAGAGCAACCAAGTTCCTCGGCATGGATCCGCAGATCAAGGCTACGCTCGATAAACTGGTGTAGTTGTCGCCGGCCAATGGTAAGTCAACTAATGAGGACCCGTGATGAGTTGTGCATCATCAAGAAGTTGCTTGAATCCTAAATGCCAAAGATAAGGCCCGGGTGGAGGATTTGAGTGCTAGCCTCGGTGATCCTGGGCCCTCGCGTGGCCTCAATGACGATGGATTCAACCGTCGGCCACAGCTGACGTGAAGGAGAGGGCGCCCGAAACTCTTTCGGTCGCTATGCCTACCACCTCCTTCAGACCAATAGGCCACGGTGATGCTGTTCATCACCGGGGGCAAGCCTATGGAGCCCTCACCACTTCGGTGGCAGCCCCGATCACAGGTGTGTTCCACTTGACCATTGGTGAAGCCTCTTAGTTGGGTTCAATGTATCACAATTTGGGGAAAACCTTGCCTCGATTTGAATTTCCTCGATTTACCAGAGATAATCCGAAGATGTGGAAGAAGAGCTGTGAATCTTACTTCCACATGTATGAGGTGCACCTGATCTATTTGATTAAACTTGCCGCAATGCATTTCAGTGGTAACGCAACGCTGTGGTTGCAAACAGTCGAGCAGTGCCTGTAGAATGTGAATGGGATGAGGTATGTGCTTTATTGTGTGAGCATTTTGGGCGAGATCATTATCAGGTACACATTTGGCAGTTGTTTCACATTCGTCAGATTAGCTTTGTCTCTGATTATATTGAGCATTTTGAAAACTTGATTCATCAATTGCTAGCTTATAATCCGGATGTTGACTAGCCATATTTCTTAACTTGTTTTGTGGAGGGCCTTTGGGAGGATATCTCGAGATGGTGATGGTTTAGTGACTACCGGATTTCGATACGGTGTGCATGCTAGCGTAGCTATAGGAGGAGGTTCCAGAGGGAAGCAAGCGCAAGGACATTCATTTTCCCAAGCCACCATACCAGTGTCAAGCGCCACCGCAGCCAGCGGTGGCTCACCCTCTTCTTTCACCTTCTCCTTGACCGGGAACGCCATCCATCGAAGAGGATCGTGACGCAACTCGAGCGGGCTCGAGCGGGCATAAAATTGTCTACCCTCCGCGTGTACCTGCTGCGGTGGCTCACCCTCTTCTTTCACCTTCTCCTTGACTGGGAACGCCATCCATCGAAGAGGATCGTGACGCAGCTCGAGCGGGCTCGAGCGGGCATAAAGTTGTCTACCCTCCGCGTGTACCGGTGTGCGTGTGGATTGTGCTACAAATGTGGTGAACATTGGGGACACAATCATCAATACGCTCCCACTATTTAGCTACATGTTGTAGAGGAGTTGTTGGAATTGATTCAATCCACAGAAGAACCAACTAAAGATGCAGTTCCAGAAGTTTCGGCTGCTCAAGAGTTCATGTCAATCTCCAAGCAAGCTCTAGCTGGAACTGAAACAACTTAGACCAGTCTCAAGGGATGGATTCAAAGAAAAGAAGTGTTCATACTAGTGGATTCAGGTAGCTCCCACACGCTTGTGGATTCGCATGTTGCCACCAAGCTCAAAGGGGTCACTACATTACCTCTGAAGGTGTGCATCAAGGTTGCGGATGGTCGGTTGCTGGACTACACACGTGAGATTCGAGCTTGCTCTTGGCTATCACAGGGCCATACCTTCCTGTCTAACATGAAAATACTTTCTCTGGGTGGGTATGACAAAATATTGGGCATGGATTGGTTGGAACAAGATAGCCCAATGCATATCAATTGGGCTCGTAAGTGGCTTAGCTTTGCAATGAAGTTTGAATTGCCTCTAGACATTACTGGTTTACAAGAACCAGAGCTTGTTCTCGATAGCCGCTTGCGCCGGAAGGGGTACACCTCTTTCCGGTAGGTGATGGTCCGCTGGACAGGCATGTCAGCGATCGCGACCACTTGGGAGGACAAAGATGCCCTTCGCCTTTGCTTTCTATTGGCCCCGGCTTGGAGACAAGCTAGATTTCAAGTAGGGGGTGTTAGCAACCCTACTGAACTCCCACTGAAGCTTCTAAGATGCAGAGTAGAGCGGAGCAGGATGAAGACAATGAGAAGGAAGCTGAGGAAGCCATTGACGAAGGAAGACCGGTTCGAAAGAAGAAACCCAATCCTCGAATTACTAGGCCTGAGTGGATTAGTTAGTTCAGCTGGTTGTTGGGCCCGGTAGAGAGGAAGTCTTATGCTGGTGAGAAGGATAATGAAAGCATCGATTGGCATTTCAGCTAGCGGCGTTGACGGCTGTGTTCGTACTTTGTAGCTAGTTCTATCTGTAATTGAATTCCATTGACGATTGTAATATTAAAGAATGAATTAATAGAGAATTCAGAGGGGTTAACATGTTGCCTACACAAAAATCACAAAATGTAAAAGCAATCTTAACCTTGGACCACCGGTTCAGATTAAGAGAGGGTGTCAAAATAGATAACTTGTACTTCAAGTTAGGTGTATATGGTTAGTGATCGGTTGTGACCCTAACTGATTCTAGTTTCCGTATATGCTGTATTAGCAGATTGATCTTATACTCAGCCCTCGCCTCGTGCGATATAAAAGGAACATAGAGCCAGCCCTTGAGAGCTGTACAATTCCACAAACTCTAAACGCCTCATCATACTTTTAACACACAGGGCAGTGCGATATGCTCACTGTTGGTGAGCACATGGCGGGGGTTCTGCCTTATGTCTAGACGCTTTTGTTCATCGAGAATATTAGCCATGGAAGGTGTAACACCCTGAATTCCAAAACCCAAAAATTAGGGCCAACAAAAACTTTTTTGCTAATAATGCTGATTAAAATACACCATATTAAAACTTTTGCTCAAATCATGCTTCTGTTAAAACCGTAAAGTGAGTCAACCCAAAATATTCCACCTCCGTTCCAAATTCCTTACTCCCTGCTTTGTTGAAACTCTGTTCGGCAAGGTATTCAAACCTTGCATTCCACCTTGTCTCCATGCAGGGTCATTCGTCCTGGCATTCCACCGCGAGCACACCTTGGCATCCCTCCCCTTTCTATCCAGCCGGTGCAACCTAAACCCACATCTGCCGCTAAGTGCCCACACGGTACTTCTGCGAAACTTAAACATATATATGTCGTGAACCTTTTCTGAGTGACTTGAAATTCTGCCATCTACTCCGCCGTGACCTATCGCGAGTATGTGCACATATATACCGCCCTTATGTGTACGCACTTATGCAAACCCTAATCCTCGGCACCCCCGGTTCCCTTCCTGTCGTCAAACCTCATGCATGTATATATGCACGTATCAGTGGCAGCATTCAAGCTCCAACTCACCGTAACCTCGCATGTCCATTCCGTCCACATGCAGACCCCATATATGCTAAAAAAAAATCTTCAAGTGTATGCGGGCACATACACTCTAAACCCTGATTTAATCTTCTCGGAAATAAACATCTGTCTTATTATATTTCCACCAAATAACCAATTGTTCTTTTACCATTCATCATCATGCTTCTCCGCGTCTCCATAAATCCTCGCAAAACTTCAGAAATATCCTAAGACCCTCCCTACCATATTTCTACAAAAACAACTCGAGGTCCAGTGCAAATATTTCCAATCACTTCGCGATTAAGTTTGAATCAAATATTGATGTCTTAAACTACAACCCCTCCAAATACTCCTCCGAGAAATCCACAATTATTTCACCACCCTCCCCAATGTCCCAGAAAATCCAAATATGCAAACATATTTGCATCTCCCATATAAAGGTATTTGACGAACTCCATTAAACATCCTTGCCCTAAAAACTTTTCTCCATGGGATCATCCCCAAAACCCATGGTAAGAACCTCAGGAAAAATTCCACGTGCTCCTCCCCATCCTTCCCTACCAAATTGGTCGGCCAACCCCCATTATTTCTTCTCTGTCACCTGCCACTCCCTGAGCCATGTCAATTTGCTCCAAGGCAAAGCTGCCATGCAGCTTCACCCTTCTCCCATCCCTCACCCTCTTGTTCCTTGCTGCTCCTCGAGCTTTAACCCAAGCTGCAGCACAACCCAGCTGCCGTATTTCTTTCTCCCTCCCTGATTTCCACAACCAGTTGCACCTTGTCTAATTCCCCAACCTACTCAATCTCTTCTTCTTTATTTCTTACCTTTTTCTCCTGCCAACACACTAGCACACGCTACCACTTCCCTGTGTTCTTTACTCTTTCTCTGCTATTTCTTCTCTCTATCTTCTACCTGCCCCCAAGTTGTACCAACCACCCAGCAATCAACCTTTTTCCCTTTAACCTGCCACCTCTTTACTGCTGTGGACACCTCACCACTACAGTACCGCACCCATGAGCCCAACCGTGCTGCTCTTTCCTTGCCCCTAAGTCCAAAACTGAGTACACCTTTCTCTTCCTTGCATGCCACCTTTTTCCCTCACATTTGGACCAAGCTGCAGCAACACTCAAGGTTGTCTCCTCCCTGGTTCTCCTCTAGCTTTAAGCAGCCCCTACCCACTCGTTCAGGCAACCAGCAGCTGGGCTCAAAAACTTTCCCCAAGTTCTGACTGCCCCAATGCCACACGCCTCCCTTGCCTCTCCTCCTTCCAACCCGAGCAGCCTCCTCTTGCTCCTCTACCTTACCTGAGCTACCATCACTCCCGTACCTGAGCACCCAAGCAGCTGACTTGCTCCCTTCTCTACTCCCTTATCCAACCCGAGCTCAGCCCCTGCCAAATCCTTTGCTCCATGCCACCTCCCCTCCATTCAGCAAGCAGTGCCCCTCACTCTTTCTCTTCTTCATTTTCTTCCATACTGAGCAGCACTAACCAACTCTCCCTCTCCCCATCAACAGCTGAGCTCTTCACCAACCCAGCTGCCCCGAGCTCCCTCTTCTCCCTTCACTTCTTCCACCATTACTCAATACCCGAGCAGCCTCACCTCTTCTCCCCAATGCTGTAAGCCGAGCTCCAGCTCCTACTTCTTCACTCTTCGGTTCCCCATGCCGCCAAGACTCCTGCTAGCTCCTTTCCCCCTCAAGCCAACTCCCTTCACAGCTCAAGCTCCAAGGCCAAGCCTCCTACTCTGCGGCTCCATTTCTTTCTCCCCGAGCAAGCCACTCATTCCTTCTCCTTTTGTTCCCTGAGCAGCCATGCCCCTGCCGCAGCTGCCATGCCCCTGCCGCTGCTGCCTTGCCCCTGCTGCAGCTGCCATGCCCCTGCCGCAGCTACCTTGCCCTGTCACGGCAGCCAGCTCCTTGCCGCAGCAGCTCAAGCCTGCTGTCGCTGCAAGCCACCCCTGCCGCGGCAGCCCACAACCCTGCCACAGCTGCCCAGCTCCTGCCGTGGCAAGCTGCCCTCACTGCCACCTTCTCTGCCGCGGCAGCATTTTCCCCACCGTGGCAGCGCCGTGGCAGCTCACTCCTGCTGCCGCAGTTGCCTCACTACTGCCGCGGCAGCCGATGGCTGCCGCCCCTACCCTTTGTTCCTACCGCGGCAGCTCTTTCTCTACCGCGGCAGCGCTGCGGCAGCTCTTTGCCCTACCGCGACAGCCCCGCGCAGCTGTTTTCTCTGCCGTGGCAACCCGCGGCAAGCTATTCCCTACCGCGGCAAGCTATTCCTCGCCGCGGCAAGCCTTTCCTCGTCGCGGTAGCTCATCTCCTGCCACGGCAGCCTTTTCCCCACCGCGGCAGCCCATGGCAGCTGCCTCTGCCATCTTGCTCTTGCCGCGGCAGCATACGGCAACTGCCGCTGATCCCTGACCCGCCATGGCAGCCCACGGCAACTGTCGCAGCCACCATGTTCCTGCCACGGCAACTCACGGCAGCTGCCGTTGCTGCCTTGCCTCTGCCGCAACAACCACTTCTCCCCGCGGCAACTCCCTTCCCCGCGACAACTTCTCCCCACCCCGGCAAAACTTCAGAAGCCCATTTCTCCTTCGTCGTAGCTCCGATTGACCTAATTCTTTTTCCTATATTCATCTAAAATCAAAATCTATCTAATAACACTGATTACATAATTTTCGGGAATTATTTGAAATTCAAATTTGGAATCAATTCATTTATGAGCATATTTTGTATATCCCTTTAGCATGGTTAAACTTGGTTAATCCCTTGACGCATTAAAACCCATCATGCCATGTTAGTTCAGTATACCCTTATTTTTGAAGTCTTTTACACCATAATAACAATGAGGGTTTTGAAAACCTAATGATTGCAAGTCAGCTATTATATGCATGCATGCATATGTATGTACACATATGTCATTTTAAATCTTGTTTTAACAAGTTTATAGAGATTTCTAGAACTTTGAAACATGAATAATGTCCTCTGAACCCAACCTTTATATGAAAGCTAATAGCTTATAAAAGCTAATGTGATCCTAATCATGCAAACCCTAGTTTTCATATATATAAAAACATTTACCTCATGTGTTTTAATTCCATCGTAACATTTTGAAAACCCTAGCATCCCTCTAAGAGAAATCATGGTTTTAAATGTTGCACGAGTGTATTTTGGTTCTTAAATGGTTCTTCCTCGCACCGTTGGTGATTCGCTGTTTTTCTCGACGTGTAGTTGCGATGCGGCGATACCTCACGCGTAGGATTCCCGATGTTGTCGTACCAAGTTGCGACCGAGATTCGGCCGATAACGCCAGGCAAGCTCTCTGCCCTTGATCATGTTGTAACCTAAGTTTACGAAATGCTATTTTGTTTTTGAAACATGCATGTTATGTTTTATACCCATTATTTTATGTAGCCTAGTTATGTCCGACACGTAGAAAACCCTAGCTCGACCCTGTATACCTTGTCGCCCTAAGGACTACGTATTTCTGGAAAATTTATCGGAAACGTAGGGTAGAGTATGTATGTATGCTTAGCCCTGCGGTAGCAAAATTAGGTTTTAAAAAAATAAAAAGTGAAATACTCACATATTTCATGTGGCAAATATTTAGAAACGGACCGTTGTGTCCGGAGGAGTATGAAAGTGGTATATCCATGGGTTGGGATATTTTATCGCAAAGGTTTTGTGAAACCAAAATGAAAATGGAGAAGATTTTGATCCGGGTTGGAAATGAAGGGTGAAAGCAGGAAGCTTGTTAAAGAGCGAGGTAAGGCCCGGCGTGGTTCTCGCCGCCCGTTTAAGGGAAGGATGTGAAGTCCCACTCGGATCACCTAAGAACCGATCTTAAGTGCCGTTTGGCCAAGTCTTTCCGTACGTCCACATGTCCTTTATGGGAAGGACTTGATCTAGTACCCGGCCTGGACTAGCATGAACCCGTAGGCAGTGTGCAGCGTGCAGATGAGGTTTTAGCCTCTATCGAGAAAAGTTTTCGCGGGAAAGCGATGGCTTGTTCGCCACAAAGTTGGAACACCAACCTCCTTGCAAGCGATGATACTGACTCAAGCTAGGTTTAGAACATGTCCTTCTGGCGGGTTCATGGCTGAGTTCACACCGGCGAAGAATCCCATTGTACTAGCCCTGTCAGTATACGGGCCCAATGTACCCAGGGTGAACTACATCGTGTGGGTAAAGCCGTACCACCTCTGCAGAGGGTTAAAACTATTCGAATAACTGTGTCCACGGTCAAGGACGAACTTGGTCGGGCCACACTAAAGTAGACTGACTTTCAAAGTAAAAAATGTGGTTATGGGTTTAAGGACGCGATCCGCCGTGTTCGCAGGGTGACATGCAAATTTCCCGTTGTGTCGGGAAGAGTGAAGAAGGGATTTCCTCGTGGACACGGGCAAACCCTAGTATCCCCGTCGTATCGAGTGAGCTGAGACTCCCCGCCGAAACAGGTGACCACCAGGCTTTCCGGTGAGTAGGAAATGCACAGATATGATCACCAGGCTTTCCGATGAGTAGGAAATGCACAGATATGACTTCACCAGGCTTTCCGGTGAGTAGGAAAGCAGATATGATTCCCGTTGTTGCAGGGAAGACAGATGGAACAAATGTTTGTCTCGCGATACAGAGACAATTTATAAAAACTGATTTTAATATCTATTTACTTATTTCAAATACAAACTTATTTTCTCGCACAATATGAAACCTAGGATAGAGCCAATTTCTTGATAATTCTCTTGCATGCTCATATCCGTGATAAACTCCCTGGCGGAGTGCTTGCGAGTACATTCAATGTACTCACCTGACTTGTTGATTTGGCCAGACAGAAGGATCAACCGCTCGAAAGCACGACGGTATCCGCGAAAGTTAGGGCGAAACCCCCAGTCAGTTGCCTGTCGGGAACGGCATATTGATAGGCCACCACCGCTCGACTTTCCGCTGCAAGATTTCTAGCCGTTGGGCTAAAAGTATAACTATTCGATCTCGAAGATTGATTATATATCATATTCTGATAAGTATGTGTATGACCTTGATATACAGGTTAACTTGTATGTACTGGCTACTGATCCAGGGACCGGTACGGTGAACACAATGATTTATCTGGCTTAAAAATCAGTATGCCACAGAAGGTCCAGAAATAAACGAGTTTCATGAGCTCATGTCTCTTGGAAAGTCGCGTGTTTAGTGGTTAGGAAGTCGGCAAGACGACAAGGCCGTGGCTAGCGAGTCAGTGGAAGACAAAACTTGCGAGTTACGACGAGAACATCGCAGAGAAATCCCAATGCCTAGACAGCCTAGTACGATCTAGCTATATGAATTTGGCCGCATGAGCCAAGCCCTTCTAACTGCGCTGTGGTGTAACATTAGTGTTCTTTTTTCTCGAGAAACGGAGTAGCACTGTCCTTTTATTAGTAGAAAAGAAGTTTTAGTAACAGGATTGAATACTTGCTTTTACGCGGAACAAGTCCAGGACCCCTTCCGCCCTACATGTTGATTACTTCCAACTAGATACCCTACCAGGCCGTACCCGAGAAAACGAGGGTCGTGCGAAATCTAATACCAGATTCTAGGTATGAAAGAATAACAATGACGAAAACATGTTTTTTAATGTGGTAATACAATTCTTTTGAGAATTATATGTTACCAAAAAACTAGCCTTAAAATTATTAATTGCTAATCTATCTTTTATATGAAACATATCATTTTTTTTAGCATTCCTTGATACAAAATTTTCAATTAAATCTCCAAAACATCATTTTCAAGGGCTAGTCTAGTGACAAAACCTAATTTTGTTGCGACCTAATATTTCACGACACTTCACCTTCAGCAGTAGTAGAACACGCCAATCCTTTTATCAGAAAGAGAAATAATATGGTGAATCATATAGATTCGACATACACGACCTACATGCAACAAAGAGATCTTTTAGAGACTCCTCCAAAAGGGATTTTTGTCAAATTGTCCTCAAAACAGTATAACGGGATTATCCCAATAGACGAACGGCGTCTATTTTATAAACTCAAAATTAATCTCCCCTTACATGGCGCACATACATTGGCTATATATAGCCGACGCTTTGACTTGTCTGTTAAGCAGCCGCACCCTCTTATCTCTAATTCTTCTCGGCTACCAAATAAAGAAAACACAATCTAGACCCTGCTATATCTGAACTAAATATACCTTTTACATCTCGGCATATTCTATAACTATCATTGGACTCCTGTTTTGGATGCGCCATCTTCATGCAATCAGCTGATGGCCCCCATCCGCAGGCTTCAAAGAGCGCATTTTCCACAACGCAGGACTCCTGAAGCGTACCCTATCGCCTCCGATGGACGAACTCTAGCAAAGTAGTACTCCACGCTGGACACACCTCCTTGTTTAACTACTGCAAATTATAAAATCAGTGACCAACAAGATCTCCTGCCATATTATCCGAACAGAACACATGTAAACCTTCAAATAAATGTCGCTGCGTCTCACCTCTATGCATGCTGCATGCAACCAGGACTTTTCCGTGACCAATAAAATCAGAAAGCTCTGATCTCTTGGACGCATGCGAACCAAAATTCGTTTGCATGTATGACTCCATGCAATTCGTTTTCTCTTACTGGTTTTGACTTGGATCGCTGCTGATATTTTTCTTTAGCTGAACGGAACCCATCTTCCTTAGTGTATCAGCGTGCATACAAGTCACGTTAACTAGCTCCTACCCATATTTATAACTTGTGCGCAAATAAGTCGGTATATCTCTTGCCGTAACAGCGACAGATACGGTAGGGGTAGATGTTGCCGTGTCATGTAGCCAACCCATAAAGTTGTCCTTGTGTCGTTTCAAAGCAAGAGAAGGCCTTCAAAATATCAACTTAGATAAACTTGGCTCTGTTGATGCAACAATCACTGAAATAGTCAACAAAATTATATATACAATAGTTGCATTAGAGAAACAATCTAGTAGTTTTAGAAAATACATCATTTCCAAGAGTTATGATCGTAGAGAAAAAAGTTAGGGAGAGACGGACGCGTGCATCTGGAAGAGGAGATGAGGGAGAGGCATGCTTGGGTAGTAGTTTGAGTGGATAGGTTTTCATGAAGGAGTAAAGACTCCCTTTTTAGTTCTTTCCCCTTTTCTTGGGAACGTATGAATTGCAAAACACAAGAATAAAAAAACATAAAAATTGTGTATCATGGCATGTTAAATCCTTTAGGAATTAAAAAAATAAGAATAATTGCCAAAAAGCTGCTAGTTTGTACCGTAGGAAAAACTCGAGCATTTTATATAGCGACTGAATGTATTCATAATTGTCCTAGACACAGATGAAACTTTTCAATAGATCTAATTTCTCGCTATAAATCGTAAGAAATTGCGATGTAGGTAAGCAATACATAAATTATGGTGTTCTTGTTCCTTCCATCCAAAGGGTCTCTATAGAAAAAATTCTTACGGATCAAAATAATACAAAATTCTTTTGAGAATCTTTCAAATTGAAAAATATCATTATCAATAACTATTCACAACTAATATCTTAATTAGTACTAAGTAATACTCCCCACCGGTTTCATAAAAGCTATCGTTTTGGACATTGATATAGTCATCCAAATATAACTTTGACCACTAATATCATTGTGATATAATTATACAACCTAATAACATTATATATTATGAAAGTACTTCTGGGGACAAAATTATCATATGACTTTCAAGTATGTAATCTAAATATTTTTAAAGATACTAGTAGTTAAAGTTTGAAAAGATTAACTTTATTCATGTCTAAAACGATAGTTTCTAGGGACTCGGAGGGTTAAAGAACAAAACGGGGCCTCAATTTTTGGGGGTGCGCAGGTGGACATCCTGCACATGCCCCTCGTACGGGCTTGTACCCTACCGGGGGTTCTTTGTCCGAATCATTCAAAATGATCAATGCGACCTCTTGATAAATGAATCTATTGAGAGAGAGGGGGAGAGAGAGAGGATGGGAAGAGGAAGCGCAGTTATATCCTGGTTCTTCGTGGCATGTTTAGCTCTGTACTTTATTTTATTTAACTTTATTGTATTTTAGATAAAAAGGGATTATGCGGAGCTTTATATATGAATTCGTACAAAGAAATTAGAAGTTAATGGTTGGGGATGGTGCCAGCTCAGGTTACAAGCTGAAATTTTTAAACTTAGGTAGATATGTATTATTATACTATTTGTGAGATCATCATATTATAGTTGGTTGTATCGTTTCTACGTGATATTAGAATTAAAGTTCGGATCGCCAAGCCGACTGTTGGTTTATACATTGGACGATTAGTCATTTATACATGATATTAAATACATACGTAGAATTAAAATTCGGATGACAAATAAGCAAACCAGACGTCCATTCGATTGCGTCGGCAGGTTATGCATACTTGGCTACAACCTACAAGGACACTAAACGTACAAAATAATTTGTATTTTAAGAAAAATTGAAAAGGCTAAAGAGGCCCCTATTTTAAATATACGTACGCTGGAGCTGCGCGACGCATACAAGGTTTCTGCCGGAGCGCGGGGCGGCACGGCTGGATGTGCAACCGAGCGCGCGGCTGAGCTGGGTGCCCGGGGACTACACCGTCCGGGTCGGACGATGAACGTTCCCTTGGTGACGCTCGATCGGGCTGTACGTGTCCAGACACGAACAGAACATCTCGTGGCCGACCGTGTGCGCGACTGTCCACACCCGAGCGACCGAGACGACCCACCGGCAGCCGCACCGCACGCACACACTGCACGAGGCGGAACCGAGGCGAACCGAGGGGCGAGAATACAGGGGTGGAGACTTGAGATGGGGGCGCTAGTGCCGTACCTTCTGACGGGAAAGACGAGACGGGCACGTACAAGTAGGGATGAGGAAATTTTCCATCAGTTTTCAGAAAAATGGAAACAGAAATTTTTACACGGAAAATATCGTACGAAAAAGAAAACGAAATTTTATAGAAAATAAAAATAAAAATAGGAGAACTATTTCCGTAGGAAACAGAAACAATACAGGAATTTTCGTATATAAGAAAATCAGAATGTTTTCGGATTATATAAATCCATGTTCCTAGTTCGTGGCCTGATAAAAAAATCCTGGTCCAACCGGATCCGAACTTCCTGACCCTAAGTCCTTAGCATAGATCAATTGATCTCTAGTTTTCTCCTTAACCCTGAGCTCAGCGGCGGACCCAGGACAAAAGTTGAGCAGGGGCAAAGATTTATGGCCATATATTCATAAACCAACTATGCAAGCATATATATATAGACTAAGCTAGATACATAATCATTTCATTCTTCTTAAGATAGTTCTATCATATAAAATATGACAATTTCATTGGTAAGTCAAAGTAAACTAACCATTTGAGGCAAACCAGAACAATGACACATTGTCCTAACTCCTAACCTACAGCCTGCAAGAGAAAAAAATATTCAAATTAAGGGATAATGAAAACATTGGAGGTATTACATAAAAAAGAGCTTTAGCACTAGCACATTACCTTCCGTTTCATCCCACGACGATCTTTCACCGCATGGAAACGCTCAACTATCACTTCATTAGGAATTTTGTTCAGCATTCCCTTTTCTACAAAGCAAATGAGGCAATTGCTCATAAAATCATCACTCAATTTGTTGCGTAGAACATTCTTCACAATCTTCATAGCTGAGAAGCACCTCTCAACAGTTGCAGTGGCAACGGGCAGAGTTAGTGCTAGTTTCATAAGTCGATAGACTAAAGGATAAGAAAGATGCTTCTTTGTAGTCACCATTAGTTCAGCCAAATCACCAATATTCTCCAAGCTAGCAAACCTTGTATCATGTGTAACATTATCTAGGTAAAGATGAAGTTCACGCTCAAGAGCCACCAAATCATTGAAGTCATCAGGATAAAACCGAGCCAATTTCAGCAAGTTCTCCTCATTAAAGTGACAAAATTGATCACTTGGACTCAAAGAAGACATACAGCAAAGCAACTCAGAATTTGTAGCATTGAATCTACTATTTAACTCTTGTACTAACAGATCTAGAACAGCATAGAAACAATCAATCCGATAATGATACTCATTGTTAATACCGGTCTTGTGCCTTATCTTCTTTGGATTCACATATTCATTTGCCATGTCCATAACTGAAATATCATTCTTCTCGCAAAAGGAATGTACCTGGTTCAGAAGATCGTTCCAACCATGCTGAGATCTAAGCTTCACTAGCTCTCTCTTAGTAGATTCTACATCCGACATGGCATTTACAATGTCCAAAACCTTTCTCTGGAAAGTTTTTGATAGCCCATTTGTCAAAGCAAATATAATCATCATCATGTGTAGATAGAATGCTGAATCAAATGTTTGAAAATATTTTAGAATCCCATTGGCTTGACGTTTCTTAATAGGATCTGCACCATCTTCCTCAACATATTCTAGTACTTTAACCACTGATGGAAACATCTTTGACAAACCTACCAAAGTTCTATAGTGAGAATTCCATCTAGTATCTCCTGTTCTTTGAAGACAGAGCTCTTGATTTAATCATGTTCCTGTAGCAATCTCCCCCTTACCAATTGCTTTCCTCACTTCTTCTTGATGATTCTCTCGAAGTTTATCCTTTCTCTTGCAAGACAATCCAACAACAATCACCAAAACAGATATCATATCAAAGAAATCTCCAACATCAGTTATTTTCTTTGCAACAGCAACAACAACCAAGTTAAGTTTGTGAGCAAAACAGTGTACAAAATAAGCAGAAGTATTCTCTCTCATTATTTTGGCCTGCAAACCATTAAGTTCACCAGCCATGTTACTTGCTCCATCATAACCTTGTCCTCTCACTTGTTTTAGACTCAAACCAAATTCTGCGATCATAAAATCAATTTTAGACTTGAGATGAGCAGCTGTTGTCTCCTCCACATGAACAACACCAACAAATCTCTCATTTGGTAGCCCATTAATCACGTATCGCAGAACCACTGCCATCTGTTCTTTGTCAGATACATCACGGCACTCATCAACCAATAAACTGAACACATCGTTGCCAATTTCTTGCAAAATACAGGATAAGACTTCTTTTGCAAAGCATTCAGTAATACTTTTCTGAATTTTTGGAGACAACATTTGATTATTAATTGGGGCGTTTTTGAAAGCCTTGGCTACAACATCATTCTGTGAAATAGTATACTCCATCAACTCCCGATAGTTTCCTTTGTTCTCTGACTCTTCTGATTCATCATGACCACGAAATGGTTGTCCCTGGTGTAGCAAATATCTGCAGACATCTATTGCAGCATTTACACGAATAAGATGCTCAGTTTTCTCAAGTTCACTTTGCCTATGCAAGGCAGCAGGGATCGATTGATCTATTTTCAGTAGATCCTCACAGTTCTTGAGTGCCTTGTTGTGGAAACTGTTACGATCACCCACATGAGTCACAAATCTTTCTGGTTTCTTCCAATTGCAATACCCATCCACTACAAATGCATCACTCCCAGGTTTGTTACCTTTTATATTGTCCCTGAACAGATAGCAACACAAGCAATATGCCCTATCCACTTCCTCGCTGTATTCTAGCCAATTACCACCATACTCTTCATACCAATTAGGATTAAAATGCCTATAGATCTTCCCAATCAGCCTAGGTTCGAACTGTTTAGGACGAGGCTGATAAGGCGCCATCATCAAATACTTTCTCCTTATGTCCTCATGCTGATTGAGATTGTAATCTGCAATCCTCTTCCTTTTAGATGGATCCCGAGGAAGCTTGTTCAAATCAACACGTTCAGGCATATTTGAAGTTGTAGATTTATTAAAATACCTCTCCATGATTGCTGATTAGTAACTGCAGTAAACAAAGTCTTACGGTGGCTAAGATAAATAGAAGAACATGAAATGTGCTAGGATACACCGATACAAAGGCATGATCTCTCATCTCAGTTCAACTATCAGTAACCATTCTGTTCATAAGTAAGATCGCCCTTTTCTAAAGCACTTCTTTTTTGCATAAAATATTTAATATAACAAAAGAAAAATGTTTGAAGTAATCACGTCATTATCAGAATACCACTGTTCTAGAAAATGTCATAACTAAATGCAAGAAATTAACACAGGTAAATTTTTATCCAGATATTGCTTGTAGAACATGGAACACTGATGTACTTCAGTACTTGTACGTGCTATTTTTGGTGAAGTAATAAACTGCGAGAGTGCGAGTCTACAACTAATAAAACACATCCATTGAATATAACAGGTAAGAAAACTCTGGATCAGTACCGAGTACCAGGCTGAAAGGAGCGCCCCACCTAGGGAGTCGGAATAACACATGAACAGATGAACTGAAAGTCTGAATTCTGAAACAACTAAATGTCTGAAACTCTGAATTGCTTACCTAGTTACCTTGTCAACTTGACAAGCGGGGAGCAGCCGAGCAGAGCAGCTATCAAATATTTGCTCGTTGGACTCGTTGGAGGCTTGGAGCGGGGAGCAGCCGAGGCGCCGAGCAGAGCAGCTATCAAGTACTTGCCTGGCGCCTGGGACCAACGTTGCCTCGTTGGCCTGGGACTGGTGACAGACGGCCGACGCCGTACCGGCGGAAGACCGAAGACGAGCAGACGAGTGCGCGAGTGCCGACTGCCGAGTGCGCGACTCCGTGCGTGACTGCGCGAGGGCACGAGCGACTCCCTGTCTCCCTTGGCGAGTTGGCGATCGGCGCTGCTGATCGTGGCCAATAACCGGGTCGAGTGGGGGCATATTGCTGGGCCTAGTGGGGGCATACGATGTATACTCCGGACCAAGTACAAGCAGGCCAAAAAATCGAGTGGGGGCAGCTGCCCCCAGAAGCGTCAACGTAGGTCCGCCGTTGCCTGAGCTCCCGTACGGCTGAACCATGACCTCTCCTTGATCGATCTGGAGTGCCACCTCATCGATGCTAGCATTGGCGCCCGCCGTCCTCTGTCACCCTAGTACGTCATCAGCTCATCACCATGCCCTTCTCCCACCCTACCACGCTGTGCCCTCCATCTCCTGGCCACCCAACGACACGCACCCCCGCCACCCGGCAATGCCATGCACTCCGCCTGCCTGACCGCATGGGTGACGCTGCGTATTTCGCGGTCGGCTTCCTGCCCTGTTGATAGCCCCCTCCTTCTGTAACACCTCAATTTTCTAAAACCTAAAAATTAAGGCCAACAAAAACTTTTTCTGCTAATAATGTGATAGTTAGTGAACCTAATTAAAACTTTGATGTCAAAATCGTGAAAGTGATGCTCATTCACAACCTCTCCACAGTCAATCTTGATATCCTCACCATCAGTGCCTGGTGAACCTTTTATTCTTATCCCGGCTCATCTTCTGTTGGAACTCCTAGTTTCTATCCTCTCAGGAGAAACCCTGTTCTTTCTTCTCCAAACCTGTCAAGCAATTAGTCCTCCTTCCATATGGAACAATTGAGGTGAAGTCCTGCCCTTCTATTCCTTCCCTCTGTCCTCCTTGTTTTTCAGACCTATTGTGCCAAAACCTTAATGCCCGGCACTCCCCTTTTCCCTTCTACTCTGTGCATATATATGTGTACATATCAATGGCAATAATCAAACTCCAACTCACCGTAACTTCGCATGTCCCTTCCATCCATGTTCAAACCACATATATGCTAAAATATTCAAGTGTATGTGGACACATACACTCCCACTTTGCTCTACATTTCCCTACGTGGCCACTCACCCTTGCATTCTCACCACGAGCATACCTTCGGCATCCCTTCCCCTCTATCTAGCCGGTGCAACCTAAACCCACGCCTGCCGCAAAGTGCCCACATGGTAGTTCTGTGAAATTTGAATATATACCCGCCCTGAATCTCTTTCGAATGCCATGATCTTTTACTATCTACTTCGCCATGCCCTATTAGGAGTATATGCACATATATACTGCGTTTGTGTATACGCATATACGCGAAACCCTAACCCCTCTTTCCCGATCTTCGAACCTAAACTCTTAACTCTTCGGTGGTCCTCACCACCAACCCTAAGCGTATATGAGCGTATGCCTGCGGCACTTCTCGAAGTATGACCCACCATGACCTCCTATGTTTATTCTAACCTCATTGCAACCCAATATATTTTCGCAGCCATCCTACCACCTTTTCTCTCTCCTAGATATACCTCTGGTATACCTCCCAAGTGTTTGGCTATCTCCTCCATATGAAGATTCAGAAATTCGTGAACTTACATATAGTATTAACCCATTCCATCTGCCGGTGATTGTTTCTCCAACCCGACTAGTATATATATATATATATATATATATATATATATATATATATATATATATATATAACGCGCATGTGCATGTTTTATACGCAGATGCATGTACTCGCAGTGCTCCTCTTGCCAGCTCATGCACCGAGCACGGAGATATTTTTCCCAGTTCCCCTACCGTGCACCCTTGAACCTGTGCTTTGTTGCCACTAACGTGCTACCAGGTCTATTCCCTACTGCCATGCCACCTCCCATCAATTCACTCCAACACGCGGCCAACTCTCTTTTTCTCACAGCATGGATGATCTGCTCCCTCCAACCATGTAACCCAAAACCCACACTCCATTTCTCTACCATGTTTTCTTTTTATTACACCTGCAGCACCAGCACCAACCAGTGCTAGCTCTTACTCTACTTCCCTCTCTCTTCTTTGCCTCACTCCATCTCCTTCCCTAGTGCCACACGCCAAGCAACTGAGCTGCCACTTCCAACTCCTACCTGCCTTGCCCCATTCTTTAATTCCTCCACCAAACTGGGCTGTTTTCCCAGGCCATGTCGCCTGCCACAAGTCAACACCCATGTGCACGAGCTGTGTCCTTCACCCTTTTCCTTCTTCACCTGAGATCCACCCCTACACGGGTCTTCTTCCAAGCTGCAGCGCCCGAGCTATCTTTTCCTTGCCGCTGCTCTTTTCTTCTCCCATCGAGCTCCTCCTCCATTCTCTGGTGATGAGACCAAGCGCCCTCTACTCCCTCCTTCCTCCATTACTCAGCTGAGCTCCTTTTCTCCAAGTGCCCCTCAAATCGAGCCATGTAGAGTCACCTCTTCCCCATCCTCACTTTCTTGCTCTTCCCTGCTTCTTCTCCAAGTAGCCAAGCTCCCCATCTCCCCTTCCGAGCTCCATCTCCTCTCCATTAGAGCTCCAGCCTAGCTCCTCCACAGGCTCAACTACCACCCAAGCTGCGCACATCCCAATTCTCTCTACCGAGCTTCCAAGTACTGCTTCCCTGAGGTCCTCCACACTCTTCCCCTCAGCCCCTCTCCATTCTTCTCCATTTTTCCTCCTAGCCGAGCTCCAATGATTTCTTCTTCCTAGCCTGAGCTCACCAGCCTTTCTTCTCCCCTGCCCTCCCGAGCTACCAATTTCTTCCTCAACGAACCCGAGCTCCTCTTCCATGAGCACCCAGCAGCAGCTACACCAGCTCCTTCTTTTCTTCCCTCACCTCCTAACCTGCCGAGCTCCCAGGCCTCCACCCGAGCCATCTGCCACCCTTCCCACTCCACTCAGCCTTATCCCCTCCCCAAAGTGAGCTCCTTGTCCCCTGTTCTTCCCGAGCAGCGCCCCCAATCCACTGCTCAGCAAAAGCATGCCGCCGCTCCTCCTCGCCGCCTCCCCGGCGCTGCCCCACGGCAGGCTGCCGCTCTGCTACCGCCGCTGCTCCGCTCGAGCTGGCGCTGCTCCCCTCCCTGCCGCCGCGCTCAACGCGCTGCCGCGGCAGCTCGCGGCAGCTACCGCGGCCACCCGGCCCCTGCCGTGGCAGCGCACGCTGCCACTTGCCCCACCGCGGCAGGCAGCTCCTCCCGTCGCGATAGATTTCTCCCGCCGCGGCAGCAACTCCTCCCTGCCGCGGCAAGCCCTGGCAACCGCGGCAAGGAGCAGAGCTATCGCTGCCTCACCTGGAACCGGAGCCACACGCTCGATCTTCCTGGCATTACGCCCACCTTCTAACCCTTGAGCTCGACCCCATCCTCGCGCCGCCACCCCGCCGACGACGAGCTCGCCTGAGCTGCCCGCGTCCCCTCCTAAGCCCCTATAATTTCTTTTCCCCACTGCCGAGCTATTGTGCGCCCTTTCTCCCAAACCAAGCAGCCAGAACACTTCCACTCTCTCAATGCCTTTTTGCTTTTCTTTCTTTTCCTCAAGTGCATAGGTTAAAGCCTTTGAAACCTTTTGAGCACTAGGCTTCTGACAAGAGCTAAATATACATGTCATATGCACATCTATCCTTTTAAGTAAACTCCAAGCAAAGCCATTCTTCGCCCAGATACTATCCTAACACAAAGCATTTACTAAAAAAGTAAGGAAATTGTGAGTACAAAAATATCTAAGCAACCTTGAGTCATGTATGCGCATATATCCATTTCAATCTTGTTCTAACCAATTCCTCATCTAGCTTTTCTAAAACATTCTAGCATAATAATGTCTACTGAACTTAACCAATATGAGAGAACCAAAAACGTATAAAAGCTAATATGACAATCATCCTCGCAACCATTGTTTTCTAAATACACCAAGTTGAAATTGCATGTGATGTTAGCTCATTCCCACCATTTCAAAAACCCTACACAATTCCAACTCCTTAAAAGGAAAGTACCTTAATGAATCAGTTCTTCATACAAGGTTAACTTAAAATATCCCCGTTAGCTTTCTTTTAGACCCATAGGAACACCAGCTGCATGATATATTAGGATGGTATGAGTTGTTCTGCTCTCTTACTGCCTTCGGATCGTATTGGGTTTTCGTTCGCACCGTCGTTTATTTGCTGTTTTTCCCGACGTGTAGAAACGACGTTGCGTGACCTCGCGGAAGGATTTCGGACGAGCGTTGTGCCCAGTTCGAGATCGGAACCCGGCCAATATTGCCAGGCAAGCTCTCCACCCTTGATCATGTTGAGACCCATGTTTACAAAATATTATGTTGTTTACGAAACATGCATGCTATGTTTTACAATCGTTATTTTATGTAGCGTAGCTACGCCGAAGCTTAGGAAACCCTAGTCCGACCCCGAAACCCTTGTAACCATAAGGACTATGTATTCTGAGAATGTTAGCGGAAAAACTTAGGGTAGAGTATATATATATATACATGCTTAGCCCTGCCGTAGTGAAATTAGGGTTTTTTAAAAAAATAAAAAGGTGATAACACCCCATATTTCATGTGGTGAACTTTTGAGAAACGGACCGTCGTGTCCAGAGGTGTATGAAGGTAACATAGCCATGGGTTGGTATGTTTTACTGTGAATGGTTTGTGAAACCAAAAATAAAAATGAGAAGATTTTGATCCGATCGGTAATGAAGGGTGAAAGCAGGGAGCTTGTTTAAAGAGCGAGGTAAGGCCCGGCGTGGTTCTCGCTGCCCATTTACGGGAATGGTGTGGAGTCCCTTTCGGATCACCTAAGGACCGAGGTTAAGTGCTGTTTGGCCAAGTCTTGCCATACGTCCACATGTCCTTTATGGGAAGGACTTGACATATTACCCGGCCTGAACTAGTATGAACCCGTAGGCAGTGTGTAGCGTGCAGATGAGGCTGTGTCCTCTGTAGAGAAAAGTTTCCGCGGGAAAGCGATAGCTTGTTCGCCACAAAGTTGGAACACCAATCTCCTTGCAAGCGATGATACTGACTCAAGCTAGGTTTGGAACACGTTCTTCTGGCGGGTTCATGGCTGGGTTCACACTGGCGAAGAGTCTCGTTGTAATAGCCCTGTCAGTATACTTGTGATGATGAATAGTACGGTTTCCCGCATATTAGGGGTATCCGTATATAGAATTCCGGGACATTAGGAAGGTACAGCGTACCCGGTAAGGATCCCTGGATGACAAGGTAACCCCTTTCAGGAAGGGAAGACTCCCCTTAAACTAGGAAGTCAATCCCGACGTTTAAGGAGACCAGAGTCCTACTCGAGCATAAGTCCACGTCCAGTACGACCCTGGGAACCCCCTATATAAGGATCAGCAATCCCATAGGGGAGGGAGGAGGAAAATAGATCCAACAGAGCGAATCAGGTCAAGACATCTAGTCGCAGCTCCCGAAGTCGAAGCCCTAGAAGATCCACTGCCTCGAAGGAGTCGAGCCCGGTGGTCGAGGATAGTTTAGTCTACGATTAGGCCTAGGGTAGCCACTAACATATATCCTCCCATTGTAAAGCGTGTTCCCGAGCAATATATAGCAACAGGACGTAGGGTTATTATCCTGAGGGAGGCCCGAACCTGTATAAAAACGGCTGTTCCCTGCTGTCAGATCTCTTGGCGCTTGGGTCCTAGAGGTCCCTACCCCCCAGCAATCATCAACTCACGAGTACCGTAAGTTCGCCGGTTCACCGATCGTCGACAGATGGCGTCGACCGTGGGGACCTCTCCGGACCAAGCCGTCCAAGAAAGATCAGAGTCGGCAGGACGCGCAACTAAGCGCGATCAGATCCCAGCGCCGTTTGCACAACCCTTACCGGTTCCGACCGAGGAGGGGGAAGCAAACTCGGCAGGAAAACCGATCGCAATCTCGCCCCATACCGGGTACTCGGACCAGGGTTTCTACGACAACTTTGGCCCTATGGATCCGTACCCGGTTACGGACCGAGTGGATTTCGGAGAATACGCCCCAGAAGAAGACTCGGATGGCGAAGCAGATCACTTCAGAACCGAGTACGCCAGGGCCTTCAGTGGGAAACTGGTCATGAATGACGACTTCCCGGCAGGAACGACTAGCCCCATGGTTGGAGTCTCTCCTGCAAACTCTGATCGTGGGAATGATCAAGATCCTACCCGCGTCGCGTCCGATGAGGACAACGTGATGGAATACGAGTACACATCGTCCAGCCAAGGACCTCGAATGGTACTCGCGATCGACGATGGTCGAGAAGACCTCGAAGATCAGAATCTACCCGGGGGCTCGCAGCAGCACAATGCAACGGCTGCCTCCCACATGAACGGGGGCTTACCCGCCGCCGGGGAAAGAACTCCTCGCCGGAACGGAGACCCGCCTGCCCCTGTGGAGAGATCCCCCCCCCCGGGAACGTACACCGGAGAACTTTCGAACAGAGAAGATCCTGTTCGATGTGGTCGACTTCGAAACAGCATACAAGGCTATCTTGGGGCGCCCTACTTTGGCCAAGTTCATGGCAGCAACGCACTACGCCTACCAATGCATAAAGATGCCCGGCCCAAAAGGTGTCCTCACGATAAAGAGCTCCCCCAGAGAAGCACTCCTCTGCGGCAAGCGCAGCCTCGACCTCGCAGAATAGCACCTACCCTCTAACCAAGACGCCAGCGTGGCGGCTCCCGCCACCACGTTGTTAAGACCACCTCCACGACTACGAGCGACGACTTTGGAAAGTACCCCCGCCAAGTCGGAGAAAGAGCTCCATGACTAGGTCGAAATAGGGAGAAAACAGGGTCTTCCCCTAGACAGGACAACGGCTCCTCGGGAGAAGCCGCCCGATCCAGGTCGCTCATGCCAACGGTAGAAAGGTCGCGTCCATTAGAGAGTCCCGTGCAACCACCTTCGGTAAGATCGCACGACCGTCGCCTCCTCATCGGCAGATTCCAAAGTTGCACCAGCTCCAGCCTTAAAGATCGTCAAGCTACGAACAAGTCGATGATAAGACGCTCCGGGCGCCGCCGCCCGGCACGCGCACTCGACAAAGTTTCGTCAGCGGGCCACGACAAGAGGACGAGAGTCTCTAGGGCAACCGGCGACAAGCTAAATGAGGAGGGGACGGCTTAGTTTTTCTCAGTTTTCATAGAATTATTTTTCTTACAGTAGCCTGTAAAAGACACAGTTTTGAATTATACCAAGTCTCTAAGTCAATGTCTTCATTATTAATTATTTCAGACTGCCTATCCGAGATATCTCTCGAAAAGTCAGTCAGGGGCTGGATAAGAACACGGCAAGTTGATGTACGAGTACGAGTACCGATTTCTTCGACCTGCACAAAGGAAAAAGGGTCCTGCGCTACAACTGCCAGGAATGCGAGGAAAACCCCTTAACGCGTTTGCAGGTGACAGGGGAGCCACTGAGCCCCCCACCTGACCAGACCTAAGGCCTGGTTGATTAAGCTCCCCAGTTCCGTAGCAAGCTCCCCTGATCCCGAGTAAAGGAAGGGAAGGAGGTACGAGTACGACTAGATCAACGGAACCCGTACGCTTATCCACGTCTTTGACTACTCGGAGCAGAAGATACCTCGGGTAGAGTGAAATTTTGTTAATCGGGCAAGTGTAGAATTTACTAGCCAAACACCGGAGTCTTCCCTTAACAAAGGAATACGGAGGTGCTGCCATGGCCACGACAAGCTGTACGAAAGACCCCTTATCGCGTTTACTGATGACGAGGAGCCACAGAGCCCTCCATCCGACTAAACCTAAGGACTGGTCAATCACAGCAAGAACGACCTACGGCACTATTCGTATACCTACATCGAAAGGAGGCAAAGGGCATTGGCTCCGACTAAAGTCTACGCTTGCCTCCGACACGGTTTCACGAAAGCAGATCAGACAAGGTTTCGAAAAACCAACAAAACACACAGATTAAGCACAGTTACTAATCAAAAAGTGTTAAGTCAGTTTAGCAGGTTATCTACATTCAACCGTTCGAGACCTCTTCGCCTCGCAGTTGGTTCCCCGCTGGTCACGGACGAAGCCAGCAAAAAGGCAAAAGGTTAGTTTCAGTAAAAGCAAATTACGACTAACGTTTTCAGTTGTTTATTGTATCTAGAACGCCGCGACCGGGGGGCTAGACCCTCGCTCAAGTCGGACGACAGGCGTCCTGAGCTGGGGGCTCCACAGCCGACTAGCCCCATGCCGAAACTGACTCCCCCAACCGGAGAATGCCTGCAGTATGCACTGCAGATTGACTTCCCGGCCACGAATAACGGGGCCGAGTATGAGGATTTGCTTGCCGGTCTCCGAGTCATCTCCGCACTTGGTATCCGTTGCCTACTCGTGAGTGGGGACTCACAGCTGGTAGCGAGACAAGTGTCCAAGGAATATCAGACCTTAGACCAGAACATGGCAGCTACCTAGCAGAGGTGAGGAAGCTAGAGAAGAAATTCATCGGGCTCGAAGTACGGTACATCCTAAGGAAGGCTAACCGCCGAGCCAATAGTCTTGCCCGCCTGGCGTCCTCATGATCTCTATGTCTATCCGAGACCTTTGCGAAAAGGATTTCGACGCCGTCCATAGCTTCTAGCGAACCTGTGGACGAAGGGATGGCTGATTTCGAGTCTAAGAGCCATTCAAGGACGTCACCAGGTATTAACGCTCCAAGTGGAGTTACGGGTCAACTCGTAGCTCCCGTCGGTCTTGAGGATTCGTGGATAGAACCCATCCACATGTGCCTTCACGATCGAACAGTACCCGAGGACGATGCACTATCTGAGCAGGTTGCCCGACGCGCCTAGACGTACTTCCTGGGCGATGGGGCCCTCTATCATCGAGGAGCTCACGGAGTGCTCATGAGGTGTATCACTCGGACGCAGGGTAAAAAAAAACTACCCGACGAAATCCATGGAGAGGTGTGCGGGGCACATGCATCTTTCCGAGCCCTGGTCGGAAAGGCCTTTAGACAGGGATTCTATTGGCCGACAACTCTCCGTGACGCGAGCGACTTGGTGAAGCGATGCCGTCAGTACCAATTTCACGGTGGACGTATTCACCAGCTCGTCCAAGCATTGCAGACGATTCCCTTGTCGTGGCCCTTCACGACATGGGGCCTGGATATTCTGAGGCCCTTCCCGGTCTCGCCCGGGGGCTACAAGTTCCTGTTCGTCGCAATTGACAAGCGCGATGCGGTCTAACTGGCGTTAGCCAAGCAGTAGCACAGAAAAAGGAAAGATTTTTCATCACCACGCGAAATTTTCGCCATGATGGTTCCATTTCCTAGAAATATGCCAGGCGGACGCATGTCCGTGATCAATGGATCAGATTAAACCAAAGGTGCTTCACGGGCAAGCTAGCCCAGAAAAATGCCTTGGACTACTCGGAGGTTCATCCCGACCAAGGATATCACGACTACCCGGTAGAGATATTACCTACTCGGGAACATTGTCAGCAAGAGTACTCGAAGTTGCCTACTCGGAACTTTTCCCCAACAAGGGCAGATTTCCAACAGAACCATCATGACCTCACTTCACGTATTGATGAGGGACTTGATGATGAATAGTACGATTTCCCGCATATTAGGGGTATCCGTATATAGAATTCCGGGACTTTAGGAAGGTACAGCGTACCCGGTAAGGATCCCTGGATGACAAGGTAACCCCTCTCAGGAAGGGAAGACTCCCCTTAAACTAGGAAGTCAATCCCGACGTTTAAGGAGACCAGAGTCCTACTCGGGCGTAAGTCCACGTCCAGTACGACCCTGGGAACCCCCTATATAAGGATCAGCAATCCCATAGGGGAGGGAGGAGAAAAATAGATCCAACAGAGCGAATCAGGTCAAGACATCTAGTCACAGCTCCCGAAGTCGAAGCCCTAGAAGATCCACTGCCTCGAAGGAGTCGAGCCCGGTGGTCGAGGATAGTTTAGTCTACGATTAGGCCTAGGGTAGCCACTAACATATATCCCCCCATTGTAAAGCGTGTTCCCGAGCAATATATAGCAACAGGACGTAGGGTTATTATCCTGAGGGAGGCCCGAACCTGTATAAAAATGGCTGTTCCCTGCTGTCAGATCTCTTGGCGCTTGGGCCCTAGAGGTCCCTACCCCCCAGCAATCATCAACTCACGAGTACCGTAAGTTCGCCGGTTCACCGATCGTCGACAACTTGCAAAGTACTCCTAGGGTGACCTACATTGTGTGGGTAAAACCGTACCACCTCTACAGAAGGTTAAAACTATTCGAATAGCCATGTCCACGGTCATGGACGAACTTGGTTAGGCCACACTAAAGTAGACTGACTTTCAAAGTCAAAAATGGGTTATGGGTTTAAGGACGCAATCCGCCGTGTTCGCAGGGCAGCATACCAATTTCCCGTCGTGTCGGGAAAAGTGAAGAAGGGGTTTCCCCGTGGACTCGGGCAAACCCTAGAATCCCTGTAAGTACCGAGTGAGCTATGTCTCTCCGAGGAACCGGGTGATTGCCGTGTTTTCGTTGGTATCCCCGTAAGTACGAGGTGAGTTGTGTCTCCCTGAGGAACCGGGCGATTACCATACTTTGCCGTTACGACGGAAAGCACAGAGATGATCTCCCCGATGTAACGGGTAGAGTGATTCAAGCAGGTACCTTAACTCGCTGCGTCGAGATATTTTGCTAAGAATTGCTTTTATACCTATTTACATATTTCAAATGCAAACTTACTTTTTCGCACAATATGAAACCTAGGCTAGAACCAATTTCTTGATAATTTCCTTGCATGCTCATATCCGTGATAAACTCCCTGGCGGAGTGCTTGTGAGTATATTCAATGTACTCACCTGGCTTGTTGATTTGGCCAGACAGAAGGGCGATCGCTCAAAAGCAACGATGATATCTGCGATAACTAGGGCGAACCCCCAGTCAGTTGCCTGTTAGGAACGGCATATTGATGGGCACATCACCGCTTGATTTTCGCTGCAAGATTGTTAGCCGATGGGCTAAAGGTATAATTTTCCGATCTCAAAGATCGATTATGTATCTTATTCTAATAAGGACGTCTATGACCTTGATATACAGATTAACTTGTGTGTATCGGCTACTGATCATGGGACCGGTACAGTAAACACAAGGGCTTATTCGGCCTTAAAACCGGGTACGCCACACCTTCCCGCTGAGGTCACCTTAGTCTGCCGTGCACTCTGCCCGTCGGCCGCGACCCACCGTGACCTCCATCGACCAGACCATGCCAGCGACGCTGCATCCTCAACCTACTCCCATCTAGCTGTCTGCCCCGTCGAGTCATCGCCTCAGCCTGCTGCCCTGCCGTGCCATTGCCCGTAATACTTTGAACACTGAAGCACGAATTTGTGTATGCAGTATGGTAGTTGGTAGCGTCCAAGATTAATTAGGATTGGTGTATCGTGTATGCAATATGCTGCATCCTAATTCCTAATGCATAGTAGTGATTCTATGTATTTTTAGTGCACAATTTTTTTGGCATTTAGATTGTTTCATGTAGTGATATCTTCTTTGAGTATGGGCTTTCTTGACTATATATGTTTATTTAATCTTTTAATTTCCTGCTATGTGACAAAATCGGGTGTGAAAATCTTTCCACGTGTTTGAGGAGCAAGAGAATGTTAATACTATTTCATGTTTGCCTTTGTAGTTTGAGGAGTAAGAGAATACCGATGATAATGATTTGGAGAATGAAATGATGGAGGAAATGGAAGACTGGCATACCCTAGCTATGAATGCTTGAAAAGTGGAGTTGTTATTTACTTTTCAATATATGTCTGAACTTTGAATTATTTATATCTTGTACTCATTTTGGAACTGTGTATTTGCTTCCTGAACTATGTGTACTGGTGAACCATGTGAACTCAATTGACGGTTATTTGATGTGTTATCATGCTATGGTTAATTGATTATGTAATATATTGTTTTTAACATTTTATAACTATTAAGTTGTCGAAAGTCGAAACATTTTTACTTGTACAATAATGTTTTTATAAAGTATCTATCTAAAGTATCTATTCATGATGTACGATTGTCAAGATAACGTAGTTTTTGTGATCGATTCATTATTTTCTAGGACAATAAGAGTTCATACATCCAGGGAAATTGAACTATTTTGTTATGTTTTTATGTACGGTTTAAGGCGTTTTTGCATTTCGATAAATATCCGTTGTCTTTTCCATCTTCGGCTGTATTCGTGTCTTATTTGTTTTCGGTGCTTTACTTCTATTTGAAACTCGTGTTTGTTTAGTAAAAGATCACGAAAATGACAATAGTAGAACCTGTTTCCTCGCGCGCAACTCTCCCCCCGCCGCTCTCTCCTGCCTTCTTATCATGAGCCCATGAGCGCCAGCCCAGGTCTGAAGCGGCACTGCAGGAGCAGGTAGGGGGCCAGATCGCTGTGCCCCATCTCACTGCAGAACCGTCAGCGATTCAGCCGGCCACGTCACATCTCCCACACACACACTAGTCACGCAATCCCTAGGGAGGAGAGCGTACACAAAAATGTCATATGGCGATCTACTCACGGCCTGACACGACGCGATCCGCACGTACGTGTATCCGGGTTCTCGCTTCCCAACTGGGGCCGCGGCAACTGACCGTTCACGAACCATTTACTGTCAAGTACAATAGCCAGTAGTAGTTCGGTATGTAGTAGGTATTCAGGCAGGCGGTCCTAATTGGGAACTCCATGATTTCCAAAATGAAATCAAGATCTCTACCGATGTATACAAATGTAACGGGCAGTGTCAAAGGCACTTGGTTGTCTATGGATTGAGTTGTCACGACATCTTTAACAATGTCCAGTGGTGTGTATCTGTCCCTATCGATCGACACGGATGCTGAGGGAAATTATAGCATATATAAATTTACGAAACCCACTCGAAGAAGATTACTCATGCAGTGCGCGCATGTACGTTTCTTTTCATCCTGTAGCTCCTCTCTGCCTAGCTTGCTTTTGTTTAAGCTGAGGTGACTTGCTCTGCTTTCTGCTCTCGTGGTGTGGTACACGGAACACGGGCAAGGCACGAGAGAACCTAGCTATGAGTCGTAGCTGGCGATCCTAGACCTCGAGAACCCGGATCGATCGATGGGGCAGAGCGCGGCAGATCAAAAGATATGCGGAATTGATATAGCCGACCCCACCAAGCGGCTCGCCACTGTTCCTGGCTATATAGAAATAGAATAGAACTACGTACGTGCGGTGCGTACCACTTGCATGTCAATGGGGCCTTTTATTTCCAAGAAGTGTACTCGCGCACGATTGAAAGCCTGGAACTTATCCATCTTTGATCCAAACAACTACTCGAAATGTTATAACATCATTCCGTGATCAGAATGGGATGCAGATGGCTAGAGCGTTTCGCACGTCAAGTCCAGGTGCCTTAAGTAAGCTGCCTAACAAGGAGACAAGTTCCATCTAACTGTAATTTTGTTGCCCAATGGTGTTAAAATCCACATGCACGGTGCGCGATAATCATCTGAAATGAGCGTATCTAATGGAAAATGATTGATGTAACTTGTAAGCTTAAAAAATCTCCATTGGTTGCAGATATTCACGTTTCGGGAACGAGAAGGTACGGGAAGGAGAATGGAGGTGAAGCTAGAGACGAATAAATGGGTATTATTCTATGCTGTCTCTTTGCCTCCATCTCCGGGGATGTGTTACCTCCCGGGTAGTCAGCTGTACATTGCGGATGTGACACAGGTACCAATCATGTGATCATGTATTTCAGAAAGACACTCGATCAAAAGGATGTACGGTGAACTCTAGCTAGGCCGTCTCTTTTCACCAAAGACATAGATCGCTTTTGATCGCTCACTGTATGCGTGGCCAGGAAGTAGCTAGAGCTAGAGCTATCAGTTGGCGTACCTGCGTACCTCTTCCATGAAGCCTGTGTTTGTGATCTGTGTGATTGCCTACATCATCATATTTACCGTATAAATGAATGGACTGCCATACTACGCACGGAATAAAGTTCTCTACCGAATATGCACCAGAAAGTAGAACACGCGAAATTGTCAAATCATTGTGTACCTGAGCTTTTTTTTTGAATCTTTGTGTACCTGAACTTTAAGAAGCTACGAGTATCGGGTAATGACTTTTGGTCTTTCTTCTTTGGGATCGACGTAGCTAGATTGTGCCTAGCTGTAAAAAAAAAGGCTCGTATTGCAGGCAGACATTTTTCAATTCAATTTTCCAGGCTCAATTAATGCAACTCAAACATATGCTAGGAGGAAACATTGAAATATCAGTGCATGTTTATCATAAAATATTTCTAAAATGATATTCTAGAAACATTCATAGAACCATACATCTTTTCGAACTCGTGTTAGGATACATAAGGCAATTACCATTGCTATCTTATCTTTAAAAAAAACCATTGTATCTTATGCAAGCATTCAACCACTCCTTATTACATCCATCCAGCACAGTCCAAAATAACCTCGTCATAAGCAAGACCTACATCTTTGTGTGACACTCTTGAATTCTCCTTTTTCTTTCCGGCTATCTTAACGTGGTCCTTAATTTGTGTTCTATTTCCTGTTATAAGTACCCGTTTTACGTAACAGTTAGGTTCATAGGCCTCGACACTAAGGTGAAAGATGTGCATATGCAGTCACATACAAGATTATGAAAACGTGGAGAACCGGCTATATTCATTCTGTTCCCAAGTCCAGATTTTACTTATGTTAGGAAGGGTTGATGTAAGGATAGGCACATGGGTTAGGCTCAGCTTGCGGTTACTGAACTGTGCTGTGCTGAACATATTTTCTAATCTGCTACGAGAAACAGCCACGAAAGTAGAAAAAAAGGGTTAAGCAAATAGTAATATGGACAAAAGGAGATTGAACATATGGGATTATCATAATCCCGACAATGCCGAATAAAACATTACTGAGATGAGCGAGAGTGTTTGTTCTCACCCATCCGAGTAACCGCATTTAATTAAAGCACACATAGAATAAGCATTAAGTGGAATCTTGGAGTGTCCAATATTTTCTAAACATATGTAGAAAGATGTGTATATAGAGGTCATGCATACGGTGTTTTCTTGCACTCTCCAGAAAGGGTTGTGCGTCTATCTCACACTCTCGAGAGCAGGAAGATCATGTATGTATCGGTCGGAAAAACTGCATAGGTCGACATGTTTTCCCCGGTCAAATCCTACGCTCCTGGGTGGTCTCCCATATATGAAACTAAATCCATATACTTTTAACGGAGTTGGTAGGTCTCAGATAGTTTCAGTCAAGCCATCATATTAATTAGCTTCGGGATTCAATTTTTGTTGTTTTGACCAGGCATAAAAAAGATCCCGTCCAGTAAAAATCCAATGGCTCAAATACAGACTATCTCGGTCGACTGATGCTTAGACGGAGCCAATCGATAAATCTTGGATTACATACAGCAAGCAAGCAAGTTGATTCTTCTATCAGCCAAATTGCGGTACTTCGCATGTGCTTATACGCTTCCATGCGGCCCGCAAGCGATCCTACGCGTAGTATATATAGAACATCGCCTTCACGGCTCCACCCCAACAGATAGCTAGCTCTAGGGCAGAAACCAACAACGCACTGGTTTACACACCTAGCCCCGCATCCTATCTAGCCATGGATCCATATCACTACGAAAGCGTGCATGACCCACGCGGCTTCCCCATCCACCCGCAGCCCTACCTCCACCACCCGGCCGCACTCTCGGAGAGCAGGATGAGGGGCGGCGGGCGGCGCCGCCCCGGTGCGAAGCTCTCGACGGATCCCCAGAGCGTGGCGGCGCGGGAGCGGCGGCACCGGATCAGCGACCGCTTCCGCGTGCTCCGCAGCCTCGTGCCCGGCGGCAGCAAGATGGATACGGTCTCCATGCTCGAGCAGGCCATCCACTACGTCAAGTTCCTCAAGACGCAGGTCAGCCTGCACCAGGCCGCGCTCATGCAGCACGAGGAGGGCTGCCACGAGTTAGCCGCTGCCGGCCGTGGTGCGGACTACGAGGTGACGATGCAGTTTCCAGGAGTGCCGGTGCAGGAGGTGATGAGCTGCTACCACACCGGGGCTCAACAAATGGAAGTGCTTGATCTTGTCCCAGGGCAGATGGGTAGTGCTCACGACCTGCCTCCTCTGCCTTCCTGCGTCTTTGACGAAGATTCTGCAGCCGCGTGCTACTCCTTGTGTACTCTCCAAGGCGAGGTGACTGGTGTTCACGGATCTTATTAGCTAGTTAGTTAGCCATCGATCTAGTAATGTAGTATGCGTACCTACGTAGTGGGATATTGGTACGTATGTACGTAGCTGCTAGCTCTACTTAACTAGTTTAGCTCACTGGTATTACCAACAGGCATGGCAGTAATTTTCTATCGATGCATGCATGCATGCATGGTTCTGCTTTTATTCTGTTGATCACTTTGATCACACAGAAGACATACTTTCTTTGCCTGCATGTATTTTGCTATATCACAAAGATCCGTGGCGAACCAGATTAAACTGTCATTCTGATTCTGATCCAACTCGTATATTTGCATCCTATTTCATACTTCAGTCTAATTAAATACTTATCGTATTAGTTGGGGCTAAGTGAGAAAAGTATGCTCTGTTTATTTTAATCAAGAAAAAGACAGAAAATACTAAAATCTATTTATTTTTTCTTCCCTTTTCTAGTGTGGGTTTTAATGTTTAACATATGTAAGCGTCTATTTCTA
Organism: Stipa capillata; assembly: GCA_019208055.1. Classification (NCBI taxonomy): domain Eukaryota; kingdom Viridiplantae; phylum Streptophyta; class Magnoliopsida; order Poales; family Poaceae; genus Stipa; species Stipa capillata. The sequence goes on along the minus strand of JAGXJF010002372.1, from coordinate 376,606 downwards.
AGTCGATTGATAAATCGTAATTTCTAAGTCAATAATTTTGAATGTTGATTCTTTATCTAACGGTTCGATGAATATTTGTACATTTTAGAAATTGTGTAACTGGATAGTTATACATTTATATACCTAAAGTTGCACAGATTTTTTTATACAACTATAGATTTATTAGTGTGTAACTCAATCAACTATTCTCAAGCAACTAAGAAATATCAAATCCGTTAAAATCTATACTCATTACCATGGATTAAGCTGCACTCAAGTTGTGGTGTCAATTGACACCACAACATTTGTAAAACCATCTCTTTTGCTGAAAATTAACACAAAAACATAGAAAACAATGCAAAAGTTTGACACCACAGGGTTATTGTCTTGGCACCGCCAATGCTCGTTGGATACTCGACAATTGACATAGGAACATATGGTACAACATATGCAAACAAGGGTTAGAACTGTCCTAGTTTCTTCTACTCCCTTCAGTTATTTAAGAGTTATGTTTTAGATATATCTAGAGCTAAAATTTTAAAATTCTGAGTATCAATATCTTTTAGAATCATTCAGACTACATACTTAAAATCATATGCATAAATTTATCTCGAACACTACTTTCACAATATATGGTTTTCGTAAATATATACTACAATAGAAATTAGTGATCAAACATGTATTTCAAAAACCATCATAATATTTTTAAACGACAGGCTTCGTGGAGCTAGAGGAGCGACATTGAAGCATACTTAGTCTGAAGCTCTAAATTGACTTGCTAATGGTTTGGCAAGTCAACTATGGCAAATACCAATATTTGATAAAATTGCTTAGGAATCGACAACCAATCAATCGATAACTAAATTTATTGGGCTAGCTAAATATTTAACAGGCCAATTTAAGGATTCAGCCGTCTTGGCCAGGAATGCATGATCCGTGGTTCTGGAGTGACGTACAACTAGTAAGCCGATCGAAGCTTGGGCGGCACTGTGCAGGTCGCCCAGCGCATGGGCTCCACGTACGCTGTCCATATGTACGCTGCAGGAGCTGCACTGTGCGGGAATAAAGGCCTCTTTTAATGAGGACGGCGACGTTCACCCGTGTGATCGGAGGCAGAGATTTTGGCATGACTAGTGAAGTGCTATGTTATGTAGCGGCCGATTTGATGTTTTAGGGCTTTAAACTACTCACATGTGCAACGTGGGCAGGACATAGGCTGGTATGCCTCGATCAGCGAGACCTGCCAGCCCGATTTAGGGCTGCCACTGGAAGAGAGAGCTTCGCCGCACGTAGGACTTCCGATGATTCCGGAATCCGGAGGGAGAACTTAAAAAGACGACCCAAGAAAAAGATCTCACGTATGCGAGAGACTCGTGACATTCGATCAGACCATCTGTATTTCATCGTCCCAGAGAAGCGAATGTTGTAGGTCGTAAATCTGCTAGGCAATGTAAAAGCATGGGCTCTGGGAGTGTGTGGATTGATAATCCATCAGATCTTATGGTACCTTTGATAGTTTGATGGTCAACTACCTAAGAGTTAAAACAAGAAGACTCTTTAGAGCATATCCCACAGTAACACATTCAACGGTCGCTGAAAATCTATGAAAAATCTTGTAGATCTTAATGATAAAGTGAAGAAATAATTTGTTAGAGAGCTTATTACATTATATGACATTGTGTTTTTTCTCTTCTTTAGTAATAAGATAAACAAATAGTTTATTGAAGATGCTCGGAGACTCCTTGGCATCGTCCTGATTTATAGTCCTATTTCCGAGTTACCCAGATTTTTCTAAAGAAAAGTTACCCTGATTACCCGAGCATAATTAGGTGTTCTTTTAAACCGTAATTAGGTGTAGTTGACACTATTATTTGTTGGTATACCCTGATACTAGTATTTGCTTAGCCATGCTTAGTAGCGATCAAGCAAGAGAGGTTAACTGAAAGGTTCGATTAATCTCGGTAATTCTAGTTGAATCTAGCAGGATTGCTTGCTACTAATTTAAGTTAAACATGATCATTAATTTGAGCTCAAATGAGAGACCATGGACAAGGACATGATGGTTCGTCTCGTTTTCGCATTTCAGGACCGGTTTGTTGTGCCACTGATCCAAGTTTTGCTGTATTTTCACGCGAGGATCGAAATAGAAACCATCTCAACTTACTAATTTACCTAAATTTGGCCTTTAAGCTGCGTCTAGTTTACCATTTCCATTTACCATGGTGAGAGTATGAAAATTGTGAGAATATGTGGTATCAATAAAAGGGCAGGATTGAACCCCATCGAGGGATTTTAGGTCCGTTTTCACAACTAGTGAATCAGTGTGGACACCTTCTATGCATGGGTCCTCGGAAACACGGGTCCCCTCTCGAGGGAAACTCATAATGTTAGCTCAAAAGCATTGTAATAGGTGTGGTCAATCATTCCTCCACCGACACATCTTATGAAGTGTGCTAGTCGCAAGGTATTTGAAGTCGATCGATATGGACTGGTAAAATTATACACCCCTTTAGGGATAAATCATGGAATCGACAAGCTTAGTTATATTGTGCTCACATCAGACATAAAAGTTGCCAACTAAGACTAGAAGTTGTGGGTCACTACTACAAAAAAGCTCATCTGGTACATACATCTCAGATGGTTCCAAGGATCTGTCTCAGATGAGAATCATCTCAGTCGGTTGTTTCACTTACACCGTCTGTGATGACTTTTCTGCCGTTAGCAGGGTCTCGCTTGACAAGTCATCACAGATGGTTGCGTTGAAAACCGTATGCGATGAGTCATCACAGACAAGTCTCAAGAAGAGTTGTCTGTGATATCTTAACACATCACATATGGTTTTTATTCGAATTGATTACGATGACATATCTCAGACGGATCTTGACATAGCCGTCTGTGATATCGTCCATCATCACAGACTGTTGTTTCGATGCCCGTCTAGGATGCATGTTATCACAGACGGCTCTCAACTTCACCCGTCTGTGATGACTTTCCTATAAGGTGGTTTTGGGCTTGGGGCTTTTCGCATCCCGCGCTCTAGCCTGTCAAATAAACCCTAGACTATGATGAGATGATGTTGATGCTCCTCCAATGATTTGCCATAGATCAATATGTCATCAAAAAACAGTAATACAAATTTCCTTAGATATTCAGCAAAGATACAATATATGCCCCTAGAACCGAGCTCCTCCCCCTAACCCTAACCCATGAATATATGCCTCTATTTTAATTGTATGCATATGAACACAATTTTATGAACATATACCTCTATTATAATTGAATATATGCTTCTATTTTAAATATATACATATGAACACAATTGCATGTATATATGCCTCTATTTCAATTGACCATATGCCTCTACTTTAATTGTATACATATAAACACAATTTCATGAATATATGCATTTATTTTGAATGAATATATGCCTCTATTTTAATTGTATGCATTTTGGAGGCGCTCATGCTTTCTAGACAGTTGGCCTCATCCTGGATAGCATGGCCCCAAGGAATTGGATCTTGTAGGCCAATGCTGCCGAGTACTCGTCAGAAGTTGAGAATTTCCAGAGGATGGTGTTCGGCGTGTCGTGGGCAAGTTGGATTTGGATCACTGGTGCCCACGATGTGAAGAATTTATGGTCATGGCCTTTCTCATCGACCATTTTTTCCTTTTTGAGGCCGCATAGATCAGCTGAGCGATGTCCTTTGGCCGCTTCTGTCGACGTACAAACGCCGGTATCGGTGGTCCGGAAGGACCCCTTTTGGGATTTGGCCGGGGAGGCGCAGATCTACGGAGCTACGCCGGAGCTAGAGCTTGGTAGGAGATGGAAACAGGAAAGACACGGTGCTTTACCCAGGTTCGGGCCCTCAAAGAGAAGTAATACCCTACGTCCTGCTTTGAGTGTATTTGATATTTTCGTGGGGAGATTACAATGAACTAACAGCACCGATGCTCTAGTTCTTCTTCCTCTAGGGTTTGATTAATTCTACTGGAGCCGATCCGATCTGATTAGCGCCCACCCCCCCTTGCATGGCTGTGGCTCTCCCCTTATATATCCAGGGGTCACCACAGTGGCCGAAGAGTAAATATCTTGCCATGAAGCTTGTCGCGGAAGAAACCCGGCATGGGCAAGCCACGTCGGTGGTTGAGATTTGCTGTAGCGGAACAGTGCTGGTCACGCCTTGGTTGGGAACCGGATTATCATGATGAGGGCATGTCAGGAGGTGAAGACTTGATGTCTCCTGACACGGGCTATGCTGCAACTACCCGGGCCCCACGGACCAGGTGCAGAGGGCATGCGTATGGACGTGCGGAGGCGCGCTCTTAAAGTCAAAAAGGGGTGTCAGACCTCTCCATTCCCTCCAAGACTGATAGCTGACAGGGCTTATCACTTGGGGGGATGGGAACCGGTCAGGACACCGCCCTTGGTCTGCAAGAACTTGGAATAGACGGGCATTTAATGCACACGACACAGACATTAAATGCTCCTGACACAGACATTAAATGCGCCTTTTGGGCCACGCGGATTGAGGAGGGGCCCTCAAGTGGTGCTTGGGGCTCCCGGGGCCCTCAAGGGGTGCTCGGGGTTCCCGAGATCGGAGGCCCCCGAGCACTTCTCCTAGGCCGTTCCATTATCTGGGCGAGATACTCGGCGCCCCGGACGGGGGCCGGGTCGCCCTTGGCGCTCGGGGTGAGCCCCCGAGCACTCCTTCTCGGGTGCTCGGGGTAAGCCCCCGAGCACTTCTGCTCGGGTGCTCGGGGTGATCCCCTGAGCACTTCTGCCCGAGTGCTCAGGGTAAGCCCCCGAGCACTTCTGCTTGCTTCGTCCTGGACGGGGACCAATTTGCCTTGGGTCCTTCGGAAAGCGCTATTAAGGGACGACTCGGGGCACCCCTTGATTTAGCCGAGAGGAACAGTGCTCGGGGTGAGCCCCCGGGCACCTCTTCTTTAACTCCCACGTCCTTGGCGACGTGGCGTCAAGCCAGCGGTTTAGGGGACCCTGGGCCCCGTAACACCGACAGCTTCCCAGTCAGCCATGCTAACTCCCATAACATTGCAATCTTGTCGTTACTGAGTGATTTCTGTTGCGTGTTGAAGAGATTCATGTCGGTTTCGTCACATGGGTTTCCTCGCCCGACCCATGTTTTTGCCGGATCTATCCATTCAAACCAAGGCCATCTCAACTCATCGTTCTCGCAAAATTTTCTAAGTGAAGGCTACCCAGACCTCCTAAAATAGTCGGACGGTAGACTGTCTCCCAATTGACCTTGCACTCTCCCCCCTCCCCCCCCTCCCCCCCCTCCCCAATATCTTGTCCAACCCAAACCATAGAAAGGCACGCCTTAACTTATCAATATTCTTTTGCACCCTAGGGGATGACCAGGGGAGTGAGGTGGCACACGGCCTGGGAAGGACCAACTTGACAAGGTTACCTCTCCTAGCCACAGGCATGTGATTGCCTTGCCAAGAAGCAAGTCTTGCCGCTATCTTGTCCTCCAGGTGCTGAAAATCAAACGTTTAATTGACAGCAGGAGGCCTAGGTAACGCATGGGGAAAGTCATTCAGGCTGTCGGGAAGCTCTGCAAAATATCAGGCAAATCTACGTAGTTGCATATAGTTGGGGCAACCAAGCTTTTCTAGAAATTTGTGGTTCACCTCTCCATAGCTATGTAAGATGTGGGTTAGATTTTGAATGTCCTCTTTTATAGGCACTACAAAGATTGCGGTGTCATCCGTGTACATGGAGGTTCTAAAGGCGGTTTCACGGCCACGCAGCATGTGAAGGTAGCCTCTGTTGGCATATCCAGGATGAGTGTAATGATGATGTCAATTGCACAAAAAGCCAAAAGGGGTGGATACAGGGGTGCGGGTTTATGGGTTTGCAGCTATTGTTTGGGCACTTTGAAATGTTAGGAACAAAATAGCAATTGAAGGCAAACCTCTGAGACATCCAACTGATATTTTATATAAAATCTTGTTCTTTATGTAGCAACAGGAGCTCCTCTTGGGGGAGAAGGACAAAAAAAAGACGGCTGGGGCTGGTTTTAAAGGAGCTTATAGTTATTTTATTGATATTGTACCTGCATTTTACTTATCTTATGGTCGAGTTTACAAGAGAAATGCTGCCGAAATTGTAAACTGATAACCTCAATAAATCGGTTCTGTGATAAGCTTTCATTATAAACTGGACGGAGTGCCTTTTGTGTAAAATTGCACAAAAAGCAACGGGGAAAGGCATCACTCTGTTCGTGAACGTACGCTGGTCGTAGAGACTGGGAAATGCATACGTGCCTCTGTACCTGTATGTATTGCTTTCTATCGCATCGGCTCGACTAATTTTGTACAGTAGCTACTTTCCTTCTGCCATTAGTTACGGTACAGAGAAATTAAACACGCTGTGTTAAAGTTACGGTACAGAGAAATTAAACACGCTGTGTTAAAGTATTCTCTCTCTAGTGAGAGCCTCTTTTCTTTTTTCTTTTTTGCGAGAAAAGTGAGAGCCTCTTTTCAGTATAGACCTTACCGGAAATGCCAGAACACACTTGGAATCTTACTTCGCCATGTTGGATGTTGCATTGCACATTTGCAACTAACATCATCGCCCGAGAAGCCAGGAGCTGTCGAGTTGTAAAACAAAAGAGAGAGAGAGAGAGAGTAAAGCTCAGTTCGTGGTTATTCTGCTAAACTGCGGTGAATTATGAGATCTAATTAGTTGGTGAAATCTTTATTAGTAAGATTTTTCTATTACATCTAAAATAGATTGCTTTCAACTAACTGCTATATGTGTGAGAAGAAAATAATTAACTGATTCTGGATAGCCATCGTAATGTTTGGAGCCCAAGTGCTTATTTCCCAAGCTAAGTGACCACGTCGTTTTCTCAGTGACCACGTCGTGATCAGTTTGTGTATGCCCACGTCTTTACTAAGTCTGATCCTATACGAACTCTCTAGAGTTCAATGTATATGTAGTTAATTCAGGGATGAAAGTATACATTAGGATAGGTACGAACCAATATGTCACCTATTTATGCGCACCTAAAGAAACTTACGAGTACAAGTTATAGTGAAAATGACCACACACCGATTGATTAGTTCTTTTCAATTACTAGCAAAGTTTGCTTTGTGCGACTACGAGCAGCTCAGCATCATCATTGTCATATGACACACAACCAATGACAGCCACGCATCTGTACTAAAGAAGAACATCGGTATTTTAAGATGCTTCCAGAAAATGCAGAGCAACTTCGTGCAGGAATTCCACAAGTTCTCACCTTGAGAAGAACTAATCACCGACCTGAAACATTCTTAGAATCTTTCTAGTAGCTTTCGAGTCCCACTCTACATGAACACCATCGCGCGAACAGTCGCTGGCACATTTCCTGGCACGGGGCTATAGATTTCGTCAAATCTGTAAAAAGAAACGGTCACTTCACATGCGAAATCGGGGTGCCAAAAAGCTTAAAACCACCTCGATCACACGCATCGCACGCATAGGCCGCCCATTTGAGCGTCCACGGGGGACAGCGAGCGCCAAGCCCACGAAAGCCACGCAACGCGACGTGCAGCTAGCGAGCCGCCGCAAACGCGCGCTTTTAATTTTGTTCCGCCGCGGCAAAGGAAGCATCGGAGGAGGAAGGAACGGACGCTTGCTGCTGCTGCTGGGACTGACTATCTTTGAGAGGCGCGCGTCCATCGCATGGCAGCGCAGGAGGCGTCGCAGCCGCTCCGTTGGCGCTTCGGCGACGTCGACGACGGCAACTTCGCCGCGCGCGGCCGCGGCGTCCCGCTCCTCGTGGCGCTGCTCCTCATCGTCGTCTGCTTCGTGGGCGTCTGCCTCTACCTCCGCTGGGCGTGCCACCGCTACAACCCCGCCGCGACGCTGCCCTCCTCCTCCTCCTCGTCCGCTGCGGGGCTCGCTTCCTCCTCGGTGGCTGGCCTCGACGCCGCCACAATAGCAGGCTTGCCCGTGACGCTTTACCGGCATCGGCCGCCGGTGGCGCCGCCTGGTGACGAGGACGACGCGGCGCAGTGCTCGATATGCCTCGGGGAGTTCGTAGAGGGCAAGAAGGTGAAGGCGCTGCCGCGGTGCGGGCACTGCTTCCACCCGGAGTGCGTGGACGCGTGGCTGCGGTCGCGGCCCAGCTGCCCGCTGTGCCGAGGCTCGCTGCTCGCGGCAACCACCAAAACAGAAGTCAGAAATGAAGCTGTCTGATCTTGGGTGGCACAGCCACTCGCAACAATCAATTAGGAACTACACCGTGCAGCGACAGGGTGCGACTGACAGTCGAACCTCGGAACCGGGCCGCCGGCCAGCGGCCGCATTCCATTGCACATTTTCACCGGTTGGTGGCTGCGTCGGTGTCCACGCCATGGTGGAAACTGATATTTCTTCCTTAGTTCAGTTAGCTTTTTACGCGGTGACGTTTGATATGCCCTCAGCAATAATAGAAACAACTTGCATCTTTTGCTGACCGTTTCAGTTCGATCGAGAATGACGTTTGTTTACAAGTGATGCCATTGTGGAGCGTTGCACTTGCACCTCAGCACCTGGGGAACACTTTAGCTTTCAGTTGCAGGGTTGGGGGGGGAGGGGGTGGGATGGGGCTGGGGCTCGCACGAAATGGCAAGCCTGAAAATTCGAGCAGTCACTGCGCCGATGCAAGTACTTACCAGTTTATTCTAGAGCTCTCGCTTTGTCGAGCTGGCCATGGATTTGAGTTCACGTGAGAGCGAATTCGAGCTGTAAAGCATTTTCTTGGGATATCTCGTTAGGCCCTGTTTAGGAGACTTGTAAATTTTTACACATATAAATAGCTTACCCCCGTAAAATACTTGGTACTACAAATATCATTATATACAAGTGTAATTAAAATCTCTTGTAAACCCTGTTTGGGAGACTTGTAAATTTATACCCTTGTAAACAGTGTCTAAGGTTTAACTCTACACTTCTCTTCAAGCTTGTAAACGTGACATTAGCTTCAAAGCATATGACAAAAACATTGGACTGTACTAGACAACCATCTCCTACAACATCTAACACTGGAGAAATACGCACTACAGTTCGGCTGTGCTCAACGTCCAAGGTGCATGGTCTCTTAGTTCTTTCAACAGAACATGGTTGCCTGAAAACAGAAGCCATTGCATGTCTGGCTACGGCGCTGCTTCAGTTGTCATGATGATATGTTGGTAATATATGCTTCTGAAGATCATGGTTGCCTGAAACCTGCAGCAGCGAAATTAATTTGAAGAAATTATGCATCTGAATAGCTACTGAAAAAGCATGGAGCACAAAGGCTGGCTGGATTCCACCCTTTTGTAATTTATATCAGTCATGCCCTACAAAGCTTATCTGAGGAGCATTAGACTAGGAAAAACAGAAGTTGTAATGAACTAATGATAAACGCTAACATAAGCAGGTGTATAATTTCCATAGAGGGGTTCATTGAGTCACTGTACTACAACAACAAAGAAATCATTATTGTGTTCATTCTTCACTATATCTTCAAGGAAAGGAAAAAAACCGTATACAATCAGTTCACTAGCAACAGATAAAACTTTGGCATAACAAATTCATACATATTCCTAAAAAATATACAACCAATCTAGTATTTTCTAGCCATAGCCACCACTCCTTTTAGCTATATGTGCAGCATATATTGCATCAGCTAGTACTGAAACTGGTTCATGTTGACCTAGCACAATTTTTTTGACAACATTATAAGTAAACAGCAGCAGCTCTTAGCTGAGGTAATGATATCAAATGAGGTAGAAGTACAATGCACACAAATTCAGAGTGTATTTCAACTAGCTCTTTGACCATCTACAACAAACTTAAATAAAGCAACCTGAACCTTTGGATAAGGTTTTATTCACACCTTTTTTTTAAAGGAGTCATGTCAAAGTATTAAACAGAAACAAATGATGAACTAAACTGCTAGGAAGAAAGCTGGAAGTTTGACCACACGAACTATGATTTAGATTGATTAAGGTGTCATGACAACCTAAATTACCAATGAAGTATGACAATCAAGTTCAGGGACATATGGTGCACTTTACTCAAGTATATCATGTATAAGCAATATCATTAGGGGAAATGTTTAAGAGATACCACATATGTCAACGGCTGAAGAGGTCTCATCCATCGTAAAACCTATCTCCACTAAATTCTTGGGGTTTCAACAAAAAGTAAATCATGTAAAATAGGCTGAGATGGTATTTCTTCTATTAATTAGATGCCATATGCACAACATACTATCAAGTGTAAAAGCCATGGCTGATACTCACTAGAACACAAGCAACTCCACCAGAACCTCATTCCCATGATTGTCAACAATAACTCCAGATTCAGAGAAATATTGGCCATGTTTCAAACTATTGCAGTAAGGTTGATTGCCAGGTCAATAGATTGATGATAGATAGAAATTCGTGTAGAATAACAATGGCTTAACTCTCATGCGCACACACACACAGAGAAAAAGAGAACATTACCAACACCAGCGTGCAGTGCATAACTAATTAAGGAAACCTCTTTGACCTCACCAGTTGGCTGGGAGTGAAGTCATAATGTGCAGAACTGCAAGAACCATAGCACAAGTGGGAAAAGGGCTAGAACTGTACCTTCACCAACAACGATTACAGGCCTAGGTCAAATGAAGGACAGTCATCCATCAGTCTCTGAACCTTGGGATCTCTCTGTGTTGGGTTACTTGAAGCAAAAGAGAGACCACTGCTAGCTGTCAAATGTGGATCAACATAAGGAATATTAGTATACTATTCTCAATACATAAGCAAAAAATTATCAAGTCACTTACATGGAGGCAATTGAGTTCCAAGCTTCGCCACTTCCTTCTTCAACCACAGCCCTCGAAGTCTTGAATCATAACACAGAAAAAGCTCCCGGTTCATTGAATCTTTAAAGACATCGGAAGCAAGCACCTTGATCTCATCGGACAGATCAACCATAGCATTCAACACTTCCAAGCATTTGCAAATTGAGTATTGTTGTCCTTGTTGCAATGCTTGGTCTTTTATTCTTGAGTATTGTTCTCTCTTGAGTTCAACGTAAGCTAGCATGCTATCTTCAATGCGTGGTGCCGATGTGGACCATTTTTGCTTCTTGGGTTTTGCTCCTTGTTCTCTAGGAATCCTGCTCCTTGAATTAGCATGATCTTCATCATAGTCTTCAGCTACAAATTCTTCATCATTGTGATCTACTGACAATTGAGGATCAAAACTCCTCCTAATGGCATCCCTTCTTTCAACTTCATACATGGAGTTTTGTCCTTCATCTTCAATGACGTAATTGTCTATTCCTTGGCTTTCCATGACCGTCATTTTTGGAGGCGGATCTATGGTACTGTCTCTTTCACCTCTAAGATGTTTCCTACTGGCACTTGACTCCTTGTTTTTCCTTCTAGCATCAGAACTTGTATTCAAGGTGCTCTCTCTTTCACCTCTCGATTGAGTGGGCAAACTGGAAGTGAAGCAATGCTTACCTTGGGCCAATTGACCTATTAAGCATCAAATGAGTCTATAAGAAAGCAGTAGCTACCTTAGATCATTTAAAGGAAAAGCATGAACTTACCTTCATACAAGAGATCCAATGCCTCAAACAATGGAAAACTCTTATTTTCATACTTCCTTAGCTTTGGGTCCTCCTACCAAGTAATAGAAGGATCAAAGATAGTTTGAAGCTGTGGTTAGAATGGTTAGAATTAGAATGGTTAGAAGCTTACTTCAACGATCTCATCCCATTTCTCAGCTGTGGTGTTTATAATGCATGTAGTTGGGTTTCAAGAAATGCCACTATGCCTGACGATTGATTTAATTGCCTTGTAATCCTTTTTCAATTGTGCTTCTTTATCTTGTATTTGTGACTTGGTAAAACTAGCTTCTGGAAATAGCGTGTTGATATCCTTCACGATTCGGTTCCAACCTTCAGAACACCAACCATTCTGGCCACGGTAGTGAGAAAGATTGTATTCGGTGAGCACTTCGACCAATCCCTTTTCATACTTTGATGTCTACCTCGCCCTTTGTGCCATTAAAACCTAGAACAAAATAAGAGAAAAGACAAAATAAGACAAAGCTAACATAAAGTTCTTGGATTAGCAGAAATAAGAGAAAAAAAAAGACAAAGCTAACAACACAAGTCATAGAACAATACATTATCTAGTGTTGATGCTCATCGAGCAGATCTTCGTTGCACCTTTCGGTTCCTGCTTCTTTCATAATCTATCCACATATTCTTTGCTATGTCATCTCTCAGTGCATTGCCCATGTTTCTTTGGTTACTTGATGGCGTAGAACCCTCTCGTGGTGTATCATCACCACTACGAAGAGTGACAAATTTGCGAGGGTCAATCGGGGATTTTGTTGTACTAAGCCATTCTTCATCACCTCTGTGGCTCCGGATTACATTATGTAGTACAATTACGGCTATAGAAATTTTTACTTGAGTCTCTATTGGGTAATATGTACCTACCCTCAATATAGGAAACCGCATCTTTAGAATTCCAATAACTCTCTCAATATGGTTCCGTAGACGAGCATGGCGAAGATTAAAGAGTTCTTTGTAGTCTTTCAGTCGACAGTTGCTCCGACCTTGCTCTTTGAGATGGTACCGAACTCTTCGGTAGGGAGCAAGAAAGCTTGATATATTTGCATAGCCTCCATCCACCAAATAGTACTTCCCATCAGGTACTCGAAAACCTGATTGGATAGCAGACTTTAAGACCCCGGCGTCTGATGCTGATCCCTCCCAACCAGTAGAGACATATACAAAATTCAAATCGAAATCACATGCAACCATAACATTTTGTGATAGGGTCTCCTTCCTATTCCTGTAAGGTGCAGCCTCACTGCTTGATATTGTCACAGGGACATGAGTCCCATCAATTGCCCCTAGGCAGTTCTACAATGAGGAAATTAGAGTTACTAATTGAGATAAAATAGGAGAGGATAGAGATTACTAGACTTCACAGCCATAAATGACATGTACCTGAAAGTAAGGCCAAAACTGTGGACTCGAGGATATTTTCCAATGGGTGTCCATAGATGGAGGTGTGATAAGCTCAGATGTTAACGATGTAATTGCATCAAAGCATGCACCGATATGCCTGTGGATGGTCTCTGTGCTATGCTGGAATCGATCGGTCAAAGTTTGGAAACTAGCATTCCGGGAAAGCATGAATATGAAGATTCCTAATTGCTCCTCGACGGTAACACCTCTTGTGTTTTGTAAAAGATTTTTTGTTCTAAGATGGTTGCAAAGTGCCTGAAAAATGTGGGACTCCATTCTAAGAATGTTGCGACATCTGCCCGGGTGCCCTTCCAATAGCTCAACGATGTACTTTGCACCCGTAAGGATCGATATATTGCATAGAGTTTTAATTCTCCTAGAAGCTTGGTATAATGCCGGAAAACTAAAAGCATCATTTCTTCTTCCTCTTCCTCCTCGGAATCGGTAAGAACAAGATTATCCATATTCAAATAATCCAAAATTTGTCCTAACCAATCAAGGTAGTTTAATGAGAAAAAGTGAAGTATCTATACATAGCAAGTATTGTAAGGAACAAGATGGCTGCCTTGAACTAAAGGAACATAGGTCAGTGAACTAACTATAACAGTTCTTAATAATTCATAAGAATACAAAACTAATAATGTATGACAACGCAAGGACATAACTTGGTACAACAGCACAAGCAAATGAATAGGCAATGTGATGTCCAAAGTGTGAATATGATTTAAACAGTTCAAACTATGTACACAAAGAGAATACAATCCAATGTCTTCTGTAATATTTTTCTGTGAAGATAACAAATCATATTGAATTTATTTACCAAAGCAAAGCAACAAAAGGGGGGCAAAGAGAGAGATTGAGGTGCTCTCTGCAGTTACCCTGGACTCAAGGTTCTGTAGAACGGATGAAATCGTTGAATTTTTTGCTCGACTAAGCTCAGCTTCTGTTACTGAATACACAAAGATAATTGACAGGTTTGAGAAAACGCAGATAGGAAAAGTATAGATGTATCCTCATGAAGCCAGGCATGGTCAACTCGTACCTTGACCAGGTCTTGCAATTGCTGTCAGTTCTTTTATAGCAATATCAACAGCCTTAGCAACAAAATTGGATGGCTGGATCAATTCAAAATGAGAAGACGTATCAAATGCCCTGATAGACATAAAAAAAACGTGTTGCTTGACACGCACATTTGTTTAGCATTACAATTTAAATCTACTTTCCAACTATAAGGTTTGATTGAATGGCATTTCCATTACAATCGAAACAAAAGCTGGAGCAAGTTCAAGTGAATCAAATATTATAGCCCAAAGAAAGATGAACAGAAAGTTTACCATTGTCAAATGGATACCAAAAAGACCAGTGTCTTCATATACAGTACTAAATGCTGAAAATGATTGGATTTGATCATTAACCTAAATTATATAGTAATATTAATTTCTTAGTATGCACACATCAAGCAAGCCATGTCGATCTTTGTGAGCTCACGAATAAAATGGAAACACGTATTCATTAACCTAAAGAACAGGCAGCCCCTCACCGTTCCTGGATCCGCGAGCCGATGAGGAGGACGATGTGGCGGAGACGACGAGCTTCGTCCCCCTGGCTCCCCTCCGCGCGGCGCCGGCGGCGGAGAGGGGCTGCGAGGGGCGACGGGCGGCGGAGAGGAGGGAGAGGGTCCCTCGGACAGCGGCGTCGGTGGCCCGATCTCGCCACGAGCAGGAGGTTGCGGCGGCGGGGAAGCGGCGCTCGGCGGTCGCCTTCCTCGCGCTCTCGCCACGAGCAGGAGCCCGATATCTATCGGAATAAAAAACGGACCACTAGAGGCCTGAATAATTTTCTGGGTGTAAATGTGAAACCGACGGAAATGGGCCGGCCCAATACCGGGCATCCAAACAGTAATTTTTGGCCCTATCGTTTTTTCTTTGTGGGCTGTAAATTACAGGGGTATTTGGGTCAATACCGGGCTTCCAAACAGGGCCTTAGCCTGATAGGCAGCCCAGGCCCGTGCTGGCCTATATGCAACTTAAAATAAGGTGATGCTTACTTTTGACTTTTGAGCTATAGATTTGGAGAGGCCGGACGTAAAAAAAATCAGATATGGGCCAACACACGACCCAACCAAGTGCACACCAAAGTAGAATACCGGACCACAGCTTACTGCTTAACAATTATGCTACTAACATTCCCTCAAAAAAATAGAAAAGATGACGAAAATTGTCCTGGTAATAATACGAATCAATCAATTATGATGCGGAAATTGCTTTCCATACACATTAAATGTTGCTTTTATGCAATTGTTATCACTCCAGTGCAACAACACCCAGATAGTCTTATTTCTCTCCATGATCGCGTAACACGGTAACACCACCAAAACAAGACCCCGAGCTGTAATGCCAGGTATTTCAGTGTCAGACTCGGAAGTATCCGGCCATGAAATGCTAATTCCAGGATTGAACAGGAGCAGAGCATATGAGATCCTGCTTATGCTGCAAAGTTGTCCGGTTTGATGTGGGCAACCGCGAAGAGAAGGCTATACCAACTTACATCTCGATGGTCCTTCCTGATAACATTGCCGCCAGAAATAGTACAAACGCGTGTAACGCCGCGGAGGAGATTTTACAGCAGAAACGGAACAACATTCCCATCTTGAGAGCCGAGACTTCGGGGTTCCGACTCAGGGTTGTAGCTACTGCTACTTTGGAGCATGGAAGGCATAACCGGGGGAGGATCAAAGCCGTCGCTAGAGAAGTTTGCGATGAAGACTAACGGAAGCCATACTTGTTTGGAGCATTGAGGATGAGTCGCTGGGGGATTAGGAACTACAGGCAGGGCAAGGCAGAGGATTTAGATTTTACAGAGCGGCCGGCGGCGGTGAGACTTGGTTAGCAAGCCGCGGTGCGCGTCGCCGTGTCCCCCTAGGTTAAGCGACTTCGGGTGGCCGCTGGGGGCCGGTCCTGACCACCGGCTACGGGCCAGGCCGGACCACTATTTGCCCTGTTTATACCCTGAGAATGTTGCATATCTTTTCTGAACCAAAACCATCCATGCATCTTCCTGCTGCTTTCATGTGTTCTATCAGATTTTAGAAAACGTACCACATGGTGTTAAGTTGTGCTTTAATATCTTCGTAAGGAGAAAAACTATGTACACTAGGCCATACGTAAGGCTTGAATACTCTTTAGCGCCTCTGGTGAATGAGTTTACCTGGGCCTTAGCCCAGTAGTAAAATCGTGAGCAAGTAGCAAGCCACTGAGATACCAAAAACTACTATGTTCATTCTTCCAATTTATAAGATTTTGTGGTACTTTGGAAACCCAATTCAGCAACATACCGGTTAGCAAAATAGACAAATTTCTGGATCCGTGACTTTGTGAAATCTTTTAAGGATGGCCGTTGGCCCGATTCGTCCGTTTGGTGTACCATGCGTATCTTCGGCGTGCTAATGCTTGTACTCCGTTGTTTACGACCATGCACTTCGCATCCGGTCTGCCTCATCAATTGAGGCTGATCTGCTGAGGTAGCATTGTACCATGCAGTAACACGAGTCCATCACCAAAGTATCAAACTAGCTTCGTGTGAGGTCAGTTCCCCCTGAAAAGTACATCCCTCTGATAGCAGGTTCCAGGACTACTCCTAGCTGACCTGCTTTGCTTGTTCGTTGTACTAGCAAGTTGGCACCACATTCACGTGTGGTACTTACCTGTGGCAACCTCTGATCAGGACAGAAGAGATACGCGAGCTTTGCTACCGGAAAGAATGCGAAAAGGCAGCATAGATCTTTCCGAACCGGGAGACCGGCCCGTCCATCGTAGGCACCTATAATGCTGTCATTAGTTTAGTAGCTCCCACAAGTGGCACTTACTTTTTTGTCACTCGCTTTTTCAGGTAGATCATCACGCTTTACAATGGAATGATCACCTAAAAGAGACTCCAACTCCACTCCATTTTGATCTGCCCCATGATTCAGAAGATACCCACAGAGCTGATGTATATGTCATGTCAAAGAAACGAACTCACGGATATAGGGGTGCCCCAAGACGGCTCTGCAGCTGGACGCGTGCAACTGTCCGTTTCTCTGTAAACCATATCTGTTCATTTCTTTCACTTCAACTTTTTCCCCAATGTACACTTTGATCAGGAACCTTACAGCGCGTATGTGCATGCACATGGCAATCCATTAGCCATATATTACCATATATCTCTTTCAACTTAACCTACCCCCAAAAAATCAAAGCCATCTTTTGACAGGTAAAAAGGCCAGAAAGAATGTAAAGAAAAAGAAGAAAATCCTTTCGGTGCGATGCATAACCAGCCAGCCCCAGCTACGAATCGATCGACTTCTAATGCAGCTTTTATCTGTCTCATCATTATACCCGTTCTGGCCTGGACAGTATCCTGGTGTAGAGTATGCTGTTCCAGATGTCTGGCACGCCGGGGAGGCACCAATGGATGCAGTCGGCGTAGGTGGCGGGGTCGGCCTGCTGCTCCGGCGTGAGCACCTTGCCCTGCCGGATGGTGTGCACGGAGGTGTGCCCGTCCTTGCGCCGCTCCGACATGGTGGTGATATCCACGAACGTGATAGGCACTCGGGGCGCCGCCGTGCGGGAGATGTTGGACGCTGCGTGGAACATGTCCCAGTCCGTGCCCAGCCATATCGGTCCGCGCCAGTTGAGCAGCGGCATCGTCTCCTTGGCGCACCGGATCCCGTCAGGGTTCCCCCAGACCTGCGGACTGTCGAAAAAGTCCATCAGAACTGAGATAGTACTTACTTAGCCAAGTATGTGTCAACACAAAATTGTACTATAGCTAATGGTAATGCAAATTCGATTGACTGCCAAGCTTGACAGGTTCCGGTAGTGTAGCCAAACTACAAAACAAAAACAAGTTAGTAGAATTTGCGATGCTCTGAGAGGATAGTCTATTTCTTAGTGTCTAAATTTTATTTAACTCTCGGTTATTTTTGTAAATTTTTAGATTAATATTCAATAATCATTATTCCAACCTCAATCTAGACTAAAATTACAGTAACATTTTATTTAAATTATTACATTTTAAAAATTATAATTTTAGGTTAAATAATATAATTTAGATGACTAAGATTTATATAAATTTTAAGCACCTTAGAATTAGAAAATCGGGGGAGCAAACGCTACCAGATCCACACTGTCGTGCAATCGATTACTTCTACGCCCGGTTCTAATATTTCTTGTTGACCATTTCTTTAACTGTATCTTTCGATGTGACATGCCTCCAACTCCAAGCTAGGTGCTTCAATCGAGGACGCAATCCCAATGGAATAGTCAACAAGTTCGAAATCGCTGGACACGGCAAGCAATGTGGCAGCGATAGTTTTTTAAATATTAGATTGAGGTTATGTATCTTTATTAAATTAAATACTATAATTTTTTAACTATTTGCAGAACATTTAAATATGAGGTATAAATTAGAAACATTGCACTAAACTAAATACATCACTAATATTTTAATAGATAAACGTTTTAAAACAAATTATCTTGAAATTAAAGACTGATATAGTGAAACGCTGGGAGTAGAGCTAGTAGTACTCTCTCGATGTAACAGGCTAGTGACAACTGACAGCATAGGTGAACCTCATTGATTTGTTCATTCGCGAGAAATCTTTGGCAGTTTTGTCTAGTTATTCCGTATCTTCCCACATACACTACTGAAGATTATCATTGACTAAAAAATACTCGGACAAATCAAAGTGGTTTGCTTCACGGAAACTAACACATCGATCAATTTCTGGTTAAGTCATCCCTTTTCCTACAGCTTTAGGGGAGCTTTCGTAAGGCGTCATCCCCGGGCCATGCTTATCATGTACTTATCAATGCCTACTGTTTCTGGCGATAGGTAACCAACGCAACCTTTCTGTCCGACCCTTCTAGCAGAACTAAATCTGGTTAAGCGGGGCCAAATTCATTATTTATGTACGAACAGAACAGGTCTATGTGTGATCTAAACTGTATCTTTTCTTGCTAGGCTAAGCGTCTTTTTTATATGAAACGCAGCAACCCTGCTTTTAGTATATTACGAAGGGAGTAGTCGAAAAACAATTAAAGTGAAGATAGGATAGGAAAGAGGTCACTATTCTACTCTAATCTGTACAAGAGCGTAAGATTTCTCACGGCGGTTCAGACCATCGCACGCCGCGCTTCTTTACAAAGGATAAGCTCTGCGTAGATTTTGTTGCAAAGCTGCGGCGCGTTGAGACTTTCTTTCTTGAAAATTCTTACATTATGCTAGGTTAAATACTACAATTAATATACATAGATATCTAGTTGATATAATAGTATAATACTAAGAGGGTGTTTGGTTGGGCTTTTCAGCTGCAGCCCAACCAAACAGCTAGCTTTTCAACAGTTTTTATCAACGGTAGCTGTGGATTTTGCAGTGTAAATTCAGCTGTTTGGAAAAGTTACCTTCTACCAGCTTTTTGTAATGTGCTGAAGTTTCAGTGCTCATTTTCTAAAATGCTGTAGATAGTTTAGATTAACCAAAAGTCATGTATTCACTTTCTCACAGCCACACAGATAGCCAGTCAATAATAGTTTTGTCTATAGCCACAATTCAATTAAATAGACCCTAGAGAACTTCATAACCGAATTGCGTCAAGAGAAAAGCTTAACTTTACATGCAAATGATAAGCAGGAGCAGGTGATCTGATTTGAATTCATCTTCGACTTTTAATTAGCACGAGTAATAATCTGGCAACTTGTGCTTAATTAATGTGCTCTCTATTCGAAGATCCTAAAATTCTGGCCACGGGATAATCTCTCGAAATGACCGATGCACAATAATCAATGCACTCGTACTTTCTCTCCCACATCACAAGCTACGATACGTCGCTGATCATCATCGTTGGTACATCATGGACGGGATTCATTCAGCACGGAAGCTTCCGTCTCGGATTCATGCGTAAAATAATTCCATCTCCCATGTGAGCGGACAGGTACGCACAAGCGGCACAACTATATGCACACCCGTACATGATACAGTCCTATCAAGTGGGGGTACTCTATTATCATTAATTTTTGAGAGCGCTGCTTGGACAACGCCTGTAGCAACTAATCGCTGGAAAGGAACCTCTTCTCGTTGGACGTTTGCAGAGTACCAAGTCCGTTTGTGTTGTGACGCACGCACATTTTTCGCCTTGTAAAGTGGGACGCATAGAGAACTGGAGAGAAGTAGATTCCACCCAAGTACCGTCTAAAAAGACGCGTTCATCATTTATTCATAAAATAGAAATATAAGATGCATATATTTTTTAAATAATACGTAGATTATATAATACAAATCGATACTGTTGAATTCATAATTTAAAATATTTTTAAATAAAATATTAGTTTAGTATCATATAATTCACGTATTATTGAATAAATTTTTAGTTAAAGATAAAATTTAAAAAATATGTGTACCTTACGTTTCTAGACGGACGGAGTACTATTTTACAGTACAGTGGACCTCAGGATGTCCATATTATCTCTTTTCTTTCTCTGTCGCTTTTTCTTATCCTCATCTCTTCTCTCTCTTAACAGTCCCACCTTTTATTCTCTTTTCTTGTATTGGTTATCGTGTGAGGTTGTTTCTTAGCTAAGAAACAATTTGTCCTACTCACCTATATTTTTCTCTTAATTTTTTACCTCCCTCTTTCATGTCACCTCTAAAAATTAGCCCATATGACTGTTGGAGATGCTCTAATGGAGTACTTTTAAGCTTGTTACTAGTCTTGTTCTACCGTGGTTGTAGTCATTGTTGCATTCCCTATGGCTATAGATCATTTTTCAAAAATGCTATACATTTGTTTAATCTGATATTTTTCTTTTTATAAAACAAGTTTTATTTAATGAAAAAGATGTTCCTGTCGCATAGAAAAATATTTCTATTGCACGAAATTATTTACACAAAATATCATAATGCATTAGTTTAAAATATTTATTACATGTGTTATAACAAAATATTTTATCACATAGTAGAAATATTTCCACAGCCGTCCGATCCAATATCGAACGCCGGATCCCTATACCTGCCTGTGCTTTATTCTAGCCCCACAGACATACTGGTTGAATGTCAAACCGTGTGTATCCTAACTGGCTCGCTACGATATAACTGTATCCGTTTAACAAATTAAGGGGGTTATTATATACTGCCGGATCGACCACGCAGAGGGTTAAAGAGCGGACGGGCAACGTGAGCCCATGTGTTCCATCCATTATATGGTAGCGATGTAGTACTAGTCGCATCACACCAGTGGTGCACGTCTGTGCATCTAATTAAGATTCACGACCTGACTGCTCGAAAGAACATATCACGGAAGAAGCCACACATAACCTCAACCATCTCTCACGGCCTACTACTACTACCGGAGAATATTCCATGACGCCCCCAAGGTTTGACATTTCCAAACTCCGATGGCTCTCCGAAGACAACGACCACTCGGCTCGACGCGATGCCCGCATCCGCTTGGCCTGGAGCCCCGGGCGACTCGTTCTGATCCCCATTCTGCCACCGGAAACCGACCGTGCCGATTGCGCCCACTGCACCACCAATCCATGCACGTACAGTTTCCCTCAATTGGCGTGGTGCGTGCATCGATCTCAGTCTTGGGCACCGGTGGTACAGACTACAGACGCACAATGCGCACCACCCGCTGCCGGCTTCGTCTTTTTGGCAGAGCGCCACACCATGCGTGCGTACCTTTTGGTGTGCAAAATTTTCGTGATCTTGGCGTTTCTGCAGTCGCACGCACGTACACGGGAAGGACTAAGCGTCTAAGCTGCACCACTAACTGACAGCTGGCCAATTATGCGTACCTACTACGTGCGTGCCTTGCTCGATCGAATGACATTGCTTTTGTTTATGAGAGTATTTCTTGAACACGACGGAATGGAATAGAAAACTACGGAAATAAGTAATCGGAAATAGGTAACTGGTGGTGTAGGCAAGGTACCTGAGGTGAAGAGGGGACATGCTCATGAAGAAGACGGACGTGCGAGCAGGGTCGATGTTTTCGTTCACCCAGCTCGCCCAGGTGGTCAGCACCTTCCGGTACGCCTCGATCCTCACCACTTCGTCATGCTCCTCCCAGTTCTGCCCGGCCGGTCTCCTACGAATCGATCAAGATCACCCCGAACTTGCATGTTAGCGTCGTCGCGGTTTATATCAGCCACAACAATTAAATCGGGCATGTTTCGATTGACCGCACGGCACGGCAAGAGTCGTCGGCAGATGCATGCACATACTTGAGTTTCATGTTGAGGGTGTTCATCCACCAGATGTACGTGTTGAAGACGAGGTAGTCGACGCCGCGCCAGTTCTCGGCGTGCGCCGCGATCGCCTCCGCGTTGATGATCCGGTGCTGAATGCTGTGGATCTTGGGGTCGTCGGAGTTCGATTCCACCAGGAACGGCGCCCAGTAGAACTCCACCGTCGCGTTGAACTCCTGTTAACGTTGATCAACACGAATCAATGGAACAGAATTAAGAAATTGGGGCATCTGACCTGATCAGAAACAGGCAAAAAACAGCCGTTACAACCCAGAGAAATGCGAAGTTGTTGCACCTAGCCGCCACCTACACGTCATATTTGATAATGGCTGCTGCTTACAGTTGCAGCAGCCGTGGGCCCCGGCCCCGTCCCCCGGCCAGTTGGCTAGCTAGCTAAGTTTATCCTTCACGGCACGAATCTTAAAGAAAGAAAGAGAGACGGCGTCGTACGCACCCAGGCGTGGAAGATGACTCGCTGGTCCTCCCATGTGACGTACTTCTTGTCCGGCGACACCGCCGACTGCACCAGGCACACCATCGACTCCCATTGATTCCGATTCAGCGAGTCCCCCACGAACATGAACCGCTTCCCCCGGAGCCTCTCCATGAACAGCTTCGCGTCAAACCTACAATTTTAGAAGAAGAGACTTGCCGTTCATGCATGCACCTCCAGCTATTTCAGGCTTGTCGCCTGGGTCTTCAAAACGAGCAACATACTGCTGGTATATGTTTCTGCTGCAAATTAAGACGTGTATGCATGATTTTGTGTGTGTGTGTTTGTGCACCTGGGCATGGAGCAGTCATTGGGCTGCCACCGCCACTTCTGATAGTTGTCGTCGCGGCGGCCGTTCTTCATGCACGTGACCTGCGACGTGAGGAACTGGCACTCCTCCTCGCGGTACAGCGGGTAGCTGGCGTTGTCGAACACCCACTCGCCCTTGGACAGGTCGCACGTCTCCGGCACGCTAAGCACGGCCGGCGCCACCGTCTTCTTCGCCGCCCGCTGTCTCCTCGGTTTCTTGGCTTTCTTCGGCTTCTTGACGTCCTTGCTGGGGACCTTCCGGATTCCCTGTGCCGTCGCCTTCTCCGTCACCGCGTGCTTCGGCTTCTCGTCGTCGGGCGGCAACGACGCGGCGGCCTTCTCCGGAGAAGAGATCATGTCGTGCCGCGGGGGAACGACGTGGCCCCCCGAGTCGACGGTCGTCGGCGTGGACGAGGGCCCAGCCCGGGCGAGCGGCTCGAGGGTGACCGACCGGATGTCCTCGCCGTACATGATGATGACGAAGATGACGAAGAAGACGCCCGCCACGTAGACCGGCAGCCGCCCGCCCTTGCGGAGCGACGACACGGTGTGCTTCGCGCCGAACGGGTCGAACGCCCCGCCCCGGCACCCGCGCCCGCGCCCACGAGCGACGACTTGCGCCGCCCAGCGAAGTGCATGGCGCCTGCAGCTAGCTTGCTGGTCCCTCGCTCTTGGTACGTGGGTTGGCTCGATCGTTCGACGAGAGAGAGAGAGAGGCTAAGCGCCTAGCTCGAGTGGCTTTACTTATGGATTGGAGAACCAGCCGGGGTCAGAACCGGGGGCTGAGGATTTGTTGAGGGGATGAAGCCTTCTTTTCTTCTCTCTCCCTTCTCTTCCTTGGTCAGGCGTTGAATGAGCAATTAATTTAGACGAATGGGTGGATTGTCCAGAAGGATTTTATTCCCTGCCAATTCTAATACTCAGAGACTTGGCCAGACGAGCCATGGAGAAACGTGGTACAGCACGTCAGTGATGGACTACATTAACAGTCCTACGTATATACAGCACAACTATTAAACAGTACTACCAATTATTCTTCCACAGAATATTAAAAAAATCGTAATTACCATAAATTTATTTTTAGCAGAATCCATTGTGGTGCATCGGATGATCTGTATTGTCCTTATGGTCAGCGCGATAGCTTATGGACAGATTGGCTTAATGGGAACAGAGGGCAACATGCATACGCATTACACAACTACGTGCTGATGTTTAAGATGAAGCAGTCGGACCTTGATTTCTCGCGTTTTCTTTATTTTGTGCTTCCGACTGCTAACTACCGGTTTGAGACTTCTAGAACTGAGGAACTTTGCAGCGATTATCAACCATGATTTCTACATTATGATATGATACTCTCGGTGGCTTTCTCTCTTCTAAATGAAAAGGCAGCCTGCCAATTTTTCCTGAAAAAGTAATAATTTTGTGACTATGCATCTGGCTTGTCGGTTAAGGGAAAAAATGAGCCGGAAGAAGGGCTCCCCACGTGTATAAACTTGATCAGAGTTTCCAAAAGGTGGAACGAGGAATTCAAACACAAAAAAGAGAGTGCCTATCTGTAAGCTATTTGAAAAAAAAATACATCTTATTCACTTCCTTTCAATCAATATCTAACAATCCACGTTCCCACCTTATTCTATTTATAACCTACAAACCAAAAATCACAGTATCTTTATACTAAAATTGTACACTTTCAATATTGTGATTTTAGGCTAAGTAATGGCCAATTTTAGGTGACTCGGATTTTCAAAAAATTTAGACAACTGAGAATTAGCAAATCTGAAATTGTTTTCTAAAATATTTTACTAATTGCAACAAAAGAAACATTTATACCATGGCGGTTTTAAATATTGTTCATATTTTCGTCATCAGATACAGTTCTTCTTGTATCTAAAACTTATCACCTAATTAATTAGGACCAGGTCAACAGTCTTCACCACAGGAAAATCTTGATGCGTTTTGCACCACCACATACCCGTAACCAATTTTCATTCCCCTGACCTTGTATCTGATTCAGTTCCACTCTTGATTGATAGTTCGATTTGTGCGTTAACTGTATAGCATATTTGGAAAGTTCCATCAACCAGACTACTACTAGTAGTACTGCATATTGGGTCGCTAATTTGCATTATTAGATGGCACGGCGACCTAAAAATTATGTATTCTTACGCTACAATGGAATGGCATAATAGTTCAGTGATTCCGCTAACTATTGTCGCTTCTCTTGTGAGCCATCACCGAGGCCGTGGAGCCATACCAATTGAGCATTTAAGCCTGAATGCTGGGGTGCTGTCCACTACATTATATTGCATCAGTGCTTCTGTGTGCATATGCGACATTTGACTCAGCTATTTTGGATGGCTTATCTGCACCTAATTAAGGCTGAAGATGCGGAATCTGCTTGTGAGGATACCATTTTCACTGCATTGTCTTTGCTCGGTCATCTCATGAGTCGCGATTACTTCGAGGTGCCTGTGAGGTGTTTTTTACTTCGAGGTTTTGTGCAAAAGGCCGGGAAAATAAGAATCATTCAGTCGCGGAGATTAAGCTGTATTAAACTGCACAACATCTTTAGGGCAATGTTTTAGCTGTGTTACTAGGAGAAGGATGTGTGCAATTCCGGCGGCTTCGGAGCACACATTTCTCATCTACTTTTATCCGTACTGTTCCACAATTTCTCATAACAGATTTGGTTTTCATTCTCCCGTTGAGTTCAGAGGTCAGACGTCAGAACTAACAGTAGGATCAATCGAAGCAGACATGCACAAGACCGTGGTGCATATATCTTCTTCGCCTGCCCTGGTCGAGCACTCAAAACCTGACGACGAACTTGCTGCGTGAAGTGCCAAGCATATGTTTCCTCGGACAGCAACCCGTCGAGAATCTAACGCAATCATTTTGAGTTAAAACTGCTGTCAAGTCTCATCAAGACCCGCAGCAAACATGACAACTTCATGTTCGTTCGCAATTTCGCTAGACGCCTTCATCGAAATAAAGAACCGGCTCTGCTTCTCAAACTTGACATAAAGAAAGCCTTTGACTCTGTTAGATGGGACTATCTGCTCGAGCTCCTCCAGAAATTGGGTTTCCCATCTCGGTTCAGAGACTGGCTTGCGATCCTTTTTTCAACGGCCACCTCTCGCGTCCTGCTTAATGGTGTTCCTGGCGCCCCTTTCACCCATGGTAGGGGGCTTAGACAGGGGGACCCTCTCTCGTCGCTTCTCTTCGTCATTGCCATCGACCCGCTCCAACAACTCCTCAGCTTGGCAACTGATCGTGGGCGTTTGCACACTATTAGGGATAGGGGAACCAACTTGAGGACATCTCTCTACGCCGACGACGCGGCAGTCTTCATAAAGCCAATCAAAGAGGATGTGGAAGCGCTAGCGGACATCCTTATGAATTTTGGAAAAGTCACGGGATTGGTTGCAAACGCGCAAAAAAGTCTTGTCGCACCAATCTGCTGCGCTGGGATTGATCTCGATGACATCTTACAGAGCTTCCCCGCTGCAAGAACCGCCTTCCCAATGCGTTACCTAGGGCTGCCCCTCTCGGTGAGACGACTAAAGAGAGTCGACTTCCAATTCCTGGAAGACAAAATCGCGGCGAAATTAACGACGTGGACTGGAAAGCATCTAACCAATGCGGGTCGAGCAACACTTGTCAAATCTGTCATCATGGCCCAAGCGATTTACCACCTTACGCCCCTTGATATCCCTGTGGGAGTCAAAAAGAACATCGACCGTCTAAGGAGAGCTTTCCTCTGGACCGGGACGTCAGCTGTAACTGGGGGAAAATGGAAGGTCAATTGGGAGACTGTCTGCAGACCAAAAGACCTGGACAGACTGGGGATTTTAAACTTGGACAAATTCGCGAGAGCCCTTCGACTACGCTGGCCATGGCTCGAGTGGACGGCACCAGAAAAAACATGGATTGGTATGGGCAACCCGTGCGATGAGATCGACATGGAACTCTTCTATGTGGCGACTAACATCACGATTGGAAATGGCCTCAAGGCGAGCTTTTGGAAATCAGCCTGGCTAGATGGGTTAAGGCTTAAGGACTTGGCACCGACCATCTTCGCTGCATCCAAAAGGAAAAATTGGTGCGTGAGCAAGGCACTGGAGAATAATGCCTGGATCGCCAACATTAACACTGGGGAGTTGTCGATGGACCATATCGCTCAATTCATCTTCTTATGGACAAAGCTTCAGCACGTCATCCTGAACCCGGTCCAAGAGGACACCATCTCTTGGCGCTTCACCACTTCCGGGTCGTACACCACTTCCTCAGCCTACGCTTTACAATTCAAGGGTGCAACACCAACCGCGATGAATTCCATGATCTGGAAGGCTTGGGCTCCGCCCAAGTGCAAGTTCTTCGCGTGGCTTATCGTCCAAAACAGGGTCTGGACCGCTGACCGCCTCCAGAAGCGAGGATGGCCAAACTGTGGCGTGTGCCCTTTATGCAGGCGGGTCCCAGAGTCGGCAGCCCATATGCTCTTCCAATGCCGGTTTTCTATTAGAATATGGAATGCCATCAACACGTGGATCAGTCTGCAAGACTTTTGCCCAAACTCTTGGACGGATATCAGCTCTGTCAAATCCTGGTGGTGCAACGCGGTCTTCAGTGTCGGCCTTCCGAGAAAGGCCATGCCGTCAATTATTATGCTGGTCTGCTGGCACATCTGGAATGAGCGCAATGCAAGAATCTTCCGCAACACCTCCACCATGCCGCCCATCTTAATCGACAGGATAAAGAATGACGCCAAAATGTGGGTCATTGCCGGGGCAAAAAAAACTAGGCACCATAATTCTAGGAGAGTAATCGTTGTTTTCTCTTGAGGCCTCTGGCCGTGCTGTAATCACCAAAACTCTCTTCCTTAATCAATGAATTGAGGCAAGCCTTTTGCCTCCGTTTCAAAAAAAAATAAATTTGCTGCCACCACAGTACAGATCCAGTGACAAGCCAGTTGTCACGCTACTCTTAGGCCGTCGTTATCAGGCAGTGCCATATTGTATCGGTTTCTGCCGCTCCTGTGATCCCCATTAACACCTTAGGCGCCTTATCGCCGTTTGGTCATCTGCCCGAATGTAATTTGGATTGTCCAAAAATCTTCTTTGCCATAACAGCGATGTTCCTGCACCGGCACTTTTAGAAAGATGGAATTTTTCCTCGGCTTGGAAGCCCAACCCGTGGATGAGTTTGCTTTCGCTGTGCTCCCGGACGCGACCAACGCTGGTTGGGACAAATCAGAGAGCGATTGCAGCTAGCGAACGCCAATCTCCGTCTGGGCAAGTAGTACGAGTGGAATCGTGAGGAATCTGAATTGCTTCTCGTATCCCAGACTGGTTTTTCTTTTCTTTGGTGGGGGCGTTAACTGTTTCCCCTTGTGCTGTTCCAATGTTCCATGGATGGATCGAGAGGCCTCTGCTTTTGGGTTTGCTCTCGACTGCTCGTATCTGATGTAGCGGAGACATGAAGTGTTACACGGAATAGATATGCTTCCGTTCTAAGGATGGGCGAGTGGATTGCATGACCGTGTCTTGTTTTATTTCCTGTAGTTTTTTGGTAGACACTGGCGATTTCTGTTTAAATCACGTTTCCGCAGCTCAGAAATTCCAATCTGTTGGTTTCAAGATCATGTCTGGACCCATCATCAGTTCATCACACAGAACTACAGAAGAGAAATCAGGGCCGGCAGGCTAATCACGACAATAATTGATCGTTGATGGGACAGAAGCGGCCAGAAGAAGAGAGTTGGGTGGGTTAATTTGTAACCGTCTGGATGAAACCTGGAGCCAAAACGCACGGCCGTTCGTAGACGACACGGCCTCCGTCATGCTACGGGTTGGAAGTGGTCAAGGACCACGAACGCGCGGGTAGGCTTCCCAAACCGCGCGCATGAGCGCAGATGGGTCCTTTCAGCTTCAGCTAGCTTTCAGCGGAGGAAAGACCTAGCTGCCTATGTATATTGGCTGCACGTGAAGATCTGGTCCGTGGTCGCGGTCATGCCCCGAATCGATCAAACCTTTCGCGACCTAGAAAAGGCTGATACATGATGGGATTTGTCTAGCCGGCTTTCTGCCTTAGAGCAACAGCTGCGCTAGCCGGCTGCGGTTGCTCGAGGTGTTTAGCTTAAGCAAACACGGATTAAACATGGCGCGTGTTTCTGATTTGGGGTATTAAGCAGGCTCGTTCGGCTGTAATGCAATAGTTGGTACCTTATAACTTTTGCATGCGTCATGTAGCCCTGTTTTAGTGTATAAGCTCAGTCTATAGTTGCTCGGAACTAAAATGGAAAAGGAGACACTTTACGGGTATGCTGACATGTACAACGACTGATCTGTTGCCTGAAAAATGAAATCGCTTAAGATCCAGGGATGATAATGGAGCTGTGTTTTGCTTAGTACTAATCTACTAACGAATCGACTTGACGCTCCCAATCTAATCTTAACCGATGTTTGGGGCCTTACTCGGTCAATGGGTCCCAGCTAGCTTTGATTAAACCTATAGCCCAAGTTCACAGTTATTTTTCCACGACTACCACTCATATATATTAATTCACCCAGCCGCCTTCCATCCCGATCTAATTCTCCCTTCGTCCCTCTAGTCACCCCTGATCCGGCTCGCCGATCTAGCCCTCCCACTGTTCTCTTCCTCCGCCTCTCCCGTCGACCCCTCTCTCCGCCTCTCACCATCCGCCTCCCATCGGCCACCCCCCAATTGCCCGACACCACCCTTGTCCTTCGTCTGCCGACATCCTTCCCGGCCTGCCGTCCCCAACAAAGCGCCTCCCGTGTCACGTGATCGTCGGTCGGCCATCGTCCTCGATGCTGTGCAGCACATAAGCTCCTCGACACCGCACTGCACCTACACCGTGATGCACCGGAGCTCGCCCCGTCCTCTGGAGTCTCACCCTCGCATCAGAGCTTGCCGGCCAGGTCCACATCTGCCCCAACACAAGGGTCAAATTATTGCTCTTTTTTTTTGTTGAACTTAGGTAATAGTTGCTCTTAAATTGCACTGATATCAAATATGAATGCATGAAAAAATTGATGAGATGATAGTGTAAAGGGAAAGTGATGAACTTAGGTAATTGTGTCAACTATGAATGCATGAAATTTTCTGCACTGATCTCAAATTAGGATGCATATATGCTCTGTTGTGTGTATGCACAAAAAATGTGATGAGATGAATGCATTGCAATGAGATATTTTTTTTCATATTGTATATGTATGGTCCATTGAAGGTAACATGTATGGCAGTGAGCCATTCTTTTTATGTTGTATGTGTATCATTAGATGAAGGAAACATGTATGGAAGTGAGTTTTTTTTTAACATTGCATGTGTATGATCAGATGCGTGTAGTGAGATTTAAAAAAAATGTTGTACGTGTATGATCGTATGCATGTATAGTCCCAAATATGGAGCAACATATGATATGGTGTTTGTGTACAGTCAACGATTATTTTTACATGACATAGAATTTTTAATTCTTGCAATTTATTTTCTCGCTCAATTCAGTCAAATGACTCAAAAGAATGATATCATTAATTAAAAAATCAATAAAAAGTCCAAGGGTAGTACAGACTTGACACCATTCACCACATATAATAAGCTTATATTTTATAAACCGTTTGGAATAGGACACAAGCTTCTCAGGGATTCTTCAGACCAGACCTCTTGTGGACAACGAAGTTTAAGCTAGCTTATGTACAAGCCTAAACTATTTGAAAGAGGGCCATATCCTACCAACAGAATAAATAAAAATGTAACTCTTAAGTTGTGGTGATAAGATGGCCTAAGGGCAGTGGCGGATCTAAAGCAGCGAACGAGACAAGAGTTTGGAAAACAAACTGATACTAGTACTGCACACAGCAAACAAATCTGTGGCAAAGTGGGTAGATTGGAGTAGGCATCCCAACAGTAACGATTTGAATTAGAATGCTCATAGCAAAGAAAGGACCAGAACAAAATTTTGAGTAAAGTCAGCAAGTTAGGGTTCATCACCAACAAAAGAAATCAAATAGAAGTTGGATGGATCTCCACTCCATGCCAATCCAGCAGAGCGGACAAGGAGGAGCAAGACTACAGGAGAAGAACTCCGGTGGCATCGGTGGAAGAAGGTCGCTGTGCGTCAAATGTTTTAGCATTTTGCTGCCTCGTTGCGAGGGAAAAGGAAAATGGAGGAAGAGGGTAGGGGTCGAACTAGAAAGGGGATGGGCAAGAGTAGGTGGATCGAGAAGCTGGGTTGGTGAAGAAATGAGCCAAAAATAGGATTTTGTGTATTTTTCCAGAGTTCCCCTAAAACAAAGAAAAGTATATTTTCCCGAGAATTCTTGGGACCTGCTTGGGGAGAGAGTACTGAGTATTTCTTCCACTTATAAAGGGCTCATCTGGTGGTAGCATAATTGGTTGTCATGCAACAAACTTTTGGCCATTGGCACCGGATGCTTGGTGTGTGTGTCTCGGCTCATCGACAATGAGTGAGTAAATATTAGAGAACAACAATAATTGGAACAATGGTTACGCAAAACCATAACTTTTGGATTTTTTTCACTTAACCACAACTACTGGGGTAATTGTTCTCGCCAAGCCCAAACAGTTCACTTCAGTGTATTTGATAGTGTTTCTGATTTATGTGGGGCCCGCATGTCAGTGCTCACGTGGCAAAGTGAAGCCTAGCAGCTGCCATTTCACCATGCCATGTGGATCAGCAATAACCACTAACTCGTACCACATAGTCAAGGCGCTCATCCGCTCCTCTAGTGTCCCACCGATCTTGATGTCGGACATGCCATGAACCATGTTGGAATGCACAAACGAAGCTGTCGACGATTGGTAAACTGCCGATCTTACGGTAATCGTGAGACAGAGATATTCATTTAAGGGTAGGGACCCCTGGAACCGTTACTTGGCAGTATCGGGGAACACAGAACACGATTTTTATACAGGTTCGGACCTCTCGTGGGATAATAACCCTACGTCATGTTGGTATATATTGAATCTCGAGTATCTTACAAAGGAGTATGTTAGTGGCTATCCTAGATGACATCTAAACCTAATCGGGTCCTTCTCCGAGTAGATCTGGATGGCTGGTGGAATCTTCTCGTGGAGACTAGGACTCAATTTCCAAAGACTTATGGCTTGTGTATGGCTTCGATTCTCCCTCTTTTTTCTCCCTTGGGGGGTCCTCGAGTCTTTTATATAGTGGATAACCCGTGTCGTAGAGGTCGTGGATATCTTTAACCTGTCATCTTTAAACATAGGGATTGACTTCCTAGTTTAAAGATTTCCTTGCCCTTATTACGTAAGGACTCGTTATCCCCTAGATTCCTATGTTGTTACATCAATAATTCCAAATATCCCGGGTATTCGTATACTGACCTGCATACGGTATTAACGTATTATTCATCATCATAAGCCTATACCGTGCGGATGGGTCACTACGTGTCATACCCTGATTTTTCTAGAGCTGAAAATTAGGGTCAACAAAAACTTTTTGTGCTAGTAATAAAACTTAACTAACTAAACCTAATTAAAATCTTGACGTCTCCCCATAACCCCCCTCGACACATGTGTTCGACCCCTTCTCGTATCTATCTCCTTACTGGTTTAACCTGGCATCCCCGGCGTACTACAAACGCCGCTTATTTCTTCCGTACTAGAATTCTTGCGTGTCTATACGCGCTTATGCCCACCCTATTTCTCCTTCCAAGCTACTGGTCGAAACCCTAACCTGGCAAAATGACCTGAGCCTACCCGCCTTACTTGATTCCTTGCATATGTACTGTACTACCCTAATCTTCATCCTTTTAACTCGTGCGCTAAGAATTTGCACAAGTATAAAGGCTTCTATTTCCCAATGCGTCGTGGCAGCCCTTCTGCTCTTGGCACCTACGCCAACCATTCGAACCATTGGCACCTACGCCAACCATTCGAACCATTCCTCAACTCTTAGTTAACTTACACCTTTCAAAGTAACCCGTATCCTCTTTTGCTCTATAACTGAGATTTGTCTTTTCTCTCATCTTATTGGTTGTAATGGCATGCCCTCTGAAACAACTGTGTCGTATACAAATCAACGGGGTCATACAGGTGCATGTTTACGAACCTTTATGTGACAATTAACCATCTAATCCCAAAATGAAAATGCAAATTCAGTTAAAGCCTATATGCTCGTAAAAAAAATCATAAGGAGGTAGCTACCTAATCACATTCTTAACCTCTCCAAAAACCACTTTTGAAACCAGCATCATTGAGGGATTAAAGCATTATTCTAAAGCTGATAATCTGAACCTATGATCATGCAACCTCTTGGCGTCGTTAAGTCCTCTTAAACCTGCGAATACCAAACCCTCCCAGTGACAATTTCTGCCACGGCAAGCTACCTCACCTGCAAAGTCAAATTTGAGCTGGGGATGAGTTAGGACTACCAGCAGTTACTCACTACTGATCTCTCACCTCTTGCTGCCACCTTCCCTGTGCAAGTGCCAAGCATGACTCCATTTACAGCTCCTGCAAAGTTCACTGCCCTCATGGACGGCACATGGTGCCAATGGCCGACCTATCAATTTCAACAGAAAATGGTGTCAACTCCTTGCCGTGCAACAATAGCACCACCCATGTGCTCATCTTCCCCGTCTGAGCTTCCCCTTCCTCCATATGTCATCATTCCATTTTTCTCCACCAACTAAAACTAGCACCTAGCTTCTCCTCCTGCTACAAAATCGGCACGAGCTCCCTATCTCCCTGTGGCTCATCTCCATTCCCTAACCCTCTTTTCTCTACCGCCCGAGCTCCTCATATCCTCTTGCTGCAGCTCCTCCCTCTCTTCTTCCTTTCGTCCAGTTCAGAGCAAGCCGATCCACCCCCTCCCCCTCTCCAAGCGCCGAGCTCGCTCCTCCTATTCCCCTCTAACTCCTCCCTCTCCCCACGAGCTCCTTTAGCTCTCCTCCCCATCTCTGCTCAGACCTCGCTGCCGGAGCCGCCCCAGACCTACCAAGGCCCCGGTGCAGGACCGCACCTCTCGCTACCAATCCCAGCAGCCCGAGCCACTGGCGAGCTCAATCGGAAGGCCACCACTACCACCGGGCTCGCCCTAGCCGCCATGCACACCAGCGTGCCACCACCGCCACTGAGGCCACCGACCGAGCTACCCCTCGCCACAAGCATCGGCTGAGCACCACCATGACCGGCTGGATATGCCGCCCCTTTTCTTCTTCGCCTCCGGCCGTGGGCTTCAATGTCGTCGCCACAAGCTCTCAGCTTGAACTCAACCCTGCCGCCAGCTCGTCTTGGCCGCCGCTGCCGTTGGTAAGTTCCATTGCCGGCCCGCCTCTGCCGCCGCACGGGCCACGCTCCTCCCTGCGCAGCGCCATGCCTCCCCGTGGCATGGCATTGCCACTCGCCGCCGGTCACGCCCCCTACGGCACATCACTACCAGCGGGACTTCCCCGCCGTTGTTGCTCGGGTGGCCTCCGGTGACCGCCACGGCTCTAGTCAGCCTTCTCACCCGGCGCCGTCCGCTCCTCGCCGCCTTCCCCACCGCGATGCGTCGCTCCGTCATTTCTGCCCCAGCACCAGCTCGGGACTCGCCTCCGTTCCCCAATCGAGCCCGCTACCGAGTGCCTCACCATCATCTCCCCACCACCCGCGTCGCTCGCTGGTCCCTGTAGGAGCCGATGCGCGTCTCTCTCTAGACTGCTCGCCCCCCTCCTGAGCCACGATGAAGCCCGAACCGGCCTCTTTCCTTTTACTCCCTAACTGTCTGTTCCATAACACATATCGAAATTCCAATTATCTTAAATGGGAGCATAGTAGATTTGGTAACTTAAGTTCTTTTAAGAGTCTAATATGAAGTTAGATTGAAATAACAGAGAGGAAAATGTATTTGGAAAAAAAATCGTATGAATTTCAGAACTCAAATCAACTCAAATGGAGTATAGTTTGTGTGCATACGTGTTATAGTTGTGTGATAATTCCTTGCAAAAATGGTACTAAATCATGTGTGAGCTATAGGTTCCAGTACACCTTTAATGTGAAAATCACGAGTATTCAAAAAGCATTAGGATCAATAAGCATGTGTAAAACCCTAACAACATATACATTATTACATATAGCTATTCCGCGAAACACTTTTATTTCAATCATCTTTTCTCTTTTTAAACCAGGTAATTCATGATGGGTCCAGAGAGCATTTGAAATCCAGATCCTTTTCAAGCCCTGTTGCAAACTTAAGCACCCTCTGGACTTGACCCCGTCTTAATAAGAGTTTGAGAACCTAAAAGCCCATGCAAAAGTTGCAACTTCGTGAAGCCCTAGAAACACCAAGGGTGCTTTATAACTTGCTAAGATAAGTATAGGCTTGATATGGTCGTAACAATTCCTAACTAAACACCCTTCACCATAACCCTTCCCTTCTGTTTCAACAAAGTAAAACTCTAACGAATGACCGCATAACACGCTAGATGCTAAAGAAACCTTAGTTCAGCAAATTGCTCCTTGATCGGTACCTTCTGTAGAATAACCTAGACGGGCCCGAGTCAATCTCCTACAAACTTCTCAAAATAAAAATTACCCTAACCCGCCATAAAGTTATGATCTTGATGCCCTGGTTCTCTACTCGTTGTTATTTGGTTTTCGTTTGCACCCCCATTTATTTGGTGTTTTTCCGACGTGTAGTTGCAACGCTACGGTACCTCGCCAGAAGGAACCAACGCATTGCCGTATCCCGACCAAGCTTCAGACAAAGGCTAATATCGCCAGGCAAGCTCTCTACCCTTGATCATGTTGAAGCCCAAGTTT
Source organism: Stipa capillata (assembly GCA_019208055.1). Taxonomy (NCBI): domain Eukaryota; kingdom Viridiplantae; phylum Streptophyta; class Magnoliopsida; order Poales; family Poaceae; genus Stipa; species Stipa capillata. The sequence goes on along the minus strand of JAGXJF010002372.1, from coordinate 340,710 downwards.
ACGAAATGAAAGTTTGTTTACGAAACATGCATGCTATGTTTTACGACCTGTTATTTTATGTAGAGAAGTTATGACCGATGCTTAGCAAACCCTAACTCGACACTGAACTCCTTATCGCCATAGAACTATATATCCCGAGAAATGTTAACGGAAACCTAGGGTAGAAAATGTACTTACTCGGCTTAGCCCTGCAGTAGTAAAAAGTAGGTTTAAAAAAGGAAGGAATACTCACAGATTTCATACGGTGAATAATTGAAAAGGGACCGTCGTGTCCGATGGCGTATGAAGGGGTTGGGATATTTTACCAAACGAGGTTTTATTAAAACCAAAACAAAAATGGAGAAGATTTTGATCCGGGTTGGAGATGAAGGGGGAAAGCAGGAAGCCTGTTATATGTGAGGTAATGCCCGGCATGGTTCTCGTTGTCCGTTTACGGACACGGTGCGGAGTCCCTCTCGGATCACATAAGGACTGAAGTTAAGTGCCGTTTGGCCAAGTCTAACCGTACGTCCACATGTCCTTTATGGGAAGGACTTGACCTAGTACCCGGGCTGAGACTAGCATGAATCCGTAGGCAGTGTGAGGTGTGCAGATGAGGTTGTAGCCTCTGTAGAGAAAGATCCCATTGGAGCGGGGTCATGTTCGCCACAAAGTTGGAACACCAACCTCCTTGTAGCGATGTTACTGACTCAAACTAAATTTGGGATATGTCCTTCTGGCGGGTTCATTGATAGGTTTACTCTGGTGAAGAGTCTCGTTGTAATAGCTCTGTTAGTATACGTCGCGAAGTATACCCAGGGTGACCTACATTGTGTGGGTAAAGCCGTACCACCTCTGCAGAGGGTTAAAACTATTCGAATAGCCGTGTCCACGGTCATGGACAAACTTGGTTGGGCCACACTATAGTAGACTTACTTCCAAAATCAAAATGGTTATGGGTTTAAGGACACGATCCGCCGTGTTCGCCGAGTAACATGAAAGCTTCCTCGTCGAAGCGGGAGGAGAGAAGAAGGGATTCCCCGTGGTAGCGGGCAATCGCCAATATCCCCGTCGTAGCGGGTGAGCACATGACTCCCCGTCGGAGCGGGTGATTTCAAGGTTTTCCGCTGAAGCGGAAAGCACAGGTACGCTTCTCGTTGTAACGGGAAGGGGAGTGTAATCAGATGCTTTGTCTCGTGATACCGAGGTAATTTACGAAAACTGCTTTTAATATCTATTTACGTAATTCGCCTGCAAACTTACATTTCCGCACAACATGAGACATAGGCTAGAGCTCGATTCTTGTTATACCCATGCATGCATATATCTGTGAAAAACTCCCTGGCAGAGAGTTTGCGAGTACATTCAATGTACTCACCTGGCTTGTTGATTTGGCCAGACAGAAGGGTCAACAGCTCGAAAGCAATGACGGTATCCGCGAAAGCTAGGGTGAAACCCCCAGTCAGTTGCCTATCGGGAACGGCATATTGATGGGCCACACCACTGTTTGATCTCCGCTGCAAGATTGTAGCCGTTGCGCTAAAGGTATAATTATTCTATCTCGAAGATCGGTTTTGTATCATATTCTAATGAGCACGTGTATGATCTTGATATACAGGTTAACTTGTGTGTACCGGCTACTGATCATGGGATCAATACAGTAAATACAAGGGCTTATCCGGCCTTAAAACCGGGTATGCCACACTACAGCCGCATCCTGGAGGGATGATGGTGAAGATGTAAGCACCGCAGGTGGAGGTGCCGCACTGCTAGTGGAACTCCGTCTTGGAGGCGGTGTCAGTTGGCATGCCGTAGTACACAGAGCAGAGGCTGAAGGTTGGGGTGGCAACGCAAGGGTACAATGAGGAGCTGGTGGAGGCTGACAAGGTAGAGAAAAAGTGAGCTCGGTGATGGAGTACGAAGAAAGGGAGAGGCATGCATTGGCGAATGAGAAGGTTTGCGGAGCCATTGGCAGACGGTGAAGATTATCAAAGGGATTCCATTGAGTACTGCTAGCCAACCCGCACTCAATGGAATCCCTTTGAGAACTTATACATCCAGTGGGGCCACGTTTGACCGTGTTTTTGATATGTGGGGCCCACATGTTAATGGTGGCATGGTAAAGTGAAGCCCATTGCTGTCCCCTCACCGTCAGTCAGCACCTCCGCAGCCTTCTCTTTCGCCAATGCATGCCACTCCCTAAGCCTCTCCCCTTCCTCAAACTCCATCACCCACCTGACCTTCTTCTCCACCTCCTCAGCCTCCACTAGCTCCTCATCGTACCCCTGCATTGCCACACCGACCTTCAGCCTCTGCTCTGCATACTGCGGCCAGCACAATATCGGCACCTCAGCCGATGCCGCCTTTAGGACGGATTTCCACCCACAGTGTGGCACCTCCACCTGCGGCGCCCACATCTTCACCACCAATCCAGGATGCGGCCTCTAGGATACGGCCGTAGTGCCCCCATGATGCAGGCTTGGTTTGTGCGTTCTAGCACTGTGTGCGGCATGTCTGATGTTGGGATCGCTGAGCACTAGGAAGCAGAGGAGCTCCTTGACTCTATGGCAGATGAGTTAGTGGTTATTGCCGATCCACGTGGCATAGTGAAGTGGCAGGTGCTAGGTTTCATTTTGCCACGTGAGCATTGGCATGCAGGTCCCACATGTCAGAAACACCGTTAGACACGCTGAAGTGAACAATTTAGGCTTGGTGAGAAAAATTACCCAGTAGTTGTGGTTAAGTCAAAAAAATCCAAAAGTCCATGGTTTTGCGTCACCACTATCCGAATTGTTGTGGTTTTCTAATATTTACTCATAAATTATTGATCAGTTATGACATGCGCACCGGGCATCCGGTGCCGGTGATCAGAAATTTGTCACGTGAAAACTATTTGTGTTGCCACCAGATATCCCTTTACACGTGGAAGAAATATCCAGTCCTCTCTCCCCAAGCAAGCCCAGGAATTCTTGAAAAAATACACTTTTCTTTTATTAGGGGAACTAAACAAAAAATACCAAAAAACCCCAGTCTCGGCCCATTTATTCGCCAACCCAGCCTCCCGGCCCACCTACTCCTGCCCATCCCTTTTCTAGTTCGGCCCCTACCAGTTTCCTCTTCCCTCGCAACGGCGGCGGCAAATCACTCAATTTTTTTAGGCACAAGGACCTCCTTCCACCGACCCCACCAGTATTCTTCTCCCGTAGTCCTCCTCCTCCTTCTCCGCTCTGCTGGACTGGCCTGGAGTGGAGATCCATCCAGACTTTGATTTGATTTCTTCTGTTGGTGATGAACCCTAACTTGCTGATTTTTCTCAGAATTTTGTTCTGGTCCTTTCTTTGCTACGAGCATTCTAGTCCAAATCGTTCCTTCTGGGAGGGGTACTCCGATCCACCCAGTTGCCGCGGATTTTTTGCTGTGTGGTAGAGTACTAATATCAGTTTATTTTCCAAAATTTTGTGGGGTTTAATTGAAATCCCATTCCCCACTTTACAAGTAGTTGTGGTTAAGTCAAAAAAAAATCCAAAAGTCCATGGTTTTGCGTCACCACTGTCCGAATTATTGTGGTTTTCTGATATTTACTCATAAATTATTGATCAGTTATGACATGCACACCGGGCATCCGGTGCCGGTGATCAGAAATTTGTCACGTGAAAACTATTTGTGTTGCCACCAGATATCCCTTTACAGGTGGAAGAAATATCCAGTGCTCTCTCCCCAAGCAAGCCCAGAAATTCTTGAAAAAATACACTTTTCTTTTATTAGGGGAACTCCACAAAAATACCAAAAAACCCCAGTCTCGGCCCATTTATTCGCCAACCTAGCCTCCCGGCCCACCTACTTCTGCCCATCCCCTTTCTAGTTCGGCCCCTACCAGTTTCCTCTTCGCTCGCAACGGCGGCGGCAAATCACTCAATTTTTTTAGGCACAAGGACCTCCTTCCACCGACGCCACCGGTATTCTTCTCCCGTAGTCCTCCTCCTCCTTCTCCACTCTGCTGGACTGGCCTGGAGTGGAGATCCATCCAGACTTTGATTTGATTTCTTATGTTGGTGATGAACACTAACTTACTGATTTTTCTCAGAATATTGTTCTGGTCCTTACTTTGCTACGAGCATTCTAATCCAAATCGTTCCTTCTGGGAGGGGTACTCCAATCCACCCAGTTGCCGCGGATTTTTTTGCTGTGTGGTAGAGTATTAATATCAGTTTATTTTCTAAACTTTGGTGGGGTTTAATTGAACTCCCATTCCCCACTTTAGATCCGCCACTACCCTTAGATCATGTTTTCACCACAATTTAGAGAGTTATATCTTTATTTCTCTACTAGTATAGTGTACCAAGTTTGAACTTTTGAATCACTAGACCAATAAGAAATCTGGACCATTGATTAGTGTTAATCGGACGGCTGCAATAGTTGGGATTCGCGGCTACAGTACCATCTACAGTATGCTACAGTACCGTCTACATTACCATCTATAGTGATCGTGAACAGTAAATAGTAACCATTTACAGTGATGTCTATAGTACTTATAAACAATACATAAAGAATACTCAAATATGCGTAGCATGTACCAATTATTAGTATATCTTAGTCCTCCAAACTACAATTTGATATTAGTATTATGTTAATATCTATAATTTAGTATAATATTTAATTGCAGTATCTACTGTGATATCTTTTCTAATGCAATTTGGATTTTAAATTTTTTACCTCGCTAATCCAGTAGCAGCACTACCAGATCTAATAGATTTTATTTTAATAAGAGACATGATCCACAAGTTTGAGATGGAATACATGGTCTCCAACTAATTAGCCACAGAAGATCCATACTCCATAAGACCAAAAAGAAAGAGAAAATCGGGTTAAGAAAAAGCCGCCTCATGTGTCACGGCGTCAGTCGTCTCCTCTCTACCCTACCTCGCCGCCTCCACCGTGCACCTCCCACCCCGCCGCCCCCTGCTCTCCCCGAACGCGCGCTCCCTGCTCCTCCCAACGCGCCGCCTCCCTGCTGCTTCTTCCAGCCCCGCCGCCCACCCCGTACATCTCCCCTGCACCGCCCTCCCTCAACGACGACACCAATGGCGGCACGTCGGTGATCCAACGGCGACGGCGACAACATGGTCGAATAGCGATGGTGAGGACGACGGCGTCAACGATACCCGCGGTATGTTGCTCCTGTTTTGTGCGTGTAGCGAATCAAACAGCGAATCAGGGGAGCGCTTTATTCGAACCCCGATCTAGATTGATCGGGATCGGGGTTCGACGATGGTCTGAATGAATTCGGTAGCTATGTACTGAAGCCCATCCCTAGACTGATGAGTTCTTATTCTTGTACTTGTAAAATAGTTAGTGTTAGGTATGTATGTAAGACTTTTATATATATCCCTTCCAATAATGAATAAGCTGCATAGTTGTGAATAGCCAAAATATCCCTCTATCTAATAGTTAGAATTATGAAATTTTTTTAATTTCATTTTCTCAGTGCAGGCATGTGGGTGGTGTGGGTAACACACACACACACACACACATATATATATATATTAGTTTTGCCCAACAAGCACCCCTTTTATCTTAGTCCTGTGTTCGCCACTGCTTGTACCATAGAATCATTTTCTCTCTCACCTCCGCAGCTTCTCTGGCATAGGCTCATGCCGTTCCCAGCAGGAATCTCCTGTGAGTATCGGCGTCCTTGAGCGATCTGTTAACAAATCTCCTACATTCTTGTTCTGTCTGTCCAGATGAGTCCTGAACCCCTGATGGTGTGTCATGTGATTCAACTCTGCTTACAACCTGATTTCAAGTATAGCTTATAGACAGTTCGGTGTTAACAACTTGATTTACTTCACATATTTCCCCCTTCATTTTGATATAGCTGCTGCAAGAAAGATCTTGGTGGTTCTTGAATCTTGATTTTGCAGTTCTACTGTACCTTATTGGGGATGCTTACAATTGCTTGTTACGTTCTTGCTTGCACAAACTAGTATTCTCTCAGTAGGATATAGATCCGTGTGTATTACATGTATGGTTATTGCTGCTCATCGGCATTGTGCAAATTGGTCATGCAGCGTTAAGGATAAGCAAGAGTGATCTGCGCACTTGGTGAAATGCCTTGTTACTACGACGTAGATGACATCCTCATGGAGGAGGAGGTAACCGTGCTGGTTTTATCTTCTGTTTCTTGCATCTTGTACAGATGGGCTGAATCCGTTTCTACTGTAACTGCAGCCTATTTCGGTTGTTTTTCAAGTAAGTGCAAATGGCGTCGGCCTGCTAGATCCTGGTGCTGAAAGAAACAGTGTAAGTGGCTGTGCATTGACTTTTGTGCACTTATGTTTTAGTGCTACGTTATACCTGGTCAACGCAACTGTCGGCAATTCTTCCTCTGCCTGATTGTTCTTGAACGATGTTGTTTGGGAATTTATACACTAGTTAAATGGTGTTTACCTGTTATACATGTATGTAGTTGTTCACTTTTATTTGTTAATTTGGAAGGCTTGGTGATCTCTTATTTCCTGTCTGTTGTGTTACATAATGAACACCAACTGGGAGTTTGGATGCTTTGTGTTGTGGACACTTTTTCTTGCCTCTGGAAATGGAAACGGGGGATTTTCTTCTGAAAAGAACAAAGAGAACTGCTTATCTTCTTTATGTTCAGGTTGAAAAGGGTGCTAAGGTGGATCTTCCATTTTGGCTTGCGCATGGTCTGCTCTCTCTGGAACAAGCAGTGTCAATCAATATACCTCCTTGCTTCACCCAGAAGTAAGTTCTTCATAATCTGTTTTTGCTTTGCTGGTATACTGGATACAATTACATGGAAGTTCCCGTGGTTCCTGTTGCGTACTTTGTTGTCCAATGGAGTTTATCCTAGAGAAGATGTATTAAGGTCACATCATATGCTGCAGAACTCGGAAGGAGATCCAAGCTGACGCAGCCTGTGTTGATTTGAGGATTCGTTGCCCTTACTTTTATGAGCTAGGATGCAAGATTGTTCCTTTGTAAGTTCGTAAATTACTTCAACCACATACTAATAGATTTCATGGTTTTGTTCTAGCTCATTACCTTTCTGTTTGGAAAATTTTTATTTTCTCATTAGAAATTTTATGCACGATCTTTCTCAGAATAGGGTACCCTCTTCTTATTTTCTCATTAAAATGTTTATGTACGATCTTTGCAAAATTTTGACAATCCTTACACATGCTATAATGTTGTTCTGTTACAATAATCTGGTAATTGTGTAGGCATACAACCCTGCAATACATTATTCTTCCGTCATGTTTGTTTCCATTTTTTTTAAATGCTTCTGTGTCCATCAACAATATAGCTTCATTTTTATATTTAATTAAAGAGGGATTGTGCTCTTATACTACTAGCACAGCCATGAGTTTGCGAGAATAACACGGAGTGTGTCAATGACTCCATGTGTGACAGCCCGATGGTATTTGGGCAATCATGGCCCTTAGCAGTGGCAGTGGATTTTGGCAATCATGGCTGTAGCATTGGTATTTTGGCAATTTTCTCTTAGTTAAAACAGGAGGAACTGCTGTAAGTTCTAGTAGCAGTAATCTTTGGGGGAAAATGCATTTATATTAAGTGTACTGTTGGGAATAGCACAATAGCTTGAATAACTCAAGTGCACCACTGTGAATTGTAAATAGGCAATTTAGTTGACTGTTTGCAAATAGAAAGAAAATGCAGTCATATGGTTTTCGTTACTGAAGGTCCAGACTAGCACAAATGCTTTTAACCACAGTCACAGTCTGTCCTGATCTCACTTTAATCAAACTAAGTTCAAATTGGTGTTTAACACAAATGATTACTTCCATCAAGTGATTTCTGGTTGGTCTAGTCTGAACTTTCGGCCTCATGATTGGAGCATATTCTACAGTTCTAGTTTGGCACTTGGCAATAAGCTTCCCTCTGTCTGCTTCGACAAGTGATTGATAATTCGTAGCGAGGCATGCCTGTCTTGCTTTAATTCCCTGATTAGAGTCTACATTCAAGTTGAAGATGCCCTGCGAGAGGGAGTCCTCACTGCTGTTGTCACAAAATTTTCCAACTTCAAATGTTGTTATGTATTGCCTTGGTAGTCCGTTCAATGAAGTTAGGGATCCCACGAATTAATTATGTAGTGATGTCTGAACATCTTAGATATTATTATCTAGTGATGTTCTGAAAGCCTTTAAACTGAAGCCAATCATTTTGAAGTGAGCAATTAAAACCAGTTAATCAGACGAACACAATATTTGTCTTCTCCACCACTATTAATTCACAATAAAGACCAGATGTGCTTTTGTTCGCAGATGAAGAACAATTTTACTAGGTATGTGATCTAGAAATTCAAAGATGAATTAAGGGATCAGATATGGTGCATATATAGTAGCAGATCCAGTAATGAATATGACTATAGGACTTTAGGAGTAGGGATGGATAACAAGCCAACTCGGCTTGACTCGACTCGAACTCATTAGGCTCGAACTCGTTAAGCTTGAACTCGCTAGGCTCGTTAACTCATTAAGAAGCTCAAGTTTTTGGAGTACTCATTAAGTTCAGGAGTTTCGAGTTTTTTGTCCACCCCTATTTAGAAGGCAGTGCAGATATCTAAGCTAGATGTCTAGACCTTAAAGTTGGGTGAGATAGGGGTAAAACCTAAAGTTGGCTACAGCACTGCACATATAGTTGCTGTATTAATGCATTCTAGAATAACCGGATGAATATTAAAATTCTTAAAATTATAACAGGATTGCAGTTTATTTCTGAATTAAATTATCTTACTACATAGAGGTCAACCTTAATTATATTTCTCAGTGATTTATGTGTCTGTATGGTTACATCGACAGGGTGAGTGACAAGAGCATTGGCCAGTTCTTGCGCTATGCATTCACCAGTAGGTACAAGGAGATACTAAGCAAGTCGCACAGCTCTTCCACGATGACAGTGCCCAAGTTTGCTTCACGCCTTACAAAAGAAGAAGCTCAAGGTACAGACATCTCCCTACTGCACTTACTCATTCCTCCATTTGTCTTCCCTACAATATCAACTACTATTACTTGGGTTAACTTGTTTCCTTTCGTCATGAAGTGTTCGAATCTGCTAGGGAATCGATGGCTGCCTTCAGGAAGTGGCGTGTTGGGGGTGCAAGGCTTCAGAAGGCATCCATTCTTGGCAGGAAAAGGAAGACACAACTGCCTGATGGGCCTTCTACCCCTTGAATTATGCGTACTATGGAATGAGAGCACTTGAGCAACTGAGCTGATGTATGCACGCTGATTGATCTGGTACTGTAAGGGACTAAGGAAAGAAAAATAAATGTGATAGCGTTTCTGGTCTTAGATCAGACATCTATGTATTTTAGTTTGGTGCACCTGATGTTGTCTGACAGCAACTCTGATCTGTTCAAGCTCTATGGGCCTTTGCAAATGTATGAAAGATACAAGTGTCTCATGCAATGCAATCTATGAAATTTCTTGTCAAATGTTATCATTAGTCGGTATATGAAGGTGTAGATTAAGTTTGGGGGAAGTTGTGCATTCATGATTGTGCGTGGCTTCTTTTCTTTTCCGTACGTAGGTAGAGAAAGCTCTAATCATTTTAGTATTCCCTCTCAAAGTAAAGAACAGGAGCAAAAGCTGTGATTACTAGTACACGCAAAGCACATGCATACCAGCTACTCCAACCAGAAATTCACACGAGATTATAACTTCTAAAAGTATCGGGGTTTTTTCTTCAGTCTTCTTGCCACTTTTCTATTCCGTACTCCTTTTGCCACTTGTCTTTTCCATACTTTTTTTTTGAAACAGAGGCATAAGATTTGCCTCATCCATTAATTAAGAAGGAGTTAGAGTGATTTTACAGTACGCTAAATATTACAACAAGCCATTACTCTCCCGGCATGATTTCACTCAATTTTTTTGCCCCCGCGAGAACCCAAAGTTTGGCCTCCTTCTTGATGGAGTCAAGGATGACGGTTGGCGGAGCGGACTTGTGTCGGAAGACTCTAGCATTTCTTTCATTCCATATTGTCCAATTGATTAGCATGGTGAGAGAGGCGATGGCCTTGCGCTACGGTATGTGGGCGCCCGACATGTTGATCCACCACTCTTTGATGGATCTCTCCCTCAGCCACGTGGGTGTGTTGATGTGGTGTAAATGAAGCCACTCTTTGACCATACCCCATAACCTCAATGTGAATCGGCATTTGAAGAAGAGGTGCGCTGCGGACTCATTTTCCCTTTTGCAAAGGGGGCACAAGCCACAGTTTGGCCACCCTCGCTTCGTTAATCTATCCGTCGTCCAAATCCTATTTTGGATGGCCAACCAAGCAACAAACTTGATCTTTGGGGGTGCCCAAGGTTGCCAAATCGTGTCTCTCATGGAAGTGCTTGTGGAGCCCAAAAACTGAGCATGGTAGGCGGAGGCTGCCGAGTAGTGTCCACTAGCCGTGTTATGTTGTCCTCCACTGTCCTCAATTAGATGGATGTCGTGGAGACAAGCCCAAAGTGTGACAACTTCACGGAGGAAAGCCATTGTCCATTGATCGGGGAGCTTTATTTTGTTGATCCAAGAATCATCCTTCATGGCTTCTCGCGTCTTCCAATTTTTCCTCGAGGAGGCCGCATAGATGAGGGGTGCGATGTCTTTGGGCTTGTTTCCATGGACCCAAGGCTAGTCCCAAAAGGGAATGCGAGCTCCATTTCCCACGGTAATGCGAGTAGAGGCGTAGAAGAAGTCTAGGTCCGTCGCATCACATGGGTTTCCCATTCCAACCCACATTTTGTGTGGAGCTTTCCACTCAAACCACGGCCAGCGTAATCTAAGCGCCCTTGCAAACTTCTGTAAGTTGAGAACTCCGAGGCCACCAAGGTCGATGGGGCAGCAAACGGTTTTCCATTTCACTTTACATTTCGCACTGGTCACTTTGTCGGTTCCCGCCCATAGGAATGCCCGCTCGATTTTGTTTATGCTGTGGGAGACATTCTGGGGTATGACAAGTGGGGTGATATGATAGACCGCTTGGGATGTGAGCACAGACTTTACAAGAACCGTGCGCCCCATGGTGGTAATATTTTTGCCCTCCCAAGACACAAGTCTTGCCGCAAATTTATCTTCAAGGAATTGGAAATCCACCCTCTTGTGTTGCCAGACCAAAAGGGGCAAGCCTAGATACTTGATGGGGAAGCAAGCCCTGGTAGCTGGGAAGCTTGTGAGGATATCCTCCAAATTTAGGTGCCCACAGCGGATAGGAACAACCGAACTTTTGAAGAAGTTGTTGGACAGCCCCGTAACGTCGCCAAAACATCTCAAGATGCGCGAGAGGTTGTCAATATCCCCTTTTATTGGGGCGACGAAGATTGCCGCGTCATCCGCAAAAGCGAGGTTCGGAACATAGAGCCACGCCCTCTAACCTTGTGAAGTAACCCGTGATGGGTAGCCAAGTCAAGGATGCGCTGGAGGGGATCAATGGCTATGACAAAAAGGAGCGGTGATAGCGGGTCGCCTTGACGAACCCCGACCATGCTTGATGGGGGGCCCAGCTACCCCATTGAGGAGAACCCTCAAAGATGAGGAGGAGAGCAAGGCGGTAACCCAATTTCGGAATTTTCTTGGAAATCCTTTTCTTTGGAGTAGGTCAAGAATGTACTCCCATTTGGCCGAATCAAAAGCTTTGCGGATGCTGATCTTGAATAGGAGGGAGGGTGTTTTAGATTTGTGAAGCCGCCTAGCGAAGTTACGCACATACATGAAGTTTTCGTGGATGCTTCTTTTTTTAATTAAGGCATTTTGGGCGTTCGAGACGATGTCATCCATATGCGTCCCGAGCCTAGTAGCAAGCACCTTGGCGATGATCTTGGCAATGGCATGGATTAGGCTTATGGGCCTATAGTCCGCGATGCCTTCCGCGCCCTCCTTTTTTGGCAACAGCACAATGTTGGCGGAGTTGAGCCATTGGAGGTTTGCCACGTGAAGGTTGTCAAACAGGTGGATCACTCTCATGATGTCATGCTTGATGATGTCCCAACAATGTTTGAAGAAGGCCCCGGTGAACCCATCCGGACCGGACGCTTTGTTACTAGGCATTTGGTTGATGGCCCCTCTCACTTCTTCGTCGGTAATGGTCACATCGAGACTTTGAAGATCATGGGTGACCAACTTGATCCCCTCCCAGTTAAAGTCGGTCAAGCTGGGGTTTCCTTTTCCAATGACGTCGGAAAAATGTTCATGGATGATTGTCTCCTTTTGATCATGGTCGGTGATCCAACCATTGTTTTGCTTAAGCCAGTGAATGCGATTTTTTCTCCTTCTTTCATTAGCCCTTCGGTGGAAGAATTTGGTGTTTGCATCCCCCTCTTTCATGTTGGAGATGCGGGCACATTGTTTCTTTCTCGCTCGCTCAACCACCGCTAGGCTAATGACCCTCCTTTTTAGTCTTGCACGAATGTCTTGCTCAACGGGGGATAAAACCCTTTCCTCTTGTGCAACATCAAGGTGAAGAATGATCAACTGTGCGGCGTGGAGGTGGAGCTTTGTTCGAGAGAACAGCCGTCTACTCCACTCGGAGAGGCGCATCCCCGTCGTCTTGAGCTTATGAAACAAACGTTGGTAAGGCTCGACGTGCTCATTTTCCTCGTTCTAAACTTTGGTCACCACCTCCTTGAACTCGGGTATGGATGTCCAAAAGTTCTCGAACTTGAAGGTTCGAGGCCTTTGTGGCCCTCGATCATCCGTGAGTAAGAGCGGGCAGTGGTCAAAGAGCGAGGATGAGAGGGCGTATAAAACATGGGAGTCAAAATGGGCGTCCCAGTCCTCGTTGCAGAAAACCGAGTCGAGCTTGCAAAGAGTGGGATTGTCTCTTTCATTGCTCCATGTGAATCTTCTATTTTGAAGGTGGATTTCCTTGAACCCACAACTTTGAAGGGCATCGCGGATGCGTTTTATTCTTCGATGGTTAACATTTCTCTTGTTTTTATCTCGGGCGCGATAGATTTGGTTGAAGTCACCCATGGCTAGCCACATGACCCCGCTGGGGGGTTTATGAGTGATAAGCTCGGCAAAGAAATCATTCTTTCGCGACGATGCCGTTGGCCCATAGACGGTTGTGAGTTTGAAATTTGTTTCGGAATCCCTTTAGTGCACCGTGGCCGAGAGACAAAATTTAGAGATTGTAATGTTTGAGACTTGGACAACGGAGTCATCCCATAGGAGTAATATGCCCCCTCTGGTCCCAATGGCTGGCCTCTAGGCAAAGTTGCGCAGCCGGTGACCCCCCAAAAAAGCGGCAGTGTATTGATCGACATGTGCTAATTTCGTCTCTTGGAGGCAGATTAGATGGCAAGAAGTCGCGGCAATAGTTTCATGCACAGTTGTACGCCGGTTTGGGCAGTTTAAACCTCTAACATTCCAACATAGACAGTTTATATGTTGTGTTAACATATTGAAACTGACGAAAGCCCACTGGCCAGCCTAGTGCTGAACACAACAAGCAGATTCAGGCTGTTGGGCACACATAGCACGGGTGCCTTCTCAACAGGACCCCAGGAACACAAAAAGCTAAGGATTTGTTCTAACATGGGAAACTAGGCATGCTCTAACTGCTGCGTAGCACAGAAACATCAGACAGTGGCCATCGTTACTATCTCTTCAAGGTCAAGTGCTCCTTCGCCTCCATGGTTCAGCAGAGCAGCTTCGATGGCTGTGGCATGGCTGTCATCAAGCTTGAAGAGCTCCCTCAGCTCAGAGATGACATGAGCTGGCAACACCTCTTTGAACTTGCGCTCAAAAGCGTCTAGAGCGGCTTCCGTGACGTCTTCGCCATCCCTGATGATTCCCATGGACCGGCAAACCAGAGCCTCTCCCTGTTTAACCACAGGAGCTTTGTGGCCATGTGCACGCACGTTGAGACACGCGCTCGTTCGCCGAAGGGAGAGCCCGACCGTCCTGCTGATGGTCATCCCCGTGAGCGTCTTGCGCCGGTCTGCGGGAGGCCGCGGCGGTGACGATGGTGGGGTGCGCAGCAGCGCCTGCTCTCGCGGCGTGAAAAGGGGCTCCAGGGCTGGTGGCACCACAGCACGACGCACCGGAGACGGCGTCTGACGCGGTGATGCGCTGGAGATAAGCGGCGGCGTGGGGGGAGACCTCAAAGCCCGGAGGGCGCGGCGGAGTCGGAGTCGGCGAAGGCGCCACCATGCTCGTCGGGGAGCAAAGGCTGGCGAGGATAGGGCTCACGGAGGAGGGTGTCGTCGCTACGGGCGCAGCCTGGTCTCGCTTTGAGCACGGTGGAGCGGGCAGAACCGACATGGGCGAAGGCGGCGGTGATGTGTGGGGGGGGTGAGGTTCTCACTGGATGAACGGCGGGCCACGTGTGGCGAGATGTGACGCACCGGACTGCGTCCTCTATTTGCGGACGCGAATGTGGCTTCCGCGCGCTGCACATGCACGGCGCTGGCAGAGCCCGATCCCATGAGCAACTGACGGCCATCTGCCATCGTACACGCGCTTTGATCCTGGCGACGGCGCTCGTTGTGCTCCTCAGGGCGTCCATGGTCACCACGGCTGCGATCCCGCTGCTCTTCCCGCGGCCTGCGGGAGAGACTGCGACGGATGCGGTCGCCCCAGCTCTGGTTGCCCCTGAAGCCGTTCCTCCCGCGGCGGTCTTGGTCGTCATGTCGCCAATTGTTGTCGTCGTCGCGGTCGCGCCTGTGGTGGTTGACGCGGCGAGAAATTCTTTCGCGGCGGTCGCGCGGCTTGTTCTCGCCGTCAACGATGCCCAGATGCCATTGGTGGCCCTTCGACACCACATTCGGGCCCTGGGTGGGGTCTTCATGGATGGCAAGGTGGAGGATCACCCGGTGCTCCAGGCCGCGTCGGCCGTACGCCGGCTCCCCTCCATTTCTCGCTGGCAATGTGATCCAATTCACCCATGGTATCTTGCTCGGACACACTGTCCACGCCCAGAGTCTGAGCACCTCCGTCTCGATCTTAAGTTTGGATGCCGGCTCGATGTAATCGAGCGAGCAACCGGAACCGATGGCCATGGCGACGGTGGGCTCGTCCCACGCGTGCAGGGGGAGCCCCTCCAAGCACAGCCTGACGTGGTGAACAAGGTCGACATTTTTGGCGTGCGCCTCGAGCCGCCATGGGTGCAGTTGCAGCCTCGTGGATCCGAACGGGATCTCCTGGCGCCGTGTCGCCTCTGCGGCGTGATGCTGGTGTATGAAGCGCACCAGGAAAGCTTCAGGGTAGTGCCGCACGACTGATACATCGGCCAGCAGTATGCCCAGGGCCTTGACAAGGGCGGCGGCGATGTCCTGGACGCTGGCGCGCTGATCATGGTCGAGCCACGCGACGGTGGTGTCGGAGGCGAGCAATGCAGCCTCCTGCTACATTGCTGGTGACGCATGGATCACGGAAAAAACTTCGGCCGGCCGCGAAGCGTGATCCCTAGTCCAGGCCATCTTCAGGGCAGGGGGCGGAGGGGCACACGGGCGAGCTTGGGGGTAGGGCGGCTCGTTTGGTCGAGGAGCTTGCTGAGGGGGGCGAGTTGCAGGAGCTCGGGGGCGCAGGTGGGGCGCCGGATCGTTGGTTCAGGCTCTCTCGTGGTGGCCGGGGCGGAAACAGCGGCGGCAGGTGACTGGATCCCTACACTCGACTTGTCGGTGGCGTGGCATGAGGCAATGGAAACACAGGTTTTTAAGCCAGCTGGGGGGAGGAGGGCGGGGCTTGAATGCGGCCGCTAGCAAAGCCGGCCGGCGCGGCCGCATGACGCGACGATCACCCATCCCTCCGCCTCTCCTGCCTCGAGCCCCGCGGCCGCCGCACGGTTTGGATGTGCCTGCAGCTCCTGCTCCCTCTCTGGACGGAAGCAGTCAATCCACCCACCGACCCGAACAACGGAGTTAATGCGGTCGCCCCTGGCAATCGATGGGAGGGCGGCATTGAAAGCTGCTGCGTGGGGGGCAGCGTGGGGAGGGGGTGCAACGCGCTGCTGGTCAGGAGGGGTTTCGGGGACGAAATCCACCTCATGCAGCGGCCGGATTGGGCGCCCTGGCGGCGGCGGGGAGGCCAGATTTCGATCCAGATCCGGGCCGGCCAGGCGCCGCGCCGCCGTGGGGAGCAGCCGGGGGGGGGGAGCCCCAAAAGAGCACGGGGGGTGCGGCGTGGTGGGAGGAGGGCTGGGGAAGGAAGGGGGATGGAGTGGCCGATGGCGCCGGAGTGGTGGCCGCCGGTATGGGCTTGTGTACTACGGGGACGGGGTCGCGGGAGCGAACCATTGGGCGCCTTTCTTGTTTTCCTCTCTTTTGTTGCAACTATGCAACTTGCAAGTCTACTGTCTTTTCCATACTTGGTCATGTAGAAAGGTAAAACATATGTTGCTTTCATTTGTTTTCCTTTTGGTAGTAGACTAGTAATATATACTGCCTTTAAAAGTATGAATTGGTGTGGTATACTTTTGATTTAAAAATGCATAAATTTCTTGTCAGATTTAACTTGGATCCTTGGAAATTACCTCTTAATTACACGTTTATGGCGTAGTTAATCCCTGATGAACCTTCTATTAGTTACCTCTTAATTGCAAAATTAAGGTTCACGATTTAATGTATACTTAGTGCTCGGTCTTTCCTTCGAGAGGTTTATGAGAGAAGAAATAAATTATAATGAATAACTTATAATTTAAGTATGATTTTTTATATATGTTAATATATTTCTCATGTAATATAAATTATGAGAAACCTGCATTGGATGTAGATGATTGCTAGTGGTGGTAGATGTCTTAGCGAATACCTGACTTCCGGTGCTCTACTTGAAAAGTAAAAGGTAGACAGACTGTGTTTGACTGTAACATATGCGTACTAACACTGTCACAATTAATCATCTCCATTTCGAGTAAATAGTAACAATGATCTATACTAGTATAAAAGGTATGAGTTTGACAAAATCTAAATAATCTTAACCATATATGCAATTAGATCCGACGACTCACGAATTAAGTTGGACCCTTATAAATTACCTCATAATTACATATTTAAGGGAGAGTTAAGGAATAGTTAATCTCCACTTAAAAAGAGTTAATCCTCCATTCCATTGCCTCCCCCCATGCTAGCTCATATGGCCTCTAAATGTCTCACGCCCAAAAATCATTGAAGGCGACGTGTTTCGGTGAAAATTTAGATGATACATGTTTTATGTTATACAGTATATAGTTACAAAATGTGTATTACATATACCGGATTGCTAGTTTTACTCTTGCGTCTTGCTTTTTCAACAACTAACAAAGAAACGATATATCTACATTTCAAGTACTCAGTGGCACTGCAACATTTGTTATACATATTTCAAGTGTGAGAATTTGGTATTGCAAGTCCGGCCAATAGGAAAGCTGTCTGATCAGCACGAGCGGCTGCTATGCTTAATCAAGGGTTGTATCGACGCTGCAATCCTATGAAGAAAGCCATACGGACATGGTCAATCGGTTCCCATATTGGTACGATCGGTTCCATTTCAATGACTCAATGGCTTCCTTGGAACATGAAATTCTACTAGCGAGGATGGCTCAATTTTCGGAATTGAAAAATTTCTCGTATTGGACCTCCTAAAACATGGTTTGTTTGCTAGGGCGCTCAGACGACTTCAAGGGTATGTTTAGTTTAGTTCCAAACCTACTCCACCAATTTGGCTATCAAGGTTTTGCTTGCTATGATTTGACCAATATTAGCACGAAAAACCAACGAGTGGGCAAAGTAGAACGTATATGTCAAGAATTTAAACGGCCATCCAAAACAAGATAAAATTTTGATCAGGACTGAAAAATTGGTAGAGTAGATTTTGTTCGAGCCTTCCTTTGGTGCATGTCGGCAATTACGCAAATGCTGAAATTAACAATACTAGGGTGTGCTTAGGCGATAGGGGTGGTGCTCGAGGCCGCCGGTTCACGTTGGCACCGGCTTCGGTGCCGGCAAAGCCGACGAAAACGGCGATGGATCGTGACCAGTACGATGCGGATGGGAATGAAGATGGGGATCGTGACGAGGACTTGGCGGATGGGAGGTTCAAGGACATCTCGCCGGAGTTGGTCCAAGAACTGCTGGCGATGGGCTATTCCATCGCGGAGGTGGAACAAACCACTTGGAACACAAGATGGCTGCTGCTGATCTGCGCAATGCCGGAAGGATCTCGAGTTCATCCGGCGACGCGGCTGTTGTGGAGGAGACGTTGCGGGAGGAGTTTTGGGGGGCGGCGGGTTTCCCGGATCGCAACTCGGTTCTGGCCCAACGACGGCGATAGCTCCGACCGCGAGCGCACGGTAACCGTCGGAGCATTGCTTGTGGTGCGCAGGGTGACGATGGCCAGAGTTCTTCATAGCGTCATGCTCGAAGCGAAGTCGGGAAGGCCGTCGACAACGTAGAGTCGTGCCCACGAAAGGCGACTGCGTGTTCACCAACTGCAGGAAAACCGTGGAAAGGCCCGATCCCGCATCCGTGGAGGTCGCCGCCGATGACGTTCAGCGATGCGTTGTCCCGTGCCGGAGGTGCATGCCGAACTGCAACGGATCCAGAGATGAGAACGAGGGAGAATTTTCAAATTTCAAACCACGCTACGGGTGGGCCGAGTCGAGTCTCGAGTGGGCCGGATGTGCGCAATGTTGGGCCATGCAGCGGCCTGCGTGCCCTTTTTGCACGTACCTGGCTAGGCACGGCGGCGGGGGATCGACGCACGTTTGCTGAGGAGGTTCGTCGATCGCGCGCCATGGATGGGGGAGAGGTTTGGGTGCCGGTGGCGGGAATCAGAGGGGTGGCGGCTTCGACAATCAAGGCGGGTACGGCAACCAGGGAGGAAGGGGCGGTGGCCATTTCCGCGGCAATGGTAATCTGCCCCATGGCCCAGGCAACTCGGGAGGAGGGGCCGCCGGTGGTGGCCATGTTGGTGGCGGCGGCGGCTACAACGGCAGCTACCACGGCGACTACGGTGTCTACGGTGGTGGCTACAACGGGGGCTATGATGGGCGCTTTTGGCCCCGTCCGCCTCCTGCCGTTTCAATAACGCGCGACCGGCGGGCGGTAATGGCCGCTTCGTGGACCGCGGCCGGCCGATATGCTGGCGGCCACGCATCCTGCGTCGCGCGATCCCGGGGACTCGGCTGCGGCAGGTGCTCAGGCGACTGCACCTGTGGCCGAGGCGGTCGGTAGTGTCGCGGCAGCACCTCCTGTTCCGGCTGCTGAGAACGCAGAGGGCAAAGGGAAGGCTGCGACGACTTCTGTTGACAAGACTTAAGGTGAATTGCTTTCGTTGCACTGATAAGCGTCACATGATTTTAGAACGCACAGCGGAACTTCTTTGTGATGTCTGTGACAGCACTGATCATGTCTCGGCTAAGTGTCCTCTTTTGAAGCTCCCAAGGCCAGTGGCTAATCTTTGTGGTTATGCGTCTGATGGTCTCGATCGGGTTTTACCATATTCCAAGCGTTGGTTCGAAGAGGCCTAAATCTGCATCCGGCAAGACGATGATGGTCACGGTAGCCGGCGGCCAGTTGACGGCAGAGGATGTGGTGGCCGAGCTACAACGGGTGATTCCGATCACGTGGGCATGGGAGGCAACGGAGCATAATCCGAACGTGTTCCTTGTCCCTTTCCCATCCAAGCTGGAGTTGCTATACCCTAGATTTAAGACACGGAGCTCTAGAACAACATGCATACCCTGGTGCAGCTACCCCCGGGGTAGGAAATCCTGTAACGTGGAACAAAACGTAAGTACTCCAAATTAAGACTATTACAAAATAACATGAAAGTGTATATGGAATATTTTACAATGGCCAGTGAACAAAAATTTATAATAAATGGAACAAAATGTGAGTTTTCATCGAACAATTCGTGACTATTAATTGCAAAACAATAAAGAAGAGCATATGCAATAATTCACGACTAAGAGTGAAACATAAAATTACAATAACTGGAACAAAAGGAAGTGTTAAATAATGCGCGAAGCATCTTCTTGACCACATAGTTATCGGTTATCTCTTTGCTTCCAAACTTTTTGATCTCATTGACAAGATTATTGAGACGAGTGTACATGTCGCTTGGCGTTTCTTGATCTCCCATGACGAAACGGTCAAGCTTGCCCTTCAACAATTCTAGTCTTGACTCCCGAACGGTCGAGGTGCCATCATGGATTTCCATTAGAGTGGTCCAAATTTCTTTGGCACTCTCAAGAGAGCACACCCAGTTGAACTCGTCTCCGCTCAATGCTCCAAAGATGGCGTTGATGGCTTGAGCATTGTAGTGGATGAGTCTATCTTCATCGGCCGTCGGGTTGTCCTCATTTCCTACAATATAGCCATTTTGCACTATCCGCCAAATGGCGGGGTTAAGAGATATTAAATGTATTTTCATCTTATGTTTCCATGATGCATAATGGGTTCCATCAAAATAGGGTGCTCTACCGGATGATCCACCAAATGAATGAGTATTATAAACATTTAGAGCAAGAACATTTTGATATGAACGAGCACTACCACTACCCACCCCCGAATCATCGTTCGACATCTTGGGCCCTCTAGGCGGTGAAGCCCTAATGAGAGAGACCTTGCTCTGATACCAATTAAAGGATCAAGATGTCGGCCTAGAGGGGAGGGGTGAATATGCCGTTTTAAATTTTAATCAATTTTAAGCTACTCTTGCAATACGTGCGGAAATTAATATGATTAACTAGCAATAACAACAATTGTATTGGTATGAAAGCAAGACCACCATCAAGATCAATATGAACAATATGATAAGTACTTACAAAAGAAATGCAGTATGTAAAAGGGACAAGAGATGTGTTGCCGAAGTTCGGATCCTTGAGGGGATCCTACGTCTCCGTTTGGGTAGCTCGATCACACGTGATCAAGAGCTGGCTTACTCTCAAGCCTTTATCCCTTGAGGACTCTCCAGAGTCTCCTCGACTTCTTCTTGGTGATTCTTTCCTCACGGAGGCGAATCCGGGCCTTCATAAACTTCCCACGACTCACCACACGGATTGGGAGCTCGTGAGCGACTCCTAACCATCTAGGAGTCCTCAACCTCCAAGAGTAACGAGCGCGTTGAAGTCGCAAGGAGGTGAACCTAGTGCTCAAAGAGATCTTGACCTTTTCCACTCAAATATTCAAATATCACTTCTTCTTTTTTCTCTCACAAAGGGTGGCTTGGGAGCTTGAGAGAGGAGAAGAAAGAACTCTTGAGTGTGCAGGAAAATGATTTGCAAAATGTTGGTTGAGGAGAGGGGTTTGGGGGCTATATATAGCACCCCTAAAATACTAGCCGTTTTGCACTGAAAACACCCATATCGGAACTTCCGATGTCAACATCGGAACTTCTAATCTGTTCAAATCAAACGGCTATTTTTCCCCCTTCGCTGCACAACTCACAGCCATATCGAAACTTCCGATACAATATTGGAACTTCCGATATAGCTTGAAGAAAGAATACAGGAACTCCGGTCCTTTCGGGATCATCGGAACTTCTGATACAAACATCGGAACTTCCGATTGTTCCGGAACGGTTAAAACACAGGCTAAACCAGAACTTCCGGCCCAATCAGAACTTCTGATCCAGAGAACGGAACTTCCGTTTTTTTAGAACACTTCAAACAAAGGTAGGCCCGGAACATCCGGCCTAATCGGAACTTCCGATCCATAGACCGGAACTTTCAGTTTTTCCAGAACCTTTGAAACAAGGGCGACTTCAGACCTTCCGGTGGAATCGAAACATCCGGTACATAAACCTGAACTTCCGATGCAGCAAATTTAAACTCATTTTTGTGTTCGTGGAGAATGATTTGCTCTTTTGAAATAAAGTTCAATGATCTCTGAGCACTAAGTTCAACTAATTGCTTCTACGACGCACCCCTCTTAATAGTACAGCTTTCGTACTACTCAAATAAAAGTGAAATACTTTACGTGGGGTAGAGATTCCAAAGCCGCCACCTTTTCTTCTTTTTAGGGGTCGCCGATGTCCTTTGAGCCTTTTCTCTAGGACTAATCTCAGTTTATAAACTCGTTAAACCTGTTAGTCGCTTAATCGTTTGTTGTCAATCATCAAAACCTGATTAAGGGGCCTAGAAGCACTTTCAATTTTCCCATTTTTGGTGATTGATGACTACATGATTAAGGCTCACACAAAAATTTAAATATATTGAAACAATTTTTGGAATACTATGGTATGGAGCTCCCCCTAGAGATATGCATATTGAGATTTTCATTGTGGCATACTAGAGCATGTATATAATGAAATCGAGAAAGAGCTCCCCCTGAAAGTATTCATGAGGTCTATGAACATTTGGTCAATATGAAGCATAATTGTAAGTCATGGAATATGATAGAGAAATAAATTAACACATGACTTGATATGAATGTTCATTAGTTCATACGACCATGCATAGAGTAATACAGTTCATGCATAATGAAGATAAAGGAACAACTTAAGAGTTTTACAAGCCAAGAAATAACACAAAGGACAAATGCTTGTAAACTCGACAAACTGGATAACTAGATAACCCTTAAAACTTCCCTCCCCTACACCCTTCTAATCTCCTTCCCTACTCCCTTAATCTTAACTTCTCCCCCTTTGGTATCAAGACACCAAAAAGGAGAGGAAAAGATGTCGAAGGAGAACTATTCAGAGCTTTCATAGCCTTCTTGGAGATTTGGGCCTTCATTTTCAGTTGGCGAGAGAGGAGGAGTAACTAAGGGATTGTTGACTTCTTCAGAGTCACTGGGGATGCATTCAGAGCCTTGACCACTGAATTCCATATCTAGCTTCTGCATGATCTGCTTCTGCCTCAAAGTTATCTTCTTCTGAGATTTGCGGATCTTCTCAATATTTACAGAGTTTTTCTTGCACATATTGAAGATGGACTTGAGGTACTCAAAATAATTTCCTAACATGCCAGAGTGAGAGTGGTCCTTCATCTTGCTCACTGGAGTCTCCTTAAGTGGCCTCAGCTGATAGCCTAGATGCTTGTGCTCCTTAAGGAAGTGGAGCCCCTGTCACAACATCTAGCAGACATTGAATATATGGAGCATATGCACAGCATCTCTTTGGGTCGCCACTTGAAAGACGGATCTCTTCCCAAATGAAGTCAAACACATTGAATTGGCGTTCAGTGTTCTTCATGAAGTGGAGGAGGTTCAGAGTATAGGCCATAATGCTTGTGGCATCTCCCTCCTTAGGAGTTAGGGTCTTGCGAAAGATCCAGTTCAAATAGGTGTAGAATGGGAGGAGCAAACCCTTTGTCCCTCCTACTTGTCCTTTCTTGTTTTTGTCATACATGTATATGAGGGCATTGGCATTGATGACTTTTTCATCATGAATCCTTCTCTTGCCTTGAAGATCATTCTGAGAGAAGCCTAGGATCTGAGCAAACTGACTGTAGATGGCTTGATACTCTGTCCCATCTGACATCCAGTGAATAGTTTTGGCAATGTCCTGATCAAAATAGACTATGGCATAGAATTGGGCAATGAGCTCATCACACCAGTCATACTTGAAAACCATAATGCGAGACATGCCGTGCGCCTCACATGTGGCAATTACTTCATCGAAAATAGGGTCCTCTTGATGAGCCATGTACTCTCAGTCAATCCATTGCATTTGAATTATTGGAGTCTTCCTTGGAAAGATCACTGTCTCATAGAAGTCTTGCTGGAAGTAGTTCCAGAATCTTCTATCTGAGGAGAGTTGAGCATACTTCCATGGGTTCTTCTCCCTCTCCTTTTGAACTTGAGCTCTTTTGCCTCTATAGCTTGTTGCATGTCTTGGATGATCACTGTTGACAGTGGGCAAGGCAAGCCTAAGAGGGCCAATGATATCTTGTTGTTCAGCCTGCTCCTGCTGAGACATGCTTGAGGGAGGTGGTGCACTTGGAGCTTGAGATGGTTGAGCCCTTGAGCTCCTACCCTTTAGAGTTGGTAGCTTGCTTCCTCTTTCCTTGACATGCAGAGTTCTTGCTTTGGAGGACTCCCTCTGTCCCTATTCCTTCCTAGATTTGGATTCCTTGACCTTCCTGACGACATGTCTTTGTCTTGAGGATAAATGAATGTTATCTTCATCATCCTCTGGCCTATACGGGGTGTCATCATGACCACCCTCCTATCTCCTCTTCTTTCTCCTTTCCCTTTCAGCTCTCAGAGCCCTTTCTCCTTCATCATCAAAGTCCGGTCCATAATCAAATTCTTCCTCACTCTCAATCTCAACATCCTTGACACTAATCCCCTCTGATCTTCCTGCCATAAGTTCCCTGTGAATGAATGTAGATAAGGAGCATAAGGTAAGTTCTCATGAGTAGTAGACGGAGAAGTGAGATCATTTGAGCAAAGTTCAGTTGACATGCTGATCGGAAGTTTCGATCTGAACATCGGAAGTTCCGGTTGTGTCGGATACTCCAGATACGAATATCCAGAGGTTCCGGCCACATCGGAAGTTTCGATGTACATATCTGATGTTCCGATTTTCACGACCTAGAACTTGAATCAATTAATCCGTGGTGCTACCTCTAGATCTACGTGTGGAAGGTGTATCTCTTAACAACTAGAGAGTTTTGGAACAAGATTTACCAAGAAATATGAAGAATCCCGCGAGGATTTGAAGAAGGGAGTTCGCGGGGGAGATCCTCTTGCCCTAACTTGGCGAGGAGGATCCTACAGCGGCCCACGAGGCTTGGATGCGTGGGACGACGAGGAGGACATCTTGCAACCACATGGAGGTGGCGGCAAGATCGTCGAATCTTCAATCGGAAGCTCCGGAGGAGGAGAAATCGCCCGGACCGGAGGTTCCAGTTTTGAGAGAGGTGAAAAGTGGAGAATAACCCTTTCCTTTTTCACCGTGCTCCTTTTTAACTGTGCGGAGAGGTGAATCCCACATTGGATGTTCCGATGTGGAGATCAGAAGGTTCGATATAGCAGCGATCAGAAGTTTTGATGTGGAGATCGAAAGGTCTGATATAGCAGCCGGGCGGTGTGAGGCTGGCGGCGGCCGGGGCAGCATGAAGCTGGTAGTGGCCGGGTGATGTGGAATGGCGGTGGCTGGTCAGCACGAGGACACAGTAGGCCAGTGGCTTGTTGGTGTGAGGTTGGCGGTGGTCGGGCGATTTGGGGTCCTTGGGACGCGTGGCTATGTGGTGCAGGAGCCCCAGATCTAGGGAGCAATGGTGGCTTGGTGGTGCGACTTGCGGCGGTCCGGTGAGCTCCGACGGTGCACTTCGTGGATGTGCTACGTGGTCCCAGGTTAGCGGCTGGCTGTGTGTCCCAGTGGCGCGCGAGTGCCCGAGGCACATCGAGCTTGCTGCATACCCCCCGTCCAGATCCAACGGGAGCCGGTTGGCAGTTGGCTGTGTATCCCGATGGCGGGCCGCTTCCGGGCAGGCGTGGGCGGGCGAGTGCCCGAGGCACAGCGGGCGTGCTTTGTGGCCGGAGGTTGCGGGTGCCAATGTTTGGGAGCCCGATTGGGTAGCAGCTAGGGCTCGAGTGATGTTGTGGGCATGGTTTGCGGCTCCGGCTTGTTGCCGGAATGTTGCGAGGTGCCCTCCGAGATCACCTTGTGGCTTGTGTGATCTTGACATAGCAGGTGGCACGACTGGATATTCATGTGGTTGTTGCTGAGAAGTGGGAGATGTCATCGAACGTGTGGGCTACTGTAGGACATGCGGCAATGACACGAGGTGGCGGTATCGATGCACAACGTGCTTGCTGTTGTGGATTGGCTGGTGGTGGTGGTGCTTGGGGACACCTGGGGGGCATGGAGGATGCGGGGAAGGCAGAGTGACGTTGGCAAGGCCCCGGCCTTGGTGACAAGATTTGGTGTGGCAGGCGATGCATTCTACGCTTTGGTGAGGCAAGTTGTGGTGAAGTCGAAGCTGCTGGCATGTCGGGTGGCAACGATGACACTCAAGTTGCATCGTTGGTGGGCAATACGTGTTGACTGTCCTCGGTTGGTTATGTGCATCGGCGGGGCGTGTGGTCGTAAAAGCGAAGCTGCAGTTCTACAAGCATGGTGGGCAGCAACACAGCAGGGTGTTGGACTGGTGGCGATGGTTTTGGTTCGCGTGGGCTTGATGCGGCAGTGGTGCTATTCGGCGCATCAACTATTTTCCATGGCGAAGTCAGAATTGCCAGATCGCGAGCGCGATGGGTGATGACAATGACTGTGGGTGGTGTCGATGGACGGGCTCCTGAGCGGCATGTGTTGGATTTGGGTTCTACTACGTTGTCGTGGCTTATCGGCTAAGTGCTCTTGAGCATATTGTATTTTTAGTTTCTACCCAATTTTTTTCTACGAGGTAAAGCTTTCATCTCCATTTTGAAAGAAAAATGAGAGCAGATTATGTCCCTAATTTTTAAGTAGAGGTCGGTATCTCAACACTAGAAACTGCAATTAGTTAATACCTAAAGATCGCCCATCTGAAAAGACCGAAGATGCCGACTAGAGGGGGGTGAATAGGAGGCTAATTAAATTTACTTCTTTTAACTTAGTTTATCAAATTAAGTCTTAGCTAG
This sequence comes from Stipa capillata, assembly GCA_019208055.1. Classification (NCBI taxonomy): domain Eukaryota; kingdom Viridiplantae; phylum Streptophyta; class Magnoliopsida; order Poales; family Poaceae; genus Stipa; species Stipa capillata. The sequence continues at coordinate 314,209 of JAGXJF010002372.1, read as the reverse complement.
TTGCAAGGATAAGCTAGCTGTGTGACAGGTGAACAGCACAGACAATATATGATGTGTAAATTAACACGTAGCTGTCACACAGGTAGCTAACACAGGTGAGCTAAAGACTTAGAAACAGGTGAGCAAACTAAATGGCTGTGTAACAGGTAGCTGACACAGGTAAGAGATATGATCTACAACAACTGAGACACAGCTATGCTAACACAGGAGAAAAGGTGATCTATCACAGATAAACAATATATATCTAAGAACACACAAGCATGCAGATATGATGAGTAACTAGAAGCAATATAACAAGTACTTAGAGAGACAATGTGTTTTTCACCGAAGTTCCCTACTCTTTTCAGAGAGGTACGTCTCCGTTGGAGAGGCTACTTCGAAGAGATCACCAGCACTGAATCGTGCTTGTTCTCCGAGTACCTGAGTGAACGAGCCTCTTGCTTTGCTTGTGGAAGTCATTTAGTTTTACAGCAGGTAGATTTCGGATCACCTTCACAAACTACTGGTTCAGCCTACACAAGTTTGGGTGATACCAGCAACTCCTACGCCCGTCTAGGAGTAGACACTCCAAGAGTAACAGATTCGGCAGCAGCGACTCTTGGAGGAACCAATGCTCTTTGCTCAAAGGCTCTCTAACTCTCTTAGGAAGTTTGGCTTTTGTTCAGAGGGTGAGAGGCTTGCAACGGTCGAATATGATTCATTGGTTTGAGTAAGGTTGAGGTCGAAGACCTCCCATGGTCCCCTAGTTATAGGGTTCACAGGCACCTAACCGTTACACTGTTGCCACGTAGGATGGAGTGAGTCACCGGTGACAGACACCGGTGACACAGCCAGTCACAACGCACAACTGTAACCGGCTCAGGCGGATCGACACATGTGTCACCGGAGGCACACACATGTAAACCCTTAACTGATGTAGCCTAACTACTCAGCCCGATCTTGTCACATTACATGCCCTCAGCGCACAACTAACTCTGATCCCTAATAAGGAGAGAACCTCCAACAATCTTCTGATTCAGCAGACAAACTATTGCAGTGCAGGTCCCTTAGCATTTACAAGCTCTCTCCTGGTATAGAGATGTACCTGAGTCATAGAGTGCTAGACCACCCGTGACACAACTGCGTCACACCAGTGACTCTAACCTCTAGGGTTTTTCTACTGCTAGCACTGCAGAGTGCTAACACAAGTCAGTTTTATACTTGTGCAAAACTATTGATACAGGGCCACTGACCTCAAAGCATCAGTACCACTGTCCAACACCCTGAGCATTGAGCAAAAGAACCTCCATAGATCATTACTGATTCATCCCTCTTTGTAGTACGGGTGTTTCCTATGGACTCAAGGAAACTAGCAAATCTAGACTTTACTTGCCACCAACTGTAGTCACGGCTCTTGACGCATCAAGCCACCATCACCTTGCTTGCAACTCCTTGCACAGCACCGGGTTCCTCACAGCTGTGACACAGCTGCCTAGCATAGCCATTCCCTTGTCCTGGAAACCACCTTTGTACTTTTTGGGTGGTCATCCTTTTCTTGATGACCCTTCTTCTTGGAATCTCTTAAACCTGCTTACACTCATTGTAAACATTAGATTTCAGTTTGAGTTACCATTAACCATCAAAACTAATTAGGGGCCTAGATGATCCTTCACCATCTAATCACGAAAACGTCGAAGAAAAGCAACCATTTTGTTTAGGTGTCGGAGTGAAAGCATGTATGGATGAAAAAGTAGCAAATACACAATATTCCTACCCAAGATTTATAAGTTATAACAAGGCACTTAAAGTTGACAATTATGTGTCACACATTTCCATAATTTTAGTTAGGAAAAAGTGTGTCTTTTATCCTTGAACTATTGTTTAAGTGTAGCTTTCGTGTCTCAACTTTAAAACCACTTAAAGTTGGTCCATCAAGTTTCAATACCTTACAATTTTCATCTCTAAAAGTGGTTTTGCTCATTTCAAAGCTGCTTTGAACGACATGGCGTTTACGTGTAGGCTACATCATCGCCATCTGAGTGACACGTCATCAGTTTTCTTTTTAAAAATCCATAAGTTTATTAAAAATATTCAGGAATTTTTTAATAAATAAAAAATATTCTAGAAATTTATTGAAAACATATGAAATATATAAATTTCACAATGGAAAAACACAACTAATTCAAAAATCACAGAAAATAAAAAATAAAAAGTAGGAAATTCAATAAAAATTTGAATGTCTGTTTTTTAGGAATTTCTAAATTTTCAAATTTTTTATTTCTTATGTTTTAAATAAATTTATGGAATATCATGAAGTAAATTTCTGACATGACATATATATGGTGATACGTGGTTTCCACGTACGAGCCACATCGTTCAAAACAATTTTAAAATGGACAAAACCACTTTTAGGGATACAATTGCATGGTATTAAGAGTTAAGGGACCAACTTTAAGAAGTTTTAGAGTTGAGAGATGAAATCTACACTCAGAATGAAAAATACATTTTCTCTTTTAGTTATAACAAGGCACTTAAAGTTAACAATTATGTCTCACACATTTCCATAATTTAAGCACCGTAACCACTGAAGGTGCTGAAAATGAGAAAAGGGTGACCCTGTCAGCCTACCTACTCGGCAGTATTTTTGATTGAAACGACAAAGAAGCGTGTCCACTAAACAATTTTTTCCACTAAAAATTCGTCTTACAAAGAGAAAAATATACAACATATTCCTTCGGAGAATCGATAAAAGCGAATGAAGCAGAACTCGGTGATTCGGGGGAGTGGTTGAGCTCTGTAAGCCACGTTCCGGCCCACCACCAGCTTCACCGGTCCATGTCGGATCAATCCCCTGAAGTGGCCCACCACTCGCTATCAGTAGGGCCCACGCTACCAGGCAAACAAGACCCAGATAAATTGCAGCCTGCTCTCCCACGCTCTGAACGCCCGCCCAGCAACCAACACCCGTTTCCCACCAAAAGGCCTGTTCCAAGTCCTCCGCTCCGGCCGTCTCCGCCCCATGTCTGCCTCCTCCTCCGCCGCCGCCGCGGCCGCCGCGGCCATGTCTGCCAACACCTACGGAGGAAGCATATTCCCAGGCCCTCCTCCGCCAACGCCGTCGGACCACAAGCCGCTCCCCTCCGCCGCCGCGGGGGGCACCGACGCCGCGCTCTCTGCTTTCCTCCACCGCATGCTCCTCTCCTCCCCGGCTCCAACTCTCCGCTCGCGGCTTTCCGCTCGCCCGCGTGCACAGAAGTCGCTACCGCCTATCGTTTCGCTTGAGTCCCCCGACATGCGCACCCTTCGGGACGCCGCCGAGGTGGGCTACTTCCACCTCTCCGGCCATGGCATCCATTCACAACTACCGTCTTCCGCCCTCGCCGAACTGTCTCTCGTCGACGCGTCCGCGCTGCGAGCGTCCAATCTTTGCACGCTCGGATTCTCGGAGGAGGAGCAAGAAGCGGACGCCGCGGATGAACCCGCTATGGTGTTCGACGTCGACGAGGTGGGGATGGACGCGCTCCCGGCCGCGGCGGAGTACGCGCGGCGGATGAGGGATGTGGGCATGCAGGTGGTGGCGCTTCTGTCTGGGTGTCCCGAACTATGTTTTGGCGAGCAGCCATTCACGGAGGCGAGGAGGAAAGCGAGGTGCCTGGTGTGGGTCTCCAAGGTCGCCGCTGGCGAGTCGGCGCCTCCGGCGGCCGGCAAGGCAAAGGCGTATCCGTTCGTCGTGGGCCTCCATTGCCAGTGGGAGCAGGAGGCGGAGCCGTCAAGCTGGGTGATGGACGACAGCGGCGAGTGGACGACTGTAGGTGCGCGCGACGGTGCTCTCCTGGTCACCTTCGGTGACATTGCTCAGGTACCAGCATGAAATTCTCTCGATTTTGACTGGTTCGTAAACCATGAGAAACATTAGTCGACTGATGTGCTGTCACTCGTACAATTATTCATTCCATTTGCAATTCGCAACAAAGAATAAGCACAAGCTGCACAACTCTTTTCTTCATAGTTATTGATTTAATAGAAACATAAAAGAATCGTTAGTGCTGTTAGAGGCTCTACACTTGTAACTTGCTAGATCATTGCTAAGTGCCACACTCAAAGAAACATACACACTCAATATATGGCATCCATTTTATTTTGCAGTGGCATCAATTTCTGAAGTGGTTTTTGTATCACCACTCAATTTGGACCCAGTCAGGTAATTAGGCCCCATGTCAGCATCACTGGCCACCACGCGGGTTGCAATCCACAGGGACATATTAAGAGTCAAAGATCTCGGCTTTTGAAAATACAAAGTGATCATCATCCTATCATATCAGTTGTTCTTTGTTCTTTTGTTTTGTTTGAACCGAGCATATCAGTTGTTCTTTGCTCTTTACGCAGCAATAACACTCTTCTTTATGTCGTGCTTTTTTTGGCACGCGTGCTAGGTGTGGAGCAATGGCAAGTTGAAGAAAGTGAGAGGGATGGCTCGCCCCACTTCTGCCCCCAACGACGGGCACGGCGAGCCAGGCCGCTTGTCCGTCACTGTGCTGATCACACTGCCCTTGGACAATGTCATCTCGCCATTGGTGCCGCTCTCCGGTGCCGGTGAAGAGGACTGCGATGACCACGGCGAGACGGACGGTGCAGACGGTGATAGGGATGGATGGAGATTTCACTCGTTCTTGTTGGAGGATTATGCGTGGAGGGCGTACCACGAGCGGCTTCAGTTCAAAGATCCGCTGGTTCGCTACCGGATATAATAGGATTGCTCTGTAGCTTCCTTTGTTGGTTTGTGCCTTGGATTGTGATCTCGACGGCTTTCTGAGAGGTTTGAATATGGGTGAATCATTTTATTTTATTTTTTGAGGGACGCGTGGATCATTTGGATAATTTCTTATGAAATATATGAATTGAGCGAGGAAACAGTTTGTTTCCATGACGCTAACTGGTAAATGAGCCATGTAGACGATGTTTTCTTCAGTTCCACATTGTTTATTCTTATTTTATTTCCAGATAAGCGACGGAAAACTAGTGAGAAAAAAAGGAAACCAAAGAACCACTAGAAACACTATAACTTGCCGATATATATATCGCGCAATTATTACTTGGCGTCACTGCATAGAGATGTGTACCCTTTAGGCGTTACACATTGGCATTCCAACGGTGCCACCCTTAAGTCAAAACACATTTTCTTCCTCCCCACCTCTCATTCCAACGCATCTTTCCTCCTCCCGATTCGGCACACCTTTCTAACATATCTTTTCACCTCTCTTACTCTTCTTCTTTCACCATCGTTGTTGTCATTACCGACGTTCGAACTCCGCCTCCCCCTCCCTATCTCGATTCTCCTTTGCCCTACGCACACTTTTATCCACCGTGGTGCACTATGCCATGCATATCTCAACACGAACCTCCAGCTATCGCGCCTAATATGAAACCATCAACATGCGGTGCCTATCCACCAACCCATCACCAATGCTAGAGGTTTAGGTGAGCCAGTGAGCAACATTACCCTATTTTGTTTTCAGGGGAAACTATCATGTGGTTGTCTGTGGGAAATGTTTCATATGGGCAGACTCCCCTGCACCACAGTGGGAGGGTGAGGGGGCTTCTTGAGTTTATTTCTTCTTCTCAGGCAACGCGCTTGTGCTATCTTTCTTCCCTAACGACATTGTCTTCCCAAGCTCTTACATGTTGTCTACCTTCTCGATCCACGAACCTAGTTATTCACGAAATCGTCTTCTTTTGTGATGGCTAAGACGTACGAAAAAAGATGTAAATCCAGAGCTTGACACGTGGAAGCCATCCATCGGTTCTCGTGAGTCACACGACTGGTGCATGAGGATAGCATTCCAGGAACCTTGTTACTAGGTAGAAATGAGCATACCTCGGGCCAGGCCGGGTCTCGAGCCTGGTTTGAAAACGCTCGACCTAAAACCACCAAGCCCGAGCCCGACCTGGCCCGAAATGTATAAAAATGTATTTTATGAATATTTATTTATTAAATTAAGCCATGTTTCGTTGACAGTAGCTTTCGACCGGAAAAGGTTGTAGCCCAACCAAAGGGCCAGCTTTGGAGTAGCTTTTGCCAACAGTGACTGCAGACTTTGAAGTGCAAATTCAGCTGTTTGGAAAAGTTGCCTTCCCCAGCTTTTTGCAACGTGCTAAAACTTTGGAGCTCATTTCCTGTCACATCCTGATTTTCTGAAACATGAAAATTAAGGCTAACAAAAACTTTTTACGTTAGTAGTAATAATTTCTTAAATAAACCTAACCAAAACTTTATTGTCTGCCTCTTTAATACTTGAAACCCGGATCCGCCAAAACCTTAAACCTTGGCACTCTCGTTTGCTTCTGCCACCAACCCTATGCATATATGCGAGTATATGAGTGACAATTTTCAAATCCTAACCCACCATCACCTTGATCTTTTCACCAACTCAACCTCGTGTCCCTCGACGTAAGGCAATCCCCGCATACCTTTTCCTTACCGGACTTCTTGTGTGTCCATACACGCACACCTGCAATTTCCCACATGCATATACCTACATAGGTATGCGCATATGCCCGTCTATCACCCGACGCCTCTATGTATATGCGTAGATCACCCTAAGTATGCATATATGGAATTATATATTCTCGTAGTCACCCTACCACCTTTTCTCTCTCCTAAAATATACTCTAGTATATCCCCTAATGTTTTGGCAACCTCCTCTCCTGTATCTATTTGGTCCGTTGAGCTCGGACACCTGCCTGTCGGCCCTCACCTGTTTTCCGAGACTCCCGAATGCTTGGCACTCCTGCTCTTGTCTGGTCTATTTAAACCTCGACTATATATACATATATGTATAGATTTTTAAATCATTATGTTTGGGGGAAAATATTCCTTAAGTATCAAGATATGAGCTTTCACCTAGTTTGGGCTACTTAAAAGCCTTCAAAAATATCATGTGTTCCATTTGGCTCCACTCCAAAGTTTGATTTATTAAATTGGAGATAAAACTAATCTACGAAATTCATCATCACATGTCATCCCTCAAAAATGAGTAAATTGTAGCAAAATAACTCTACATTTAGGATTTAGCCCCTCTTGCATCTTACCTTAAAATCATGTATTTTGAAACAAACCTTCTCACATAATAAAATTTGCTAAGTCCCATGAGTATATATCCTTATATGTGGCACTATTCCACGACACCTGCCATATCTTCTCACGTAATCACCTCTTCAACCTATTTACATGCACATGTGTATGTCTGCTACATGCGAAGGTGCATTTAGGAAGGACCTAATTCATTTCAGACCAACCTAAAGCCAAAACCTATACCTGAGCATGGGAGCACCTACACCTCCTCTTAAAAGCCATTATGTGACACGTCCCATCACCTGCATAAACATCACCAAGCCCAGGATGAATTAATTCTTGCAGTACGAGTTCACTACTGACCTCGTTATTCTGCCACACATTGCACTATTCTCTTGCCAACACACCAATTGGTGCCCCACATGCCCTGTATGTTCTTGCTCAACCGTGCCACCTTCCCTTCTCAATAGCATTCAGTGCCTACCTCCATTGTGTAGCAACAGCAGCATCAGCTCCGGTCCCACTGCTATCAGCGCCATCTCCGTGTATGTGTCTCCTCTGTCTCCTTTAATTCAAGCCCTGAGATCATCTCCTTCCCTCTTGCCCCCATTTTGCTACAACTCTGCTGCCCGAGCTCCCTTCTTCCCTCTGGATAGCACGGAGCTGAGCCCAAGCGCCCATCCCCTCCATTTCCCCTCCTCTAGCTGAGCTCCTCACAACCAATCCTCTTCTCCAACAGTGCTCAGTCACTCCTCAACCCACTCCCATTCCTTGAGCTCAAGCAGCCATTCCTTTATATTTTCCTCGATCGAGTGCCCGAGCTCCTGACCCTTTCTTCTTACTGCTTCATCAGCCATAATCTGAGCTCCCCGACTCCTTCTTCTAGCTCTCCCCTACTATCCGAGCAGCACTAGCTGTTTGCTCCCCAATCGAGCCACAGCGGCTGTGAGACCCTTCTTCCTCGCAGCCGAAAAGAAAGACACCCGACGCAAGCCCCCCCTTAGTTCTCGGGTTCCTAAGCTAAGCCTCTTCCTCTTCCGAGCCTTATGCGTCAGAGCTGCCCCCTCTTTCCTCGTCTATTTTCTGAGCACCGCAACCAAGGAGGCCTTGGTCGCCGCCGCCGGCGGGAGCTACCGCCAAGGGAGTGCCCGCTCCAGTCAACCCCGTTGCCACCGACGAGCACCGAAGTCCATGTTACCGATGCTCTGACCATCCCCTGCACGCATCCGCATCATCCCGGGAGTCGCCTTCCGTCCCAATCCGGCCGGTGCGACCGGCCACCCACCGGGACCTCCCCGCGCCTTGATTCATTGCTGGTGAGTTAGTCCCGACACAGCCGCCGCCGGCGAGACCTCTTCTCTACTACTGCCGCTCCAGCCCAACCATAGCCGCTGACCACCGCTCCCTAGCTCGACATCGGCCCACCTCTAGCTATGACCCTGCTCACCGCCGGTGAGACACCCGAGCCGCCGTAAGGTCCACCTCGTCCTCGTTGTTGCCGCGTGCTTAGTCACCGCCGCTGGTAAGCCGCAGCTGAGCCGGTGTCCCAACCCCATGCGCGTTAATAATCGGCTAATCGTTGCTGTTTTCCCTAACCACCGGCCTAGGCCCACCACCAAATAATGGGTGGCATATTTCTCCTTTCTCACTTTCCTGCGAAGAAAACGTATCTTCCCTGTTCTGCTTGGGTTGTGCTTGTTATACTGAAAAACGTATTAGCATTCAACACTCTCTGATTTCTGTTTTCCCTCCATCAGAAGCGCACTTCGCAAATCCGCCTTCCACATCACCTCTTAATCCACATCCTAACTAAATAGTGGACAGCCTCTAGATAGCTAAGCTTTAGATAGCGATATCTCCAAAACCACTTGTCCAAATTGATCGATTATTTTTCCTGAACCCCAAAATTCCATAATCTCTCTATTAGCACCACTTCTGAAATTTTTGGACTTATTTGAAATTCTAGATATACTCCGAACCTTAACAATTCCTAGTAGGAAGCGTATGTATTCTATAAAATAGGTCCAGAGCATTTCCTTTAGTTCACAAAATATTTTCAAGCTATTTGTCTTGCTCTGGACTCAGGTATATTTTGAAATTCCAAGAGTTTCTTTAAAAGCTATAAAGTAGGTGATATATGTTAGTATTCCAAAAGTTTTGAATAAGCCCTAGTATTCTTGGTATCCACTAAGGGAACCTAGATGTTGCTATCTTCTTCAAAGCTACAACTCCAAGTTTCCAAAATCTCTTAGCACTATCCTTACCACCTCCCTGTTTTCAAATAAAATGAAGCCCTAAAATGTGTTCACTCTAATTCAATAAAGTCCTTAGAAACCCCATCTCGGCGGAAAGTCCTAAAATTGATACCTTTCATCATGGTAACCTAGGTGCCCATTTCTAACGTTCTAAAGCTTCTTAAAATCAAATGGCTAATTGAATGTGTTATGATTTCATGAATTGATTCTTCTGGTTTTTATGTTCGATGCTTTTGGTATTTACCTCGCACCGATGATTTATATGATGTCCTTGCAACGTGTAGTTACGACGCTACGACGAACCGTGTGAAGGATCCCGGACAATTATTGTATCAATTTCAACCAAGACACGGCCAATATTGCCAGGCAAGCATTTCCACCTTGAACATGTTGAATCCCATATATGTCAACATTTAAATAATTTGTGTGCAACTCTGCATGCTATGTGTGTATCAACAATATTTTGTGTTAGACCTAGATATACCCAATAGTTGCATATGACATAGGTCCGCAAATCTGGTCCTTGTAACCCTAGTAATAATTAGCCGGTCATCACACGACCAGCAGAAAATTAAGGATATAGGCATTAGCCATGCTTTAGACCTGCTATAGAGAAAAACCTAATTTCGTTCGATTCATGCGAAACTCCTTTGGTCATGGGATTAAAAACCCTCGGTAAGGCGAGTACCTTCCGGGGTGAGTATTTCAAAATGATGTTTGCCAAAACCCTAAACTAAAATGGAGGATGATTTGGATCCGGGCGAGATCAATAAGTGGAGATCGGAGGAAGGATTGTAGCTTGAAGGAACATGGTTATGAGATGATGATATGCAGTCTTGCTCGAATTAATTAAGGACCAAGCCTAAGTGCCGCTCGACCAAGTTCACTCCGTACGTCCACATGTCATTTATGGGAAGAACTTGGCTAATTACCCCGTCGATTGCTAGTGTATAGACCCGTGGGCAGTAGGAAGAGAGTGCTAGGTAGATTGGCATCCCTAGAGGACCTCCGCGTGATTACGTAGGGAGTCGTTCGACACAAAGGTAAGTCCACTCGGGTTGTGGGTTGGGAGTCGCCGAGCACAAGCGGAGATTAGGTAGATCTTATCTAGCGGGTCTAGCACTGGTATGAAAGTGGGAAAAATGTCTCGTTGTAATAACCCTGCCGGCACCCCTCGTAAAGAGTGCTTATTTGGCCATGGCAACAAGGAGAACTTACATCTTGTGGGTAAAGCCGTACAACCTCTGCAAAGTGTTAAAAATCTATTCGAATAGCCGTGTCCTCGGTTATGGACACAACTTGGAAATGCCACACACTGGTTAGATTAAGTTTTGGTTGCGAAATCTGGGAATGAGATTAAGGACGTGGGCATGATGTGTCCACAGTGTGCAGTTTGTGCTACAGGTTGGTAGTGAGGAACTGCAGAAGTGAAACCTAGCCCATGCTGCAGGGCGGCAGCACGGGTAAGCTTAAGGACGGTCTGAGGCGATACACGGGTTATCGATCTCTAGTTGACGATTGCCAGAAGGTAATCTTTGGCACCAGATACTGACCCGTCAGAGATGGACTTGCTTTCAGAAATGCTTTTGAATCTATTATCATCGTATTCAAATGAAAACTTACTTTTTCGCTCAATCTTCAACTTAGGGTAGAACCTTCTTATTTAACAAATCTTGCATGAAATATACATCCGTTATACTCTTCCTACGGGATGCTTACGAGTATATTCAATGTACTCACCTCTCTTGTTGATTTGGCCAGACGAAAGAGACGTCGACTCCGAGGATGCAATTGTGTTCATGAAAGTTAGGGGCGTAACCCGAGTCAGTTGCCTGTCGGATATGGCATATTGATGGGCTTCATCACCGTTTGATTTCCACTGCAAGTTTATAGCCATTGGGCTTCAGGTATCAGATTTCGACCTGAATGGTCAAACTACACGTTATATAATGATATATATGTGTATGACAATGATATACATGTTAACTTGTGTGTACCGGCTACTGATCATGGGATCGGTACAGTAAACACAAGGGATTACCCGGCCTTACGCCACATTTCCCAAAATGTTGTAGATAGTTTGGATCAACCCAATGCCATATGTTCACTTCCCACAACCACAACAGCTTTTCCAGCCAAAGACAACTTTCTTAACAGCCACGATCCAACCAAACAGACCCTTAGTCATTGTCTGATTTAAATAGCATTATTTTAATTATGATTTTAATAAAAAATATTATTTTTCACTCTCTAGGCTAATTTCTATCTTTTGGGCTAAAATTTTGAGCCTGAGCCTAAGCAGACCTCCCGTGCTCAGGTTGAGCAAGCATTGCTCTTCAACATGAGAAAATCCCGGGCCGGGCTAGATTTTGGCTTGGGTTTGAAAAAGCCTGATATAAAAACACCAAGCCCAAGCCTAACCTGTCCGATCAGAAATTGATAAAAATAGATATTTCTAAATTAAAATATATTAAATTAATCACTTTTATAACTAATATATTATTATTTAAATGATACTTTCAACAAAAATATTTTATTTTAATCATCCAGACTTATTTTGGGCTTTTGGGTCAAAAGACTGTCATCGGGCCGAGTCACCTGTGCTCAGGTCTAATTGCTCTTTTTCTATCCTAATCCGTAGTATCTGGCCTGGATTTAGAACCTGGTACGACCACAAATCCACGGTATTTGGGACATGAACACGGGCCAGACTCATATCGAAAAGTGGATATACCGACAGACAATGTGCGCCTAAAGAAAAGGAGTAACTTCAATTGCGGAGATATCAGGTATACAACAAACTAGCTAATTATTTACAATACTTATTACATGGATATAATGTATGTACCAAACTTTAGAAATTCATGTTATAAATGAGTCGAAGATCATGAGAATACTAAAGGATGCTAATGTCCCATGTCTATTTGATGTTTTACCGGATATCCATTTTGACAATCGATAGAATTACTTCCCGAATATTTTATTGGATGCGAGTATAGAGTAGATGTTGTTTTTTCCCTTCCTCTCCCGTATCTTATTATATATATTATAGTGTGGATTTGTTACTCCGATGGGCTATACCATCCCTTCATTCACTGTCCATTCGTGTTTTGAGATTCACATATTTTTATAATCTTTATTGGAGCACATCCTTATTTCACATTTTAATAAATCTATTTTTATAGTGTTGTCCTGTTTAGAGCATAGTCAATATGGTCTAGATTCGACTATTGTGTATTTAGTTGTTAATTCATTTCTAATGCTTAGCATGCATAAAAATATATCAGTACAAACTAAATATGAATTGGTTCATTACAAAAAGTACAGTGTTGTATGGTGTAGAGACATAAAATATGCGAATCTCAAAGCATTTACCAACGGTGGATGGTCAGGTGGTATAGTCCATCGGGGGCAAGGGCGTATTTCTCATATGTCATAACAACGCGCACGGATGCTTCTCTAGATATGTCATCAGGTTGGCATAAATTATCCGAGCCATTGTCACCCCTACTTGTTTCTCTTCTCTAAACGCCTAAGGGGCTCTTTTATTTGCAGGATTGCAAAAGCGCATGAATAGAAGAATGATGATTGCAATGCCGTGTCTACTTGAATCCTATATAATTGACTTTGAACTAAAGGATGTTTGATTACACCATAGGAAAAACAAAAAGAAATATTTCTAAGATGCACAAGTCAATGAAAAAATTTCTATAAAATTTAGTGCAGAGAAATTACTATCTTACAAAACAACTCACGCATATAGAAAAAGTCTCAAAATTTTCAATTCTCTAGATTAAGTATAAAAATCCTTCCAATCAAAATGACCTAAATACTGAGGTAAAAAGAAGAGATGTAATGCTCAATATATGCACTCATCAGTCACCCCGAGAATGCATGCATTGGGTACTCTCAGTGCTCTCAAGTCGAAAAATCCCATCTTAAAAGTCATGAAAAATTCTGAAAATAGTCATGAAGTTGAGACAATATGTATTTATCATATTATAAAATTGAATTTAAATTCTAAACAAATGCTCTTAAATAAAAAATACAAATCTAGTGATGATACTGATAATATGTTGAATTCATAGTATAATTTGAATTAGCTAATATTCATATTTGGATTTTTTATTTATTTATCGAGTTACGGGTTGAATTTAGATTTGAAATTTTATGAGATAGCGAATACATATTATGTCAATCAATTGGTGAATTTTTTGTAGAACTTTTAGTGACATTTAGAAAGAAAACACTAGAGTACACCAAAAGTTCGCACTGGATACGCTACTAGGTCACCACTCCGCTACCTGCGCAGGAGACGGCCCCCGCTCCCCAGTGCCCCACGCAGGCACGCAGCCCGCCGCATTCTTTCTCTCTCTGTTTTCCTCCAGGCGCCGACGCCAAAGAATCACTGCACGTCTCAAAAAAAAAGAAGGGAAAACAAGAACAGAACTCCCAGCCCCTGGCGGTGCCGCGCCGGCGCTCAACCACCCTAATCTCCCAAGCCCGTGTCAGTTTCGCCGGCGGGTGATCGTGAAGAGTTGGCCCGAGGAATGGTTGGTGGCAGCTGCGATGTGTGCAAGGAGGCGCCGTCCAAGTACAAGTGCCCCTCTTGCCGCACGCCCTAGTAAGTTGAACCATCAGCTTCCTCTACCGTTCTGCGTTGTATATGGGATCTTGCTGAAGGTAGGCGTGGGGTGCCAGTATATGAGGAACTTCTTTTGCTATATCGATTTGATTTGGTGGTGTTCTGCCATGACATAAGCTAAATGAGGAACAAAAACTATTGGTGTGCTCTTAGTGCAGTTTTCTTTTTTTGTTGAGGATCGTGGATTGGCTTACTGCTTGAGAGAAAAAAACACATATGGAGAGCTAGGGTTTATGGGACAGATTGATGAGGTATGATTGGAATGGATGATGATATTCCAGTGAAGTCAATGAATGGCATGTAGGATTTTTTTTTGTAGCTTTGGTTTTGAGCTTGCTGCTGGTGCAGAAGCAAGATGTAAAACGAATAAATGATTTTGAGATGTTAATACTGTAGGATAAGAAACAGACCTATTCCCTTGATATCTGGCTTGAAAGGTAGTTGCAGCACAAAGCTCTTTCGATTTATTAGTATCAGTACCGGTTAACCAATACCTGCCCTGCATTTCAGAGCCATAGGTGAATTACTGACCATGTTATAGCAGTTCAGCCCCTGGTTCGTGCAATTGTTTACTCAGGACCTAATCTTTGGGATTATCAAATATAAATGTCACAAAGCAACCCCTTTCTTTATCCTGAGACAAATGTGAAGGCAGGGTGATGCAATTTTTTTTATTGAACATACAAGTTGGTACGTACTACATCACATACACGAGTATTAGGGTGTTAACTGCAACTGCAAGAGATATAATGTGAAATCTGAATCTGATAACGAAAAATTGGTTTTAGCTTGTGTTGCTACCATAGTACCATTGACTTATGCTATCAATAGTACTTGAGAATGCATGAGCTCGTAACTTATAGATGTAACTGAACATGTCAGGTAATTTATGCAATTTACCATCTACCATAATCGGTCTTCCTTAATCCCTGCTTCTTTATCATGGTTCCTTCAATTTCGTGTCTTATATTCTCTTGTATCTTGTTTGTTAGTAATTCAGATCATCCACTCGTTCACATACCCTCATTTAGAGCACATTTTAAGTTTTTAATAAAACTCTAAAAGAAGTATTCCAGAGAAATCTACATGAATATTTCACACGTTGTTACCTGTTAAGTGACACATCAAGGTTGAACTTACTGAATGTATACTGTCAAAAAATTGAAAGCATGAGCTGTAACTTCTTTTGACTCATTTTTCTCCTATAGGGAGTATAGTTGGATCTAATATACTGCCTCATTATCCTTTGCAGTTGCTCCGTGACATGCTTTAAAAATCACAAAGGTACTTCAGTGCTACCCTCCTTGTTGTTCATTATCTTACCATACCCATTTACTTCAGTCAATCAAAAATAGAAGGGAAAACTTTTGAAGAAATATTAAATAGAGTTTGAACTTTGAAGGACATATGTTAGAGCCTTTCAGGACACACTTCATAAAATTTTGTTACGTAATGCAGCTAAGCTAGTACTAATCACAGTCTGTTTCATTGCTAAAATATACCTCAAACTAAAATTGTTTATCTTGGTTAACATCACTAGATACGTGACTCAATGTTCTATAAGGTAGCTGCCTAGCCTGTCTAGGTGGTGTCTAGTAACTAGGTGCCACCCTCCTGCCTTGCTCACTTAGTGGATGCCCCCTGAACCCTGACTAACATGCAAGCCATCACTATCATTTGTATAATATCAAGCTGCCTTATATGAATATTGGTCGCTGCAAATCCCTTCATGTCTTGGTACCAGTATTTGGTGGTAAATCTTGCTTTATTTGCAGATGAATTTTGCCAAAAGATAATGCCTCAGGAAGAAATTAACAAGTTACCGCTGCAGGAGGAAGTTAGTAAGTGCTCTAGCTTTTGAAGGAAACTCTTAAGACATGATTGCTTCTCATGACATATTGTGGACCCACTACAGTTATTACAGCAGCTATAAAAGTACTCTTATATAAGGAAGATGTTGTGGAAATCCTGAGTGTTATAAATTGAGGGTCCCACACACTAGATAATTATTCAAGAAAGGAGCATCGGTGTTTAGTTCATTGCATGTGCTTGTCCCTATTGATTATATGATTTGATAATTTCCCTTAACTGTGGATATTGACTTTTGTTAGTTCAAAGAAAAAAGGGAACAAGTGTTGGTATTCACAGATCTAGACATCTAGTTTTGTTACTGATAACCAGTGTTAGTCTCCCACTGAAGACAATTTGTTCTGAAAAAAGAAGAAAATTTATTTATTTGTTTTGTTCCCAAAATGTTCCGGAGCATTTACTCGCCCCATAAAAGGGCTTAGGCATCTAATATCATCTCAGTTCATGCATTAGATTGTAAGATGTTCTGTGTAAGTACATGTTTCTAACACTGTTTAGAGGGATTTATAGCTGCATCTTCTTTTGTTTTCAGCAAGGAGCTCTGGGTCGCTGGTAGATGGAACAAATTGTTCTAATAACAAGGATCAGCTTCCTTCTTCACGTAAAATACAACACACTGATCTCTGTTTTAATTTTTCCATTTTGTCAATTTGATTTTTTTCAGTAAAAACTGGTTAAGCTCAGACTTAATAGACTAGTTGTGTAATTACTATGGATGTTTGTTTAAGTCACCACTCATCACTACCTTGAGTTATAGCTATCAAAAGAATTTAAAATGATTTCTCCAAAACATAAGGAATGCTATATGTAGCTTCATTACGAATTTATGAATACCAATAAATTGTTTTGATTGTAAGCTACACTATTGTTCTGTAGCACCGGGCATAACGTGCCTCCAACAATCTCCAAACCCACTGTGCCCTACAAAAGCTCTTGAAGTTGAGGATCCAAGCTGGCTTGTTGACAGGAATATATTGAGGTCTTTAGGTATGACCTACTTCACTACCAAGTTTTACTATTTATTTATATTGTTACGCTCTGCAGGCTGTTGTCTTGGCAATATCCTCGTGCATATAATTTGTTGAGAAGAAAAGGATGTTAGCATGGTCTATCTAAAACTCTTACATTTGCCTCGACTCCTGATAGAGGTTTATATTTTTTTTTCTCTTTTGAAACAAGTAGTTTATTTGCCTCATTTGGATAGCCTCTAACATGTAAGTGCTGTGCCAACATTTCAGTTCTTTTGCCCCAAGAACATGAACCTGAACTTCATAATAGGTTTTGAACCCAAGTGCCAGCCTACAGTATAAGATACATTTAAGTTTGACATGAAATGGCATGGTAATACATTCCTGAATATTGGCCTGTAGTACACTATAGGAAGGATAATACTAAGCAGTTCACTTGAGCAGAAACACTTCATGGTAGCAAACTCTGATATATCCAAAATATTTGCTTATAGTACTATATATAGGAAGGATAATACTAAGCAGCTCAGTTGAGCGGAAACACTTCATGGTAGCAAACTCTGATATATTTGTTCTCTATTCCTCTATACTAATTGATAAAGACTAATAGCATTTCTACCTTATTTAATTACTTGTAAACTTGTAATAACACAAATTATCTTAACTTCGATTTTTATGTAATTTTTATATCCTTGCCAGTCGAATTGAATGAGATCCAAGATGCTCTCAAGGACCCTGAGCTGCAGAGAATGATTCTTAAAATTGATAGCTCTTCAGAACCAGAGAAGGTAAGTTCACTCTTGTTTGGAGAACCCTGAACTTGCTTAGTTTCCTTTAACAAGTTAGGTATGTTCAGATTCATGTACTCGGCTCAGCTGTTCAAATAGCACATGCATTTGTGTGATACCTACCTTATTGCATCCGATCCAAATCAGGATGAAGGTTGTTGAAGTATATGTGGATTGCCCAACCTTCTCCATCAGTTCGGACTTTTGGTTCTACTGGTTGGTGCATGAAACTTAATATGGTATCAGAGCCAAGACGTCTTGGGTTCAAGTCTCAGCTTTCACAATTTAAAGTAAGAAAAATTGCTTGCCCTCTTTCTGTCCACGTTTAGGCCTTATCGAGCCATACGTGAGAGGAGGTGTTGAAGTATATGTGGATTGCCC
Organism: Stipa capillata; assembly: GCA_019208055.1. NCBI lineage: Eukaryota > Viridiplantae > Streptophyta > Magnoliopsida > Poales > Poaceae > Stipa > Stipa capillata. The sequence goes on along the minus strand of JAGXJF010002372.1, from coordinate 296,252 downwards.
AACCTTCTCCATCAGTTCGGACTTTTGGTTCTACTGGTTGGTGCATGAAACTTGAGAAATTCGAATTTTCTCATGAGAGAAATATACACCTATTTCTCATCCTTCATCATGACTTCGATTTTCGATCAGATGGTGAGAATCTCCAAGTGGGGCCATGTCACTTGAATTGACAGTGGTGCGCATGAATGAGCCTGCTCACGTGGAGCATCTCTTGTTTCTTGTCACCACTTTTTGTTTTCTCATGTCTCCCCCCACCCCCCTCCCGCGTTTATTCTTCTGTAGGAATTGGAGAAATGATGGAAGGACAAGCTTTCAACAGCTCACCAATAAGGTTTCACTCTCACCCGTGTCTTTTGGGTTTGACATTTGATGTTCTTGTCCAGCATATATTCCTGGTTAATTTCGTAGGATCATAGGCCAGACGTTTATACGTTTTTGTCACCTCTGCATTGCAGATCCTTGACATTGTTAGTCCACAACAGTGAGCAAGTATCATTTTGGTGTAATCCTGCTGCTGGAGAGAATGGGACGCACCCAGGCAAACCGAGAGCATCTCATCTCAGATTTTCCTCTCAAGATGAGGTGTACTGCTACTATGAAACCATCCCCACTGAAAGGAAAATAGCTACTTTATGAAACCATCCCCACTGAAAGGAAAATAGCTACTTTATGAAACCATCCCCACTGAAAGGAAAATAGCTACTTTATGAAACCATCCCCACTGAAAGGAAAATAGCTACTTCGAGAAAAGTTATGTCATCAGCAGAAAGGGGATAATACTGCATCTCACTTTACCATGACAGTTATGTCAATCAACGAAAAGCAAGTGTACTATTGTCGACCTCATGTCTCCTTGCTGTTATGCTGTATCACTTGATTCACATCACCTACTGTGACGCTGTTTCAGACGAAAATGATCGTGAATCGGGGTTGCAGAAGAATGAAAAATTCGTCGTTGGCAAGCGTTGTGTTGAGATCTGCAACGTGAGGAAGGAATCGATATTGGCAAACAGCAAACTCTTTGTTGTGCATCGTGACATGATCATTGTGCTAGCAAAGTGAATTGTGTGTTTAGAATGCATGAATTTAACATAATTTTTACAGGAGTTTAGTAAAACGAGAATTTTAAATCTTGTTAGCTTTACATTTATCTATCGATCTCCATTTTAGAGCCGCCCTCACCACCTAATAAAGGCAATAATAATCCACGGAGCACATGACCGCACCACTATCTTTTGCTGCTGTAAAATTGTCCGCGCGAAGCAGATGGGTCCGCTTTTCTTCGTTCCTTTTGGGCCGTTGGAGGCCACGAGTAAAACAAAGAGGTGGTCTTCTTTTTAGATGGGTAAAACAACTGTTAGTGAAAGGTTTACGGCTAAGGCCCTGTTTGGTTGGGCTGTGGCTGTTGGAAAAGCAGCTGTTGGCTGGCTGGCTGAAAAAGCGGCTGTGGCTGTTAGCTATTGTGTAAAAAATGTGGGTGTTTGGTTGGGCTGTGACTGTCGGCTGTATAGGAAAGAAATGTCTGAAATACCCTTAGGTTCGATCCATACGTACAAATACAATACAAATACAATACATAATACGTACAAATACAATACAAAAAGTATAAATACAGACATATATACAAATAGAAAAAAAATAAAAAGAAAAAAGGGGGGCAGGAGGCTTCGGCCACCCCGGTGGCCCAGCCCAACTCCACCGCCGCCTCCGGCGACCGCCGCCGTCTCCGCCTCCGGCGACCGCCGCCACCTCGCCTCCGGCGTCCGCCGCCGCCCTTCGGATCCGTGCCGAACCCGCCATGGCCGCGCTCCTCCTCCACCGCGCGTACCCGTCGCACGCCGCCTCGGCCTCCTCGCCCTCCTTCCCTTCGGTCCCCGCCGCCGGTGATGTCAGTGGCCGGAGTGCGCGGCGGGCTTGTGCCCGGAGCTCCTCCCTCCGGCTCCTTCCGGTCGGTGGCAGTGGAGGGCGGGGTGGTGGATGGGAGCGACGCTCGGCGCGGAGGAGGTGGGGAAGCGGGACGGCGGAGGAGGCGGGGAAGGCGGAGGAGGCAGGGAAGGTGGGACGGCGGAGGAGGCGGGGATGGAGGATACGGACGGGGCCGGCGCAGATCCGGCGGAGGAGGCGGGGACGACGGGGAGGGAGCGGTGGGAAGGGCGGCGGGACGACGGGGAAGGCGCGACGGCGAGGGCGCGGTGGGGGCGGCGTGGCGGGGACGGGGACTGGGAAGGCGGGGCGGGGACGGCGCGACGGGGAGGAAGGGGATCGGGGAGAGCTCGAATCGGGGAGGGGCAATCGGGGAAGAAGAAGCGGCAACTGTGGGAAGCTGGTCCAGACCAGCTTCCCGCAATGGACTCATTTACACTGATGCTCAAAAGCCCCAATTGGAAAAAGCCCCTAAAAGGCAAGTTCTAACGCACCGCTTTGCTCATCCTCCCTTCTTCCCCACGGCCTCCATCCCGCCTACCCACCCACCCCTCTGGCGGCGCCGCGTCCTTCACCGCCACCGTTAGCTAATCCCCTGCAACATCACCGGAGACGTCGCGTCGCCGCTCGTCCCATTCATGCTCCGATCCCCTGCGCCGTACACGCTCCCGCGCTCCCACATAGGGCTTGCCTCTGCGGCGCCCTGCCATGTTAAGGTGGGGAGGAGGCGTCCTGGGAGGAAGCGGGGGCGGGTTCTGGGGTGCCTCGCCGGCGGATGGACGCCGATGAGGCTGCGGGGAGTACCAGGAGGATGGATCTGAACCTATACCTCGGCCTCCCCAGCGTCCCGCGCCCGCGTCGCTCTGACCTCGGCTCCGACCTCGCTCTCAGCACCCCGATGCCCTCCTCGCCTTCCTCCTCGGCCGCGTCTGTCGACGCCCCTCCGCCGCAGGAACCCTCGCATGCCCCCTACTCGCCCTCTCGCGCTGAACTTTCCCCTCCACCACCGGAGATATACTCCTCCTACCACCCCGAGGAACCACCTGCTGCGGACGCGCACCTATTGTACGTGCCGCCGCCTCCGGCGCCGGTCATCCGCGAGCTTCCGGATGACCTCGGGTTCGGTTCCAGCCCCCGCCACCGTTGGTGCGAGCCAGTGAACTGCTGGGCTGGGAGGACCGGCCGTCGTCATCGACCGCCTCCTCTCCTTCTTCCCTGACATTGCCACCCGGTACAGGCGGCTGCTCGAGCAGACTGGAAGCCGGTGGCTCCGCACGAGGCGGTTTAGATCGGACCTCCCGCCCTCAGCACTGAGGCTCAACCCGTGGGGCAGGACGCAGCAGCGTCGGTGCCCCATCATGAGCCAGCAAATGATACTTTTGGAGGCAATAAGGTATCCGGCATTGGAGCGGAAGTAGGTGCCTCCGAGGAGTCGGAGGAGCGGGGCAAGAGTGCTGCCACATTTGAGTGTAACATATGCTTTGAGATGGCCGGCGAACCTGTGGTCACTTCCTGTGGCCATCTCTTCTGCTGGCCTTGCTTGTACCAATGGCTTAATGTTATTCCAATCACAAGGAATGCCCAGTCTGCAAAGGCGAGGTGACAGAGGCAAATATTACTCCTATCTATGGGAGAGGGAATCCTGTTTAGATGCAGAGAAGGCTGTGGAAGAAGGGAAGCCACCAGGTCCTACAATCCCACCAAGGCCACATGGAAATCGGCTTGAAAGCTTCAGGCAGCAGTTCCAGCATTTAAGACCAATGTCAAGAAGGCTCGGTGAGGCTCATGGGATATTGTCATCATGGAGGCGCCTTCTCGATCAACAGATAGTGAACAGCGTGAGTAGATTCGAAGGGCCACCTGATCAGCTGTGCACGAAATAGTTGATACTGCTCAACACACCAGTCGCTCAGTAGATTGGCCACAAGGATGAGAGCAAGACGGTTGCAGAGAGAGGTAGATGACCTTCCTGATGGTGGTTCCACTACCCCTGATAGTGGTTTGCCAGGAAATAACACATCAGATCCATCCAGACATGGTTTCCAGCCCGCTTTACCAGAAGAAATTGATTTGTTGCAACGTCTTACCCTTATAGGCCTGCAAACACGGGAAAGATTGGCAACTGCCATGAGTGACCTTAGAAGAATAGCTGCACCTAGCCAATATGGAGCCTCGGCTCATCATCGAACCCTCCAAATCCCGAGCCAACAGTTGATGGCAGTCATCTTGCTGCAGCACCTTCTACAGATCAAGCATCTAATTCGAGCACCATTGCAGTGATTCAGGGGGACGCTGGTATATCTGAGAGTACAGGAGAGCCTAGTAATGCAGGGTCTTCAAGATCCTGAGGAGGAGGGGGAGGAGCAATGCCTTGCTTCTTTGGATGTAGATGGTGGGGGGGCCCCAACGCAACAAGAGGCGAAGGATGAACTGAAGTTCATCCTTCGCGGCTGCGGTGTTTCTTGAATTCATGGTGTGCTAGCTGATTCCAGTTATTACATTCGTTTCTTTGGGTGATATCTGCTCTGTCATAGTGTAATCTTGTTTCTTCTCATCTGTTGTTAGTAGGTAGCGCTGAAACGGTTCTGTTTAGTTCCTCTGTAGCATGTACCTCTTAACTTATCATCAAGTTATTGGTCAAGCCTAATGTGGAGGAACTTAAACAGTTGTTGCTGGATGAAATTTCCCTGTTAAATTGCATGCCCAAATGTGCATTCAACGCAATGCCATTTTTGTGGACTGCTTATAATACAAAGAAGCCGTACAACTTATGCCTCAGGTTGGAAACAATCCAGGCAGGACAGCCAGCTCCTAGTTGCACTGTAGCATTTCCGACTGTACAAAGGACTGCAGTTTGGAAGACGATCTGGGGCCTCAGCTTGCCCAGGAAAATTGGTATGTTCTTGTGGAGATTTTCGCACAACAGCCTGCCTTTGAGAGTCAATCTCCGGCGTCGTGGTATTCTCCTTGATCCTATATGCCCCATGTGCAAGAGATTGGATGAGGATGGTGCTCACTTATTCATCAAATGCAAGTTTGCCAAGCGCTGCTGGAGAGAAGCAAATCTGGAATTTATTCGAACTCAATTATTGCAATGCTGTTCTGCTCAAGATGTCATCTCTGAGCTGCTTTCGCTCCCGTCTGAGTCCTCTCACCGTGCATCGCTGTTGCTTTGGAACATTTGGAATGCCCGCAATGCTGTTATTGCTGGGGATCAGGCCTGCCATCCACCTGATCTTGCCTCCAATTGTTTGCGGCAACTGCTGGATGCTCGGGGTGTGCAAATTCAGAATTCAGTTCAATGTTCTTCAGCCCAACCCCCGGTCAACCTGCGCTGGTCTGCTCCCCCTCAGCACTTTCTAAAAATTAACTCTGATGGAGCTTTCTCAGCAGCGTCTGGAGATGGAGGCTGGGGATTTGCATTAGGGATAACCAGGGCATCGTCCAGGGAGCTGGGATGGGGCGCCTGCAGAATCTTGCGAGCCCTTTGCACGCAGAAGCTCTCGCTTGTCTCCAGGCTGTTCAGTTTGCAGTGGCAGAAGGAATGAGCAGAGTTATTGTGGAATCTGATGCTTTAATTCTCAAGCAGGCTTTACAATCTCGTGATCACGATTTAGCTCAGCTAGGAGTTTTATTCCAGAACATCAAGTCGCTGCTTAGCACCAGGTTTCTAGAGTATAGGACTTCACACTGTAAGCGGGTTTGCAACAATGTTGCTCATGTTCTCGCTAAGCATGGTGCTGCTCTGCTGCCTGATTCTGTCTGCATTTGGCAGTCAGATGTACCAAGTCATGTAATCAGTTTAGCGGCCAGCGATTTCGCTGTGTCGTCACTTTAGTAAAGTTATGTCATGTTCCCTAAAAAAAAAGAAGCACCTTTGGACATAAAAACTGAGAGGTTCTATATAATTGAGTTTATGATACCCAGAAGATGGACCTATGGACATTTCGCCTTTGTTGCTTGAGAAAGTACTTAGCCTGATCTTTTATGCTCATTTATCCTCCAACAGAAGTACTTTCTTTTTTGACAGGCCAAGAGAAGTACTTTCACTAACATATATGTCACGTATTGATTGTTTAGGCAACAAGCCGAACGTCATTTTCCCATGAACTTATGATCTATGTAATGTTGTTCATTGAGGAGAAGAGGAGACGGTTGCCTTTTATTTTTCTGAGAATAAGTTCAAGTGTTCAACAGTATACTGTGCATGATACAATACACCAATCAACAGCAATGAATTGCAAGTGGAGCCCCTGAAAAAACACCTGGATAAGTTTCTCTTTGAAGTGTCCTATACTGATCTGTCCGATATATTTTTCGTTCTCTTGG